>VDFB02168118.1:24179303-24328184 GCA_007258455.2 Sequoia sempervirens
ATACATATAGACCATACATATATGTATGGTATGTATGTGTATATGTATGTCTGTATGTGCACATACATACAGACCATACATATATACATGGTATGTATGTACACATACATACATGCATATATGTATGTATGTATGTGCACATACATACCATACATATATGTATGTATGTATGTATTGGGTTTTTCATAAATGTGCAGAAGAAATTAACCAAGGGTTTCATAATAATAATTCCTCATATACATGTATGGTCTGTATGTATGTATACATACAGACCATACATATATGTATGGTATGTATGTGTATATGTATGTCTGTATGTGTACATACATACAGACCATACATATATACATGGTATGTATGTACACATACATACATGCATATATGTATGTATGTATGTGCACATACATACCATACATATATGTATGTATGTATGTATTGGGTTTTTCAGAAATGTGCACAAGAAATTAACCAAGGGTTTCATAATAATAATTCTTCACTCGCAGGAATATAGAAGTGCGTTTTCAGATAGATGTAGAATATTCTAGGCAAGGGTTTCATGAGATTAATTCCTTAAGCACACGAGTTTGGAAAAAACCAAGCTAGGAATGTAGAAGTGCGTTTTTAGATAGATGCAGAATATTCTAGGCAAGGGTTTGATGAGATTAATTCCTTAAGCAAACGAGTTTGGAAAAAACCAAGCTAGGAATGCAGAAGTGCGTTTTCAGATAGATGCAGAATATTCCAGACAATGGTTTCATGAGATTAATTCCTTAAGCAAACGAATTTGGAAAAAGCCAAGCAAGGGTTTTCACGAATTCATTTTGAGATAGATGCAGAATATTCCAAACAAGGGTTTCATGAGATTAATTCATTAAGCACACGAATTTGGAAAAAACCATGCAAGGGTTTTGACAAAAACATATTTATTTTTAATGGGTTTGTCGATTTATGCCCAAAGTGACATGGGTTTTTTATAGACATGTGTTCAAACCCACGAAATTCCTGATCATTTCTGGAGACAAAATCATGAGACAATCGACTTTACTAGGTCGTATTTAATAATTTAAGCACAATAAAACCCGTATTTGGAAAAACAAAGCAAGGGTTTTCACAAACCCACGAAATTCGTTATCATTTTTGCAGACAAAATCATGATACAGTCGACTTTACCACGTTGTGAGTGCGCGGTAACATGAGGACAGGAAATTATTTTACCCCAAAAAAAACCCGTGTGTATAACGCCAGTACCATGACATTATCAAAATAAAACAGCACATGGCGAGATGCATGTACGATGCATGATTTATTTCATAGACAAGCAGTAATAATTTATCAATCGTCGAACAAACCCTTCATGGGTCTTAACCATCGAATAAACCCTTCATGGGTCATGAAAGATGCAGAAGAAAATGATTAACCAGTACCATTGTTTGCATGTTCAAAGGTAAAAGATGTTAGATGTTACCTGGAGCTGTGCGCACGTGGAGGAGCTGTGGGGAGCCATCGCCATCCGCAACCTTCTCCATCACTGGGAAGCTTCCAAACAGCGCGCGGTAAAGCGAATGAATAGGATGGGATACCCACAAAAAAGCATTAGTCATATGCGTCAATCAGACCCCAAATAAAGATTATTTGGGGTGTAATGTGTTTGGTGTCCGGTGCTTTAGTAAGGAGATTAATATGTAGGAGTGATTTGTAATGGGTGCCAAAATGATTGTAGAAGGTCCTAACGTGAATTAGACCCATTCACTTTTGAGCGGATTTAAATGATAAAAGAGTTTTAATTAGATATTAAAAGTGACATATTTAGGTGTTTTTTTAAAAAAATTGGTGGTTATATTTAGGGGGTACTGGGACGTTAGGTGATGGCAAGCGGGCGACACCTCTAAAAGGGGTCTTTTTGACATTCGCGCACATATCGGATGCTACTGCACTCTACCAAATTTTCTAGAAGCCAAAACCTTAGTTATAAGATCTTAACTCATGTGCGAAAAAAACCCATAAATTTTTTTTCCGATTCGACATACGATTTGAATTCTACGGTTGTGCGAAGTTAGCCCTGGCGGATACTGGGTCTTCTCCCCTAACTAACTTCTTCTTTCTTATTCTAATGCATTGACTCACTTTAACTAAGACATACGATTTGAATTCTACGGTTGTGCGAAGTTAGCCCTAGCGGATACTGGGTCTTCTCCCCTAACTAACTTCTTCTTTCTTATTCTAATGCATTGACTCACTTTAACTAACACTTGCACGATGTAAATATCTAATAACTAATAGTTATCTAACAAGGTAGTTTCCACCGATCAATGCATGCAAAGGTAAGTTGACAAAAGACAATCTATTAACTTTTGAATATTTAACACAACTTAAAATATAGTCTGGGACACCATGCATTCAACGCATGAAACTAATGCATTAGAGAGAGTTTTATTACAGAAGCATGCACGTCTCTTAACATGCACGCCTCTTAACATGCTCGCCTCTCAACATATAATTCTCCATTGTTTGGAGTATAAAATAGCATAAGATTTAATACGTTATTCAACAGTGAACTAGTAAACGCCTAATCATTGGATGGAAAGGATAATAAATTTAAATCATTTATATAAATTCAGGAAACGAGAGTAAGGCCCAGCACTAACTTGCAGATTAATGACAAAATTCAGAATGATATAAGTTAACAAAAGCTTATTAAATATCACAACTATAAGAACTATACAGGACGCATGCACAATTATAAGGAAATGGATTACTCCATTATCGTTTCTCTGCTATAATAATATAGGTTTATACAAGATAAGAAGAGTCTCATCTCAGGCGCTAGCTGCAAACTGTGACTTATGACTCTGAACTTAAATACATATTCAAAATAAATGACAGATCCATGGCGAAATTTAGTTGAAGATAGACATTACATAATGTAAGAAGAAATATCATAGGATGCGTAAGGTTTTAAAGGAGAAACGCAAGTATTCAACAACTCATGAAAATTTTATTACATGCTATGACTTGCATTCTACAGCCAAGAGGTCAATGGAGTACATGCAGAGAAATTATCACCATTTATAACAGACATAATCAAAAGAAAATTAAAGCTATCAGAAGAAAAGCAGCGCTGTATTTCTCTATATTCAACTTTAAGATGGCGATTAAGAAACAATCTAGGAGCAATTAGTAAGGACGTGTTAAGGGAAACATACTCAGGAGTGTTTTAAAAATCATACGCCCAGCTATAAATCAACGCCATTACTGTGAGAAGAAAGGTTAAGAAACAAAGATATTAATTTGTAGTTACCATAAGACAGGTAAAAGTGGTGCGTAGAGCATAAAGTCTGGTTACAATAGGATTATGAGGCAGTAATCTACAGGTATAAGATAATGAAAATGCCAATACACAAGATTATTCGAAAGTTTCAGACGTTATCCTCAGAGATATGACTTAATAATTCAAGGTATATTATCAGACTCATATGGCATCATTTATAAAGAAACAAAGTAAAGGCGTATGAAAGAGACTCAAGCGACTAGTGATTACTTATGATATTTATATATAAAAATTTACTTATGGCGCAGATCTGAAAAAAAAAGGTGTACAAAACACAGAAAAATATATTCCAGAACATATCCTAAATAACCAAATGAGTTCATGAGCTTAAGATTTCAATCTCATAAAGGCAGCGTCATTACCAGGGAGACCATAATTACTAGTTTGGAGAAAAGGAAGAAATAAAAGGAACTCAGAGATTCAACCCCCAAATTGTGTTGTTTAAATTTTCAAGATATCAAACTTTTAATTATTCCTAGATTTTGTTCTTCATTCTAGATCAGACATTTCAATAAATCAATGGATATTCAGAAGATATCAAACTCCGTTTTCAGTTCTAAGAATATATGCTAAGTTCTATTTCCTGCAATACTTAGCATCTTAATTTAACTATATTTCAATCACACTTGATTATTTAATTCTAACAATTTTTCTGTTCTATATGCAGGTTTGGCAAACCATTATTTTTCCACAACGTTCATTGAAGAAATTTTACAAAAACTTAAAAAGGAGAAAACCTGGTAAATCTTGGAAATTGAGCTGAAACGAATTCTGAAACCTTTGCTGATTCCACTATCAATTTTCTAGACTTCGACGGTGAAATTCAAATCAATCCAGCTTCAAATTACGCTTGAAAACAAAATCTAAAGAGAATGTTTTTTCTGAAACGATTGTCGTGCCAAATTTGCTAAAAACTGCTGCCGTAAAAATTCTTCCCAAATTCTTCCCGTGAATGAATGTAAAATTTCCTCCCAAAGATATTATTTCATGCAAATAATCTTTCAATCATCAAACTTAACTGACAGATTATTTTTGCATTTTAACTCATTCTTTAAAATACCCAAACAGATCTTTAACTGTCAATCAAGATTCATTACAAGCTAAAAATATCTTTCCATTTAAATATCTATTTCTTTTAACACAAGTTTGCACAATTAAATCAACATTATTAATATTTTAATTAAAATATTGCAAAGAAATAACTCTCACATTTATATTCTATAACTTAATTAATTTGATTTAATAAATTGAATCACATACATTTATAAACACATTTACAAAAATTCGTTAAACTTAAACATTAATTCACAAACACACAACAATACTAACAAACACGATAGAATAAACTGGACAACTACACGGGGTAACATAACGATACTTGTTCGTAAATGAACGATGGTTCAAAAGGACCTGTCAATACCTCCAACTACATAATTTTATTGAATTAGGGTATGCTCAGACCTAACAAGCAGGTGGAGCCGTTACCTAGTACCTGTGTCTACAGGAAACATCAATGTTAAAACATATATATACTTATGTTAGAAAACACAATGTGAATAGGAATTGCAGCGTAGCAGGGTACTCATGAATGAGTAATGCCACACTGTCTTCTTCACCGACACACACAAGCAAGATAAATCATAAGCAATCATTACAACATGATATCCACATGCAAAGTCATAAGAAAGAAACCATATCATGTACGAGTCTATCTCAGTATCATCAAAATAATCACAATCCAGACAATCAGGATGTCAATGTATCATCCACGAAAAGCAAAACAACATAGTATCATAGTAAACTAAAACATCTATCAGACATAATCAAACTAAAAACAACTAAGATAGGATGTCACAACAGGAGGGACACTACAATTAAGGTCTTCAAAGAAATCATATGAAGGAGTGCCCTATCCTTTATGAGGAAAATATTCACCCATAATCTCATTACCTTTGGATTTACCTTTCTCCTAGAATTTACCAAAATCTTCCATAAATTTTATTTTAGGCTTGTCTCGCTCCTTCACTTTGCTAGGAGAGGACTTCCTTTTCCCCTTATTAGAAATGAGTTTCTTCCCCACTAGATTAACCTCGACTACCCCCTTATTAGAGTTACACTTATTTCTTTTAACAATAATTTACAGAACATTAGTCTTCATTTTGCTTCCCCAGTAATGGAACTACCAAACCATGAGAATCAGGGATTATAATGTTTATTAGAAATCTTCTTGGTTTTGGTAATGTTCTATGAGGGAGGGTTAGAATAAATTTCCATAAAATTCCCATCTTCCTCCTCAACAACCCACTCAACCTTCTCCATATTATCTTCTAAACCCAATCATCCTCTTTCATATTATCTTCTATATTGTATGACATATCCAAGAGGTTCTCAATATATGGGGATTTAGCCATGTGACTTTTAGAAGACTTCTTAGACTCGACCGAGATAGAAAAGGTCTTAACATACTCCATTAGTAACAAGATCAAACCTTCATGAAGAGTAGAAAACTTTTGATTTTTCCTATGATCTATAATGCAGCACTCAAAAGAGGTAAGTAGATAATACAGAAAGGAAATTTTTTTATTTATGATGAAAATGAGTAAGAAGAGTGAAATGGTAACCAAACAGAGAAGAAAACCTACCATCCAAAGTGAAATAATGCATAATAACCTTTGCAATATCAGCCCACATAGGCTTGATGGAGCTCTTATCATACCTACTAGATAAAACTTTAGACAATTTGTCACATTCATCCATCTTGAAGAACATACCCATGGTTGCTTCCAATGCCTTTCTATCACATTTCACTACTACCAAAAGGAATGGAGCTATTGGGGGAGTTTTTTGATGTTGTGCATTAGGAATTAATTGATGGTATACCACCAAAGAGGGATATTCAACATCATGTTGATCTGATTCCAATGGAAACTTTACCCAATCAAGTAGATTATAGGATGAATTGAACACATGTAGATCTAAATAAACAAGTAACATAACTCATAAGAAAATGTGTGGTGAGAGAGATCATGATCCCATGTGATGTATCTACATTGTTAACCCCAAGGAACCATGGAACATGGAGGTTGTGCACTGATATCAAAGCAATTAATAAGATTGCCATCAAGTACTGATTTTCAATCCCTCGTATAGAGGACATGATGGATGTGTTGGAAGGGGCCAAAGATCAATCTACAAAGTGGCTATCACCAGATCCAAATTTGAGAAGGGGATGAGTGGAAGACAACCTTTTACACTCAGAGATGGTTTATATGAGTGGATGGTTATGCCATTTTGGTTATCTAATAAACCTAGTACATGTATGAGATTGATGAATATTGTACTATGATCTTACATTGGTAAGTTTTTGGTAGCTTATTTTGATGAAATTTTGGTTTTTAGTAAAAGAAAAGAAGAGAACCTAAAACACTTGAGGATTACCTTGGGCATGTGCTAAGGAAGGAGAAGCTCTATGCAAATTTGAAGTAGTGCAAATTCATGCAGGATAGTTTTGTCTTTTTGTGCTTTATCATTTATAAAGATGGTGTCAGAATGAATCTAGAAAAGGTCAGGGAAATTATAGAATGGCCTAGTCTGAGTAGCATAATAGAGGTAAGAAGTTTTCATGGGTTGGAAACTTTCTATTAGAATTTCATTCAAAATTTTAGTAATATTGTATCACCTACAGATAACATAATACACTTGAGGAAGGGAATTTTTTTGGACTAAGGATGTTTAGGAGAGTTTCCAATACCTAAACAATAAGGTAACCAAAGCTCCTATACTTTCACTTCCAAAATTTGATAAGGTTTTTGAAGTAGAATGTGATGCCTACCATGTGGGAATACACGTAGTACTTAGCCAAATAGATAGACCTATAGATTTCTTTATTGAAAAGATGAATGAGGTGAGGAAGAAATATTCTACTTATGATTTTAAATTTTATGCAATTGCTCAAGCATTGAGACATTGGAAGCATTATCTAGTTTCCCAAGAGTTTTTGTTGTTTACAGACCATATTGCATTGAGATACCTGATACCACAAAAAAAATTGAATAGTAGGCATGCCAAATGGGCCTCTTTATTACAGAGCTACACCTTTTTTTGAAGCATAAGTTTGGAAAATAGAACTAGGTTATAGATGCATTAAGTATGCGTAATGTACTTTTGACCACAATGGAAATTGAAGTAATTGGTTTTGATGCCATAAAAAATTTATATGAACTTGATGATGATTTCTGGGAGATTGTAGAACAACTAAAAGCTCTAGTATCTAGTAACTTGGATCACTTCAAGGTTGAATATTTTATGCAATATGGTTATCTCTTTAAATGGAAACAGTTCTATGCATAGTAGCTAGCTCAATAAGAAAATATTATAAGATAATTTCATAGTAGTGGGTTGGTTGGAAATTTTGGAAAGGACAAGACAATAGCCTTGGTAGTAGAAAAATACTACTAGCCAAAGATGAAAAGGGACATGACTAGGGCTGATGCAAGAAGTTGGGTACACAAAAAGCTCAAAAAGTGGAAGTGTTTTTGCTGTTATTCAGAATTTGTCACACTTGAATTGAGAATTTGAGGCACTTACACAATGAATCTTTAAAAAATTCAATAATATGAAATTTATAATTTTGAATCTAGTTTCCAAATATCTAAATTATTCAGATATGCAAATTATAGAAATTCAATTTGGATAGGGATCTATAAAAACCACTTTTTAAAAGTCCCTGTGTTTTTACAATACCAAGCACGTGTACGGACAACACTTTTTGACCCAGATAAAAGTATTTTGTTAATTCATTTTGGGAAAAGATAGCTAACAACATGAAGTTTGATTTCAATTTTTTTTTAAAAAATTTTGGTTGATTTTTTTTTTAATTAAATTTTATTGGCCTTAATTGTTGTTTTTAAAAATCAACGTGTATGGACATAATTGGACCTAAACCAAACATTTTTGACTCTTTTTTTTTCATTGTGTAGAGAATTGTCTAAAGTTTGATGCCATATAATTTTTTTTACAAAAAACTTAACAAAAAAAAAGTTATTAAAAAATAAAAAAAGCATGATATTTCAAGTTTAAGGACTAGTTTTCTTAGAAATTAATTAAAAAATAGCAAACGTAATCCAATATTAATAAAAATTATATATTTCAAAAGTAGACATCGTGTTCTCTAATGGGTTTTAATTTTATAGATTGATTCAGAAAAGAAGTCTATCAGCCATGTTGTCAAAGTTGGACATTCTTCTTCAATCTGCCTTAGTTTTTTAGTTGCAGGTCAAAGGCTAAGGCTCGGATTGCCAAGCCTTCCCGATCCTAAAACCGAGGCAGCATGTGGGTTAGAAAATTTGAATTTTAAAAATGCATACGCATTGTTAAAAAATGCATACGTGTTATAAAACACATATGTGCTCTTTATTTTCTTGATTATTTAAAAATAAAATATTTTTGAGAAATGGGTACACGTTTTGAAATGCGTACGCGTTTTGTAACACAAAACGCATACACGTTTCAAAACACGTACGCGTTTCTAAATATATATATTTTTTAAATAATCAATTTTTACATTTTATAAAACATGTATGCATTATATAACGTGTACGCGTTATAATGTGTACGCATTTTTGAGTGCATACGCATTTTTTAGGCTCGAGTACCCGAAGCATAACACATATGCATTTTTAAAATAACGCGTACATGTTTTCTGCGAGAATTTTTTTTGGGCCAAAACTTCCCCTCTTCGTGTACCCAACTTCTTGCTTTTACCCACTAAGTATGTAGCAAGGTGTAGAATCTATCAAGTGGCCATAGGACATTCACAGAATATAGGGTTGTATATGTCATTACCAGTACCCACTGAACCATGGATAGATTCGAGCATAGAATTTGTGTTGGGGCTTCCACACACCCAATGAGGCAATGATTATATTTTTGTAGTTTTTTATAGATTCTCTAAGATGGTTCATTTTATTGCCTGTATGAAAACTAGCGATGCAATGAGGGTAGCAGAGCTATTTTTTTCAAAAGTTGTCCAATTACATGGTGTTCCAAAGACTATTATGCCTAATAGGGATACCAAAATTTTAAGTCATTTTTGGAGGACTCTATGGAATAATATGGGGACCAAGTTCCAGTATAGTAGTTCCTATCATCCTCAAACAAATGGTAAAATAGAGGTAGTTAATCAGAGTTTGGGAAATTTTTTAAGGTGCATTGTTGGAGAGAAGCCCAAACAATGAGACTTTTAACCCAAGAAAAAATTGCCTATAATAGTTTTATAAATAGATCAGTAGGTAAATAGCAATTGTAGATTGTTTATGGTAAGAATCCTAAGGGATTCCTAGGTCTTGTGCAACTACCAATGAGAGATAGAGTCAGTGATGATGGGGAAGCATTTGTAGAACAAAATTTGCAGGACGGTAATGAGAGGTACAAGAATACTGTGGATGCTAGTAGGAAACATCAAATGCTCAATGAAGGTGACTTAGTGATGGTGTATTTGAGAATAGTAGGGTTTCCTACAAGAACATACCATAAGTTGAAGTACAAGAAAATTGGTCCTTACAAAATTACAAACAAGATCAATGATAATGCCTATGAGGTTAGTGTACTAGAAAACTTAGACATTTCTCATGTGTTCAATGTTTCTGATTTATATGCATTCCATGGAGAGGATCATGATGAAGATATTAGACAATAAGTGGCTTGGTATGACCAAATCCCACGTAAGAAGAAGGAAAAGATTGCATATATTTTAGATAAGAAAACTACATCCACATGGCAAGGTCAACACAACAGGTATTTGGTATTGTGGGATTGGTTACTACAAATAGAAAGCACATGGATTCTAGAGAGAGAAGTGAAGAATTTGAGTTCTTTTTGCCCAAAGGAGAATGATACAAGGACTTCTAGAGGTAATAACTTTTGACTCGGAGGTTTGTTTGGGCTCAAATTTTATAGGAAGCTTCACTATGAGGAGTTCCTTGGATTTCTTATTGGGCCCAACATTATTCATGGCCATTTCAACACTCTTTTGGGAGTTGAATCTTCCGTCTAGGCCCCCAAAATAAACTTTTAGTGTTTTATTCGAGTTTTTAGAAAATTGTTTTCTTTAATAACATGGAAATCATGTTTCCAATTTCAAATGTAAGTTGAAAATTCATGTCACCTTAGTTTTAAGAAGTTTTAAGGAAAAAATATGGGATCAAATGGATATGTATGCAAAATTACCAAAAATGGAAAAAATTGATAATTGTCGAAAACTACCACAAAGGTTTTTTTTGGTTTTTTTTATTTTTTCAATTTTAGATATAAGGTCATTTTCTTGCATTGTAGCATAAAAGTTTGTTAATTGAAGAATTTTATTTCCAATCAATTTTCAATTTTTTGGTTCTCAGTAAAAAGTAATCGTTCAATTTTGTTGATTGTGTTCTTGGCTACATCACCTAGTCCTCTTCATTGGTACTACATGCTTTGAAATATTCTATTTGTGATGGGGTATTTTTTATTTTGGAAGAAAAATGTGAACCCATCATTGTTAATGTGGAAATAACTAAAAATTTTCTCATCTACAAGAAATCCTACTTTGACAAAGGTAGATGATCCTACTTGATAAGTATCTTAGCTCCATTGATATATGGGGTAACTTTTTGATTGATATGTTTAGCCTAATTTTGTGAAATAATAGATTTTTATGGTTCTTTAAAAGATATCAGTGCTTCCAAGTCAATGTAGAAACCTTCCTAATGGTCATCACCATAGAGTCTTGTGAATTAAGCTATAGCTTGATCATTTGCAAATATGTCTAGAGGAGGAGACTCTTGTTTTATGACAACATCATCTATGTGTCTTGTGGAAGAAATTATCTCATATACAAAGGTGGGGATGATCATAATAGATGTCTTCGTAAGGACTAAGATCTTGATCCAATATTGGATTATCATGGCTATTACGGTCACCTAGGGGGGTTTTGGATAACTTGATCCTAATTTGTCTTGGATTTTATTTCATCATGCTTTGGACCATGCTCTTGGCATGTATCTAATGGTTTAGGCAATGGAATGATATGATTTTCTTTGATGGACTCAAAATTTTGGCATGGCAATAATTGAGTTTTGATAGGAAGACCTTTTTTGGGGTTGGTATTCAATAAAGGACATGACGTCGAAAGATGGTTGGATGGTATATGATTAGCAAAGTGATTGGATTTCATAAATTTTTTTCATATAGGAGTTGAACAAGTTCCTTTTCTAGTAGTCCTCAACAAGCATTACTAAATGTGATTTTATGGGATGACATTGTAGATTGGGATGGAGTGGATAGCAATGGGTTAGTGAATGAAGGACTAGAATAGGTGTGGAGGCTATAAGACTTTCTTGGTTTGGTGATGAGGATGAAAGAATAGGATATTCATGGAAAATAAATATTTGCAATATGGTTTGGGGTTGAGGAATTATTTGGATGGAAGATTAGTTTCCCTTGTCAAGGTTAGGATAAGAGTGACCAATGAATTTTTGTTGGGGATTAATAGTATCATGTTAGCTAACCCTTGATAGTGAAGTTAGATGGATGGATAAATAGATCTTATGGATTGTTGATAAGAGGGGTAGATGGGTGGCTAACTTGGGACTATGAGTGATTGCTATGGAGGATTGATGAATGGGTTATTAAGGCTTTTGGTTTGGTACTATTGACAAAGCATGAGGTTTTCAAATTGAATATGAAGAAGATCAAGGTAAATTAAAGACATGGTTGTGAGTTTGGATTAGAATAGATAATGGGATGGTGGAGCTTTGGATGTGATTTTTTTATTTTTATTTTTGGTTTTGTTTATTTGGGGATAGATGCAAACTAAGAATGAGGATGCAACATGACAATGAGGTTATGTTATGTTTTTGATATTTTTTGATATAAGTATGCAAGATGGAAATGAAACTAGACTATGTGAGGTGAAAATGCAAGGTGAAAATACAACTAGACTATGCTTTGGGATGCAAAGTGATAATAGTGCTATGAGTATGCCTCAAAATTTGGATATGAAACTTTGAATTTTGAAAAAGGATGCTAGGAAAACTATGATGGATCAAAGTAACAAGTCAGAATGTCAAGACCTAAAAAGGATAAGTGCTAAGATGACGATCACTAGATAAAGTGAAGCTAAACTAGGGTCAACTTAGAGATAATGATAGATAAATAGTGGCAATGTCAAGATAATCAAAGTATGTGGCAATGATTTGATCTACGACATGATAAACCTCCTAATCTCAAACCTAAAAGATGGCTATGACTATGAATGAACTATGATGATAAAGAATAAACTAGGAAAATGCAATAGAAAGATTGGATAAAATAAACAAGTCTCATGTCTGAGTGTATGGTCACTATCCAAATTAGATCTAAAATAAGGATACTAAGATATTTCTGCAAAAAAATTGATTTTGAAAGATGTAGTAGATTGGTTTTTGACCTAGAATCAATGATTTCTAAATAATTTTTTTATTTAGGGAAGTTTTGAAATGTGTTAAGAAAACATAGAAAACATTTGAAAAACATATTTTGGTTGATTTTCACTCTTTTTGACTTTAAGGTAAGCAAGTACTTCACAAGTCTTCTTCCAAAAAACTTGCTTGGCCTTAGTTTGCACACAATGAAATCAAGCACAACCTAGCTAGTAGTAATAGGGTTTATCTACTAAAGTGGGCTTACCTCACCCCCAAAAGAGTGATTGTAAATCTTCATGCAAGGAGTGGGTGAATAGGTTATACCAAGGTCATGGACCACCTTGATACCCCTACCCTTGAAAGAGTGTAAACTCTAGCAAGAAACTTTAAACCTCAACCATGGACAAACGTAGTAACTTTAGGGTACAATTTCCATTCCTTGCAACAAAATAGAAGATAGTCAAAAAGGTCTTAGGCTTCTAATTATGCAAGAGGTATACTTCAAACATGAGACCCTTAATCCTCTAGTCAATGTGAATGTGGTTGTTGTTCCACACCGGTATTGACATGCAAGGTATAATGTCCTCAAATAGAGTTATTGAATTTTTCCTTCACTCCTATGATATAGACTGGCCAAAAAAACATGCTTTGAGGTCATCACCCTTGAGTTATTTGTTAGGATGTGTCTCAAATGCATGCCTCCTAAAAAATGAAAGAGATTAATATATGTTTCTTTTACACCCAAAATCACATGAAGTGCAAGGGGAGAGGATACACAAACACCAATTTGAGATTTAACACAATGTGTAAGTGTACCAAACATGAAAAAAACTTGTTCTTTGTAAGCCCAAATCAAAATGTTTCTACTTGAAGAAACCTAAGACACATAAAACCCTACAAGAACATGGATTAGTAGTCTACATAAAATTTTCTTATCCCAACGAATGCCACACACTACAAATTATATATTAGTAACACCAAAACCATTTGTCCAAATGAATAGAAAAAAAAGGCAAAAAAATAAAAACCTCCATATTTATATCCTTTTTAACAAAAATAATTAGTTCTGTCACTCTAAGTAACAAAAGTGACTGACTTCAGTTCTAACTTGCTCCCACCAACAATTTGTTGATGACACCATTCTTATGGGAAGATCTAAGGTGGCTGAAGCTAAGACTTTCAAAAAAAATTTGAATCTCTATGAATCTGCTTCTGGGCAAGTTGTTAATAGGGCTAAGAGCTCGATTTTCTTCCTCAATACTCTGGAGCATAGACAATTTAAACTTGCTCAGATTCTTGGATGTTGGATTGAGCCTCTTCCGTCAACCTATCTTGGCTTGCCTCTCTGCTCTAAACCTTCGGAATTGTTATGGATTTCTTTGGTTGAAAAATTCAATAAGAAGTTATTGGGGTGGAAAGGAGCTCTTCTCAGTCAAGCTGGAAAAATTCAGCTCCTTAAGGCTTCATTGCAAAATCTTCCTGTTTATGCTCTTAGTATATTTAAAATTCCTACTAAGTATGCTGAGGCTATTGAAAAAATTCAGAAAAGGTTTCTTTGGTCTGGAGTGGAGGACAAGAAGAGAATGCCACTTGTTGGATGGGATCTAGTTTGTAGACCCAAATCGAGGGGGGGATTAGGCTTAAGGAAAATTAAAGTCCTGAATCTATCCCTTCTTGCTAAACAGCTTTGGAGAACTCTCACTTTGAATGGTGAATGGCGTGATACATTAAAAGCCAAATATTTTAACAGCTGTGAGTCTTTTAATAAGGTTATAAATTCTCCCTTTTTACCTCGTGGGTCTGTTTGCTGGAATGATATGAGTAGAAGTAAGTTGTTGGAAATGGGAATTGGTTGGCTGATTGGAAAAGGAAATTGTGTGAGGTTTTGGGAAGACAGTTGGCTTTTTAAGGATCCTCTTATCAGAATTGAGAAATTCAGTAAGTAGATGAATGATTGTAAAAGGGAATTTGGTGTCTTGGTTAAAGATTACTGGAGGAATGAGGGATGGGTTGATCTGAAGACCATTAGTCCAGATCTTAGCCCTATTCAGTCGGCCTTCAGGGCCTTAAGACCGGTGCTACACCAGGAGGAGGATATAGTTGTTTGGTTAGACAACCCGTCTAGTATTTTCTCAGTTTCTTCTGCCACTTCTATGTTGGTGAGTCCAATGGAGCCTCCTCCCTTCTAGGCTAAGGCTTGGATTAATCACTTGACTCCTAAAATAAATATGTTCTACTGGATTATTCTACAGAATAAAATTCTCACTCTGGATAATCTTGGAAAAAGAGGAATTCAATTACCAAATAGGTGTTATATGTGCAGGAATGATGCTGAGACTGTTAATCATCTTTTTCTTCACTACCCTTTTGTTTCGAATATCTGGGGTAAAATTCTTGTGCTTCTTGATGTGGTCTGGGTTTCCCCTGTTTCTGTTGAAGATTTCTTCATGTAATGGAAAGCTCCTTCAAAAAATCCTTTTATGCGAAAGCTATGGTCTTTTGTTCTACCTTTTGTGTCTTGGAATATTTGGAAGGAAAGGAACAACAGAGCGTTTAGGGATAAAGAGATGCTAGAAGGGGACTTGCATGCTAAGATTGTAAGAGCTATAAAGGAAAATTTATCTTTAATTCCAAGAAAAATGGTTGAGAAAGCTAATTGGTCTCCTTACGACTTTGCCATAGCTGAAAAGTGGAATTCAAAATTAGTTGGGGTAAATGTCATCAAACCTGTTGTTTGTGGAAGAGAGAATGCAAGTTGGTTGTTGCCGCCTTTGGGCTGGGTGAAATACAATTTTGATGGTGCAGCTAAAGGCAACCCCGGGAAAGCTAGTAGTGGATGTGTTTTAAGGGACAACTCTGGGGTTTTTATTGCGGCTTTTGCTGTGGACATTGACACCCAAACTAATCATGTTGCGGAAGCTGTTGGGACTTATCATGCAGTTAGTTTAGCTTTCAAGATGAACACAAAATGTCTTTGGTTGGAGGGTGATTCAAAGAATATAATAAAATGCATTTTAGGGCTTACCCCTCCCTCATGGACCATCAAAAAGTGGATCGAAGATACTAAATTCTTATTAAGTAAATTTGATAAAGTGAAAGTGTCCCATGCCTATAGAGAAGCCAATAAAGTGGCTGATTACTTCGCCAATGAAGGGACCAAGAAGGGTGGGGAAAACACGTGGAGGAAGAATGACTTCCTCCACCCTGATGTGAAAGCGCTAATTTATTATGATTCAGTGCATGGAAGAGAAGTTTTTCTTCATTATGATGAAGCGGATAAAGATTAGGTACATCGATTTCATTAGATTTGATGGGACCGACGTCATTTTCCTTTTCAAGAAGTCTTTGGCACACTTTCTGGGTGTTTAACAAAATACGCCTAATCGGGACCCAGAGCAATAGTAGGGTATTGTTTAACAGAGCTTTGAAAATGGGAGGAGAAAGAAAATGTGTGGAGCCAAGCAGCTTTAAGGAGCATAAAAAGAACGACAAAGCATGGGAAAGAATTGAGAAGCGAGGCTTAGTCCCATATATGGAAAAGATCCATGGTACTGACGAGGGGATGCTGGACTATTTTGTTAAAAATTGGAAAAATGGAGAGATTGTGTTGTTTGGCAAGAATGTTAAGCTGAATGAGGATTTAATCAGTGAGATAACTAGTCTTTCGACAGAGGGTGTGAAATTTTATTGGGACCGTCGGTTCTCTGATGAAGCGGTCATTAAATTCCCTAAAAAAGACAAGGAGAAAGCTAAGTTGGTTAAGGTCGCCAATAGCTACTTTGATGTGGAGTCCATCAAATCTATATGGAGAAAAGTTTTAAGAGTTATTATGGAGTATATTACGGTTGATGGGCACTTCACCAGAGTGTATGGTTACCACTTTGCTATTTTGAACCACTTCCGTCACAAGGTTCGTATCTCTCTGCCTTTTTACTTATTTTCTTCTTTGAAGAATTAGCTTGATGAAGTTGAAAGAAACCCTAGGAAGAATGCTATTATTCACCCTGGTCTTGTAAGGCTCATATTTGAGCATTATCAAAATTTACCTACTCTACCTAAAACTATTGATCTCAGAGATTTGGATGATGAGGAAACAAAAAGTAGTAGGGAGACCGACCCCCGGGCCCCCCCTGCTTGTACCCCTGATGGTCCTAATACCTATACTCCCCAGTCTCGGTCTTGTCGGAAGGCCCTTAAGGATTCTGCTCCACCATCTTATCCTAAGTTGCAGCCTCTACTTGAGTGCCCTGGCCTAGGTTTTGCTTCACCGCCCTGTCTTAATCCCCAACCGCCTCCCAGCTGTCCTACTCTGGGTTTGGTCTCTGGTCTTAAAGGTACCTCTATTACTAAACTTGTCTCGTATTCTGGGAATTCCATGGAAATTCTTTCTGATAAACCTATGGTCAGTAAGGAGTCGGTTCCTAGTGCCCCTGCATCTGGAAGATTTGGGAATGCCCCTTATGATTCCCCTAATCAGGATGAAATTAATTCAGCCTTGAATAAGCTCAATCTTGAGGACATTGTGGGTGTGGCAGAGAAAAGTACGGATGGTCTTTTCACTATTCTCAAGTGGACCCAAAAGGAAATCTGTGATTTGAAAGACTGTAATATGGACCTAAGCAACAAGGTCATGGATTTGGAGTAGAAGATGAGCTGGAGTTGTAAAGAGACTAAAGGACAGGAAACCACCTTACCTAGGAAAAGACAGCTTTTGCAGGAGGAAAGATTGACCAGTATCGAGTGCAATATATCCAAGATAGGCCAAAATATTAGGGCCACGGTGGTGAACAATCACAAAATTTCCAAGCATAACACCATCATCATCAATGCTATGGTGGAAAAGCTCAAAAAAAATCAAAAGGGTTCGCTGGTTGTGGATTTGGATGCGGACAGAGGTGGCTGTAGATCTGCTGGTGAGGGGATTTCAACTCGTACTCGGGCTAACACTAAGAGGAAGACCCCGACTTCATCACATATGGCTCAAATCCTCAAGTAGGGGTTACAGGATATGAAGGATGTTGAAATGGAGGTTGAGGAATTGCTTAACACCTTGGAGTAGTGCGGTCGTTGTTGTTTCTGGTTTTTTTGGGTGGTCCTTTTTTGGACCCTGCTGTCTTTTTTGCTGTCGTTTCCTTTGTGGGACAGCTGTCTATTCGTTTGGACTTATTTTGTTATCTTTTGTTGTTTAAACTCTACGGTTTCAGGTCCCTGTAAAACCTGTTTTTTCCTTTTCAAAAACAAAAGAGACTAACTGATGTAGGAAAATGTGTCAAACCAGAAAGAAAATGTGCAGACTGTTTGGTGATTACGGTGGCCTGTCACATGTATGCAGTGGAATGATGTTCAAATGTGTTGTATTGTTCAACAGATGCAGTGCACAATTTGAAAGCTGCCAAAAAAAGAAAAAATTGGCAAAAGAAGGAAAATATAATGACAAGAATGATGCAAAAAAAATTGTCAAAATGTTCTAGAATAAAAACCAGAAGCCAAAATATTGATAGAAAACCACAATTATAAAGAAATTTGATGGTTTTCCCCTAAAATAGGAAAATGTGGTGTTTTGTTCAATAGATGCGGTACTAAAAGCCTCTTATGCATTGCACAATACAACAATTATGTCACTCTATACATTGATTGTATTGTATTTTCTAGCAAATGAGTTGTACTGTCAAATGAATGTTTCATTCTCCTTTCAAATGACCTGAATACTTAAAATTGCTCACAATTTTTTTCAAATTCAATTATTTCACGTTAGGTTTGCCAATGTAGAATAAGGTAAAATCAAGATACAAAGCATCAATCAAGATTATCAACCACCAACTACTTAAAACTCAAGCCCTAAAGACACTAATTCAACTATGAAGTGTAGATGAACATAGAACCATAAATAAAAAAGTAATAATACCATAATTCCTATGCCATGATTCAATCACCTTCATTGTTCTTCTCCATTTTGCTTTATATGTTTTCTTGTCCTAAGATTTGTAGCATGCAAGAATAAGCCTAATGATAGTGACAACAAAATATCAAAGATAGTGGTCTTTGTGTTAAAATGAAAGGGATAGGTCTCTTTTATACAAAAACAAATTTGAATGAAGGGTCAAGATTAAATGATGAAGATCAATGGATGAAATTGCTTTGAGAAGCAAGAAAATAGGGTTAGGAAAAAAATAAGGTTTAGTTAAGGATGTATGGTGGAGATTAAAAGGTAATAAAACCTTATCAAGGGTGGAGGTTAATTGAAATAAAAGAGGAGATTAACATAGAAAAAGAGGATGCTGAAGTAAATTAAATAATTATAAAATTGTTTAATTTAGGAGGGAAAGTGAATAATTAAATAAAAACAATTATTTAATTATAGAAGAAGAGGGAAAAGTTGCATTTTAATTAAAATAATTGAAAATAATTATTTAAAAGTGGAGGGAAAAGTGGAAAAAATTAAATAAATGAGATTTATTTAATTATGGAAGAAAAAACTGCTGAATTAATTAAAGAATTAAAATAATTTTGTAACTATAGAAGGAAAATGTAAAATGAATAATTAAATAAATAGGAATTTATTTCATTATAGAGAGAAAGGAACATTAGTAATGCAATTAAATAAATATTAATTTATTTAATAAATCAAAAGACCAATAGAAAAGGGGGAATGAATTAATTAAATAATTAAAATTATTCAATTATGTCCCAAAGAAGGGAAATCAATGTGTAAATATTAAGACATTTTTCAATGTCTCTAATAAGGCAATTAAATAAATATTATTTTATTTAAATAATCAGAAGAAGAATAGAAAAAGAGAAAATAATTAATTAAATAATAAAAAATATTTAATTAAAAGAAGAACATGACTTCAGAAAATAATCATTACAATTACTTATTTATATTAAATTTATCTTTATAAGATATATAACATTAGCTAAATTAAAATGAAGTAAAAATATAAATATATAGATAAAAAATATCCCCGTGACCTAGATCCATCACCCACAAGAAGTCCCACCTCTTAAACCTAGGAGCAACTACTCAAGCCAGCTCTACTACTTAATTAAAAAGTAAAAATATCAATAAATTTTTATTAAAATTATTTAATATTAGAATTATAAAAATTAAATTAAACATTTAAAAACAAAAAAAACCAAATATAAAAGAAAAAGGAGTTTCTATAGATCTTAAGACTTATTCCACTCTCAAACCACAAAACAACAAAATAATTAAAAGAAAAAATGTTGAAAAGAAAAAACTCCTTAGATCAATTTCTTCTCAAGATATCCACAAATGTTAGCAAGGCCATAATAAACTTTTGAAGCACCAAAAAAAAGTTCTTCATTTTCCTCTACAATTTATTAGAGTGTTTCTTTGTCCTCTGAATTTCTAGCGATATCAGGTTTTACCAGGAACTCAGGTCTCGATAAATATTGCACAAATAGAAACTCATTTTCGAGTAGATTTCATAATCTATAGTTAACATCGTTACCAACCTTGAACAAAATGCAGATGGATTAATGATTTTCTTTTGACACTAGACAATTGAACAAGAGAATTTTTGTGCAAGTTTGTTTATTCAAAGATAATGTTGAACATAATTAGAAAAAAGCCAATGTAAAGACATAAGATAGAGTATTTTATATATTCCATGAATGTAACAATAAAACGAGTTGCAGGAAGTTATGGTGAGATCATAGGGAGCCGAGGAATGAGAGCGTCTTCTTTGGCTGGTCAACATCAGGGAGAGTGTCTTCTTTTGTTTCATTAAGTGGAGAAAAGTTCAAGTCTAGGGATGGCTTACTATATTTGGTTTTTTCTCAAAACACTCGATATCCATCATGGACGATGAAGAAGGGGGGAAATCATCTTCATAATAAATAATCATTTCATCAGTTCCTTATAATTAGTCGTTCATAAATATTTAAGAAATAATAATAAAAATCAAAATTACTAATTTTTGTGAGAAATTAAATCTTTTCAAAATAAAATGAACCATTCAATGGTTCAATTTAGGTTCCCACTAAACATGCATCATAATAATAAATATCAAAATTTCTAAATTTTATAAGAAAATAAATCTTTTCAAAGAAATATATTATATCATTCATGAATTCATTTCGTTATCAAATACATTAATTAAAAAAAATATATTTACCAAAAATTCAACACCAAACTTGTAATCCAAATTCTCATTTTCACAAAAGTTTGAGAATGACAAAAAGATAGGCTCAAAAGATACAAATAGAATATGTTTAGGCCGCTTCTCCCAAACAAGATTGTCATCTAGTCGATGAGTTCAACATTGTCTAGAAAAATAGTTTTTCCTAAACAAGCCCTTTACCAAAAATTCAACACCAAACTTGTAATCTAGATTCTCATTTTCACAAAAGTTTCAGAATGACAAAAGGGTAGGCTCAAAAGATACAAATAGAATTTGTTTAGGCTGCTTCTCCCAAACAAGATTGTCATATAGTCGATGAGTTCAACATTGTCTAGAAAAATAGTTTTTCCTAAACAAGCCCTTTGCATTTGTAGATTCACGACCTTCTTGAGCATCTATGACTAGTGTTCTAACAAGGAAATAAATGACACCATTAACAAAAACTGTATTTTGGAAAAAACTATTTTTGGGTCTTGTATAATAGTGAAATAAAGCTAGAGAATGGCCCTTATACCATGAATATACCATGAATTTGGATAGATTTTCCTCTAGAAACAACATCAATTGCATTCACTTATCTTCCATGTTCCAAATCACAAATTCCATCTCGACTGAATGACAAATGAGAAGACCTTTGGCACAAATCAACTTCAATCCACCATGACATTTCAACGCATTGGTAAATTTTTATGCAACTGGGGTGTTCTTCTTTTGCAAAACCTATAATTTTGTAGGACTCTCCATTGTCCAGTATTTCTGCTACATTTACATGCTCTGCTATGACTGTGGGAATCTCTTTGTACGTTCTTGAAAGGGGATTATAGATCATATTCATTTTTCGAGGAGAATCCATGGATCTCTCTCTGGCATAAGAGAAAAAAAATTGTAGATAATAAGAGCCTATTCCATTCTTTACACATAATATGAAATTGAGAACTAAACTCCATTTGGGTCGAAAACATCTTCTCAAGTATATGATCAGGAAATTCATACCAAATTGACTCCTCATCACTCCTCTTGCATTACTTACAATACATTTTTCCTTCTCATTCATTGTAGTCAACAGTAATTTCAGATCTTTCTAGACCTACATCTTCATTCTCAATAACGGCCATAGACTTGGTATCCATTATAATTTGCATAGATTCTTGTGATGGAAGACACACAAATAAATCTCCTCTATCTCTTATCATGCCATAAATATACCTATTGTCCATCATATCTTGCTGCATCGCAATAATATATAAAAAAAATAAAACATATATTCAAGTATAAATGGATTAATATTTCAACATAATAAAAATAATTTATTAAACTAACCTATCAATCTTCTTAAATAATCTATATAAATAAGACATATATTTTTGTTGATCTTTTCTATCATATTATTTAATATTAATATAAGATGAAGAGAAGATAAATTAATTTAATAATAATAATAAAAAAAACTAAAATGAAAAATATAAAAAACTATATATTAAAATAAAAATCCACACAATAGAAATAATATATATACACATAACACAAATATTATATTATTTATATATAATTATACAAAATTATATTTATATAAATTAATATAATTTAAATAATATATATATATATAATTATAATTATATTATATAGATACTACAAAATATAATAAGATATATATTATAATGGTATATATTAAGTAAAGGGTTCACGTGTAATATTCAATTTTTCTTCATCCCACTATTCATTTTACTCCTATTCTATGTTTTTTGGTTTGTTTTATTTCTTAACATAATCTCTTTCCCAACAAGAATGGAGAGAAATTGTTTTATTATTATTATTATATGTAAAAAAAAATTAGTTTGAATTATTTAAATATTAGAAAACATTGAAATTAATTATTATTATTTTTAATATTTTTGATTGGTCTAAATAAAAATATTTAATTACTGCTTAGAAACTCCCCTCACTTATAGTTCCATGAGAGGAAATAATAAATATATATCTTAAATATATCTATCTAAAATTTTTGAGAAATATCAAATTGAATTTACTTGATTTCATGTTAGAACAATTTTATTTACAAAACATAAATTTTATTTATGTTTTATTTAGTTTTGTTAGTTATTTATAATTTAAATCTTTAGTGAACTTGTGTCCATGAAATTTTTAACTATAATTAACAAATTAAAAAAATATGTCAAAAAAACAAATTAAAATATCTTCATTCTTGACTTATAAGCTTCTTAAAAAACTGATTAACCATTAAATTTAAAATTTATTAAATTATAGACCTTTGCTATATATTATATTGCATTTTACTTATTTTAAAAATAACATTATTAATATTTTGATAAATAAGTGCATATCAAATTTAAAGTAAAAGCTAAAAAATTTTAACATAAAACTAAAATAATTAAATGTTTACCTTAATGATTTTAATTAGATCATCAAGGCAGGGATGAGAAGAAAGCATTCCAGTAGTGTGAAGCTCCATTAAAAGCCTCCTGTAACTCACCCCATCAACTTCTTGAACAATTACAGTATTTATAGCACAATAAACCAGCGTCTCTACAGACACGTACAGTGGCGCCGTGTAGAGACGTGCAGAAATATAATGAAGTTATAAAATATGTTTGCCACTTATAAATCTGTGTGCCATGTATTATACGGCCTGCCGCCACATATATCTGTCCTCCACAAAATATTAAAACTAAAATAAAAAATAAATAATTGCTTTAAAAAAAAGATCTTATTTTATTTAAATATAAATTTGTAAACTCGATGCTTTTTCATATTGTTCTTCATAATATTTTATAATATAATAATAAAATAACTTTGAAATATTTATGGTTATCTAGTACACAATATTTATAATTTATTAATATATTAAAGTATGTTAGGAGGTTCAAGTAGTTAGTTTGTTTCAAGGCATTTTATTTGTTCGTTATTTTTTATTGGTGTTTATAATTTTTTATAATGTCAATTTATATACTAGTTCTAATTGGGTATTTAGTTGTTGGTTGTTGGATTTTATTGTTAAATTTGCATTAGATTATATATGTGGATATATGTGAATTTAAAAAAAAAAAAATCCTTTAATAATAATAAAGAGTGCTAGCTTTTGGTTTCTTGTGTATATTTTGTTATCAATGTTTCAAACTCAGTGATCCATCATAAAAAAGCATATACATAGTTAAACTAGAAGCTAGCACAATTTAAATAGATGGAGTGTGGAAAACTTATACAAATTAATAATAAATAGATTAAGCATACATAATTGTCAATACTCTATTGAAAAAATATTAGAAAAAAATGAGTTTTGAAAAAGTTGAGAGTGAAGGCGAGGATGATGGGGAGCTCCATTAAAATAGATGTTTCAAAGATGAATGAGAAGAATAATATGATGGTGATGAGGATGTACATATATTTGATATATGGTTGTGGTAGTACATTTTCACATTTTTATGGTTCTTAGTTTTTTCTCTATGTCCCGAGCTTCAAAATTTTGTCACTCTTGTTAGAGTTCTCTTAAAATGTTGCTTTATAGGAGCATTAAGGTCCAAATGTTGAATTTAATGACAACAACATAAACAAAAGAAAAAGATTGCAGAAAATAAAATGAATGAACAATAACACACAAACAAGAACACAAGATTTTTATAGTGGTTTGTCTTATAGACTACATCCACTTTCAATAGGGGGATCTCTTTTATTGATTCTCAATACAACAAATAATATTCAAGTAATAACAACTTTTATAATTTTGTCTCATCTCCAAAATGGAAAAATCCACCAAAATGGTCAACTTCTAAATTAGCAAATGCATGCCAAACAGAAGTCAGTGAGAAAAAAATAATCTATTTCAAGTGTGAGAGAAACTACCATTATAATTAGAATATTTGGGCTTCACCGAACCCAACAATGTCCCACTTGAAGACTAGATATTGCTTGAGATAGTTGCTCAGAGATATGGATTTTAAGTTTTCCATTGCCTTCTCCAAGAATCAAATCTAGACCTCACTTTTTATTTCTTGCATCTACTCCATATCGCAGCCAAGTTCCAACATACCAAGAAACTCCTCAATAATAGAATCAAATTCATCTAACTTATCCAAAATCTTCTTTCAAGAAGTCCATAAATCTCCATCATCATCCATATGAATAACTCCCACTTCATCAAAACTCTCTCCAGAGCCACACAACTAAGACATGAGAGCTCGAGCCTAATAATCCAAATCTACTACATCCATTTTCCTAGAAATTCTTCACGATCTCCAAAACAACTTTTTCACCAAATCTCTTATACCTATTGTTGAATTTAATGACAACAAAATAAACGAAAGAAAAAGATTACAAAAAATAAAATGAATGAAAAATAACACACACAAACAAGAATATAGGATTTTTATAGTGGTTTGTCTTATAAATACAATAAATAATATTCAAAGACTAGTAGGTTTTATAAATTAGTCTCATCTCCAAATGGAAAAATCCACCAAAACGGTCAATTATAAAATAGAAAATGTATGCCAAAAAGAAGTTAGTTACAAAAAAGGCATCTGTTTCGAGTGTGAGAGAAATTGACACTATAATTAGAAGATTTTGGCTTCACCGAACCCAACACCAAAAAAAAACCCTAGAAAACACTATATTGCACTCTATTTCTAATTTATCGTTGACTTGCTCCCCCAATTCTCGATGCCTTTAGTCATCTCATTAAATCCTTTATAATTTCAAGTTACTGGTCCTTTTTATCTATCTCCTAGCACTCACTTAAGGATTCCACATATGCTTAAATACTAGCACTTGCATCCCAATGAGGTGCAATGGTTACGCCGATAGCAGGATATAACCCAGCAATATATTGAAGGGCAAGGAAAGAAATAATCCCAAGCTTTATCCTAGAACCCTAACCCAAATATTTATAACAGGATATACTCTAGCAATATATTGAAGGGAAAGGTTAAAAATCACAAGAAAATGTATATTGCTTCTCTTAAGATTAAGTATTCATGGAAAAAGTCAATTGATGATGGGGTGCGAGAAGATTTGAAAATGAACAAATGGAACTTTATTTAAATCTGTATGCTATGCTAAATGGTAAAAGGTCGATTGGATTAAGTACAATTTTTTATGGCTAATGATATACCTTGTAACTAAAGGTAACATAATGGAAAATTGCATGTTGCGGGAAAATATTTTTATAATACAAAAACTATTTTATGACACATGAAACATTTTTCAAATACAAAATCTTTATATGAATAATATTTTTATAAGATAGTAGTAATACAAAAAATATTTTATGACACATGAAACATTTTTCAAATACAAAATCTTTATATGAATAATATTTTTATAAGATAGCAGTGGAGAGGAAGAATTTTTCAAACGAGATGCCATTCAATTTCATCAAGTATTTCCTTTAAGACAAGTAGTTCTTGACAAAAAATGAAAACAAAGTTTGTTGCCAGAATTATGTGGGAAGCTTTTTCGTCAAATACATCCTAGATCTTGTTTTTCATTGCTCTCTTTTATACTATATAATACAATTTATTTTTCCTAGTATAGAGGTATTTTTCGAGGTTGTAAGAAATTGAGCAATGTAGTTTAGTAGTAAGGTGGGTCTCACTTTCAATAAGTCTTCCCAACTCTAATTCTAGAGGCAAATATACACAAGAAAGGTTTACAACTCCAAACAAACCATAGGCAAATATACGCAAGAAAGGTTTACAATTCCAAACAAACCATGTGATCACCTCTAATTAATCATTGTTGATATTTTACTTATTCCTACATACTCAAGCCAAACATTGCATTTTTATGTTCAATATGTAGTCATTTATGAAGCATATAGTAAAATCATCCAACCACTTATAAACCATATTTTAATAATATTTCAATTACAACACCATCAAGATAATATGATAATACACTATTAAATATAATTTAATTGTTTATAAATTTCAAGTGGGATCATGAACACATCAACCAACATAAGTATTTGAAAATTACAATAAGACAAGAGTTAACACAAACAAACTTAATAGACAACATATGCACTTACATGCTTATTTTTATTAATACATACTTTGTGTTCTTACATGACTATTATTTGATATCCATTATTTTCTTGTCATGGGATAACAACCATTATGTATTCATAGGATTTATCATGCATCATATTTTCCTTTCCTCCAATTTCCTACATACCATTGATGCAACCAATTGGATCAGAGCATATATTTTCACTAATGTTCATAAGATTGAGATTTTAGGTCATGACTTATGTTGCACAACTTAGACTCATTACCATACCTAATGCAATCTTGATCACGTCACTCTCTTGCAACCACGTAGAGTTCTATTGCATTATTGCAATCAAGCAAAACACATTTTCTACATTGAGTGGAGTCACATTGCATTTTCATATTAAATGTTTCATATCAAATTGCCACATTAAGTGGAAATTTTTCATGTCACTTGTCACAAATTTACCCCTTAATAATAATAATAATAATATTTACTTGCCTATTACAATAGTAATTTTTTGTTTGCTGCTAAATCAACCAACAATAATGTTATTTATAACATTGAATTAAAAAAAAAATCATTTTTTAATTAGTTCACTGCAATTCCCAAATAATAATAATAATAATAATAATATTCCCTTATGCTATATTTACTTCCCTCCATAATACTATTAGCCTTGTAATCCTCTAATGTCTCTAATCTCATTTAATTTAATTTCAAATACAATATTTATTTCAAATTCATCACTGACTAAAAAAGATCATCTTGGGTGCCACATTTAAACAAATTTAGCCCAGAATAATGTCCATAAAAAAGCATAGAAATAAAGTGTCAGGAACACGTCAATACTATCATTAATACCCTGCAGCAAAGTACGTCTGTTCTTTTCTCATAGGTAAAGAAATTAAATGGGTTGCCAGGAACTAAATTTCTTTTTGAGAAATTACTACTGTCAGTACCAATAACATGACGTGCTGGGTCAGGGCGGTGGATTTAATGTTAAGGATGACGTTTTGAAAGACATGTTCAGAAGGTTGAGAAAGAGTTTGGGGGCGTGAAACCATAGCAGATGCTATGCCAGTGTCCCATTTGCCTGCGCCAAACAGCAAATGCAATTGACACATAAGCAGTCGTCCTACTCCAATCTTGACCTTGGATTTTGCTATGCTAAGCTTTATTCATATGGGGTGAACAATAGCAAACCACCACAATTAAGCTTTGTAGATGCTAAGAATCATAATTTTCACAAAACAAAACGCCTTGTTCAAGCACCTCATTGCCTATTTTGGCAATATATCTATTTGTAAATCCATGCACAAGCTAAAATCTAATAACTTATATGTGCTTTTACACTAAGCAGGTTGTGTTGTTGTCTACAAGTGATAGTTACATTGTCCAGCAACAAAGACCATATGTTCACATTTTATTTCATGCTTTTCTGATAAATCTATCACATCTGATCTCCAATTATCACCTACAAACACATCAAAGAGAGACCTTGGAAGATGAGTGTAAGAATACAACCAACCAGCTTAACAAACATAAGGTCCTTAAGTGCCCTCAAGCAACGCAACAAAACCAAACAATCCAAACTACTTTGACTGTAAAAATCGTGCTAGGCTAAGCTGCCAAGACAAAAGGAAACTCTTCTTCTGTTGCATTCAAGACATGCACCTCAACTAACACATTGCTATTCTCACCATTTGACAATTCCTATAGCTAACTTTTATCTCTTCACATAATATAACTCAAATAGTGAGTGAATATTTTGTAACAATACAAATGAGACAAACATCTCACAAGACTCTCAAAACTCATGTAAGCATTGACCAAAACAGTTGCATACCCATATCGCAAGTTTCAAATCTATCATTAACTCAAGTTCACTACAAAAGCAGCTTATCAACTTTAGAAAATACAGCTTATAGACAGATGGAGGTGCTGCATTTTTTCTCTATATTATTTTCCATGTGATGATACATCTTCACAAACTTGACAAAAAACAACCTTCCATAAGCTCCTTGAAGCATTATAGAGTGATGGTTGCTGCCAGGACTTGGATTTTCTGTCTGAAAAACTACATCATTGAGACAAAACTTCCTAGCTAATACAAAACATTTTAATCAAGAGCTAACTCATAGATCTGCGATGTAATGGTAATGGGGGTGTACCCATAACTATGTGAAACAGGTAGAATTCAGACTAACTGCAATTTAAAAACAACATTACAAGACCAGTGGAACCTACTCCATCAAAAGTATTTCAACTTCGTCCCCTTTACACAAGATTGTTCCAGACTTCAGCCTCTGCTGCTTGTGAAACAGCATTAAAATTTTGTATGAACAGTGGACCAAAATAATATACTTCAAGAATCTAGGTTTCTATATGATAAGCAGAAATAAAATGCGAATTAACAAAACCTTTAGAGAGAGTCCTCAATGGCATCGGCACATGTCTTGGATCTGGATCCCCTAAGCAAGGGAGCTACCCACATTTCCGATATTTGACCAAAAACCCTACCTAACATTTCTTTCCTTAGATGAATAGGCGTGATACATTTTTCTCTTCACTAAATAGCCTTACCAATCTGACCAAGCTTTAAACTGCCAAATATTTCTCTTATGTTTGTCCGACTGAGTCCCCCAATGCCTGCCTCAATTTCTTTAATACTCTGAGCTTTGTTTCTGTCAATTGCTACTCTCTTAAAGGATTTCAAAAGCCTGTTTTGTTCCCGTCAGCGCTGGTACTCCTCACTGTCATCATATTGTAAAAGCACCTCCGTGCAGGCAATATCCTTCAAGCAAGTCCATGGCAGATCTGATAGATTTAATACCAAATCCGAGGTTAAATTTATGGCAAGCGGTGCAATTGTTAGGGGAACCTTTCACATGAAGAGTCCTAGAAAATGGATGGGGTGCCATCCCTAATTAATGGCACAAAAGTCCTTTTGACCCCTGCCCACTCTCCTCTGCCGCGAGTCTTATCTAACATAATTTCTCCAACTGCTCCTTTCATCTACAGGGACTAACAATAGCTTAGCAGGTCTTAATTCAGGCCAAATTTTAAAATTTTGGTAAACATAAACTAGTTTGAAGTAAAGCAGGTATTGTCGTCCATGCATTTCACTCCAGCTAGGTTGTATCATCCAAAACAGTGATCGTTGATTTTTGCCATCGCTAATTGCCCGTCAAGCGATGGTTGTTTCACATTCCCGCCGGCGGAGAATTATGTCTGTGTTTATATTAGCGGGCGCTTCTGTTAGGTAATGAAGAATCCTGTAATAGGCGGTACGTGCATGCGATTTCCCACTTAAAACCATTCCGGTGAGATTTCCCACCGGAAAAGTCCATGCTTAATATATGGTTCCCATAATAGCCTATCGGCTAAAAATAATTTAGTAAGCCCATGCTTAATATATGGTTCCCATATATTTTTATGGCCTTTTGTGTTTCCACATGAAATATTTTATTAAGAAAATTGTCAAAGGTACTACAAAAGAATTGACACTTGGCCTTATTTTAGGGATTTATGCCAATCTATGAGGGGTATGTTACTAAAGGAAATCGTAGTCATGGAATTGCGGGTGTAATCCAAGTGGTGTCCTTTCAACATTGTTTTGTGAGTATGTGGGTAGCTTTGTGAAGGATAAATAATGGTCTATGGAATCATGAAAAGGGGAAAAACATCATGCTTTTAAAAGGATTATACAAGTTGATGAGATGATTCAAGATGACGTAAATGTGAGCCACAAAATTGTGGAAAAGGGAGATGTGGTGTGTTTTCAATGATTTTGACATTTTCCTATGAAAGGATAAGATTCTAAGTAATAGAATGAATAAATATGACACAATCTCATGAGGATTCTATAGAAATTCATGAAAATTTTCCACATGGATTTCTTGATGATGTTAACAAATTTTTGAATGACCTTTTCTTGAAAGTCTCTCTTGATGACGTGTAAAGTAATCCTACTTGGACTGAATTTATTGATTGAATATCTATCAATGCATCTCAAATATTTTCAAACTAATCAGTTCATCCTTGATCATCAAATCTTGTCCTTTCATTAAAAGATCAATGACTCATTCAATATCAGAGCTAATAGTTAGCTAGAGGTGCCTAGCTCATGTAAACTTAAAGTAATGGATGACATGATGGATTGATACTTGATTTTCACCAAGGTTTGGACTATAAATGATACAATTCAACCTAGAAATTAGTTCATTTTACATTCATCAAGCTTGGAGAATAAAATTTCAAGATTTTTTATCGACTTATAGTTTTTAGAAAGAAAAAAAAAAGTGACTCATTGTTTATAAAATTCATCAAACATGTAGTTAAAGGGTTTAATTATAGATGGTATACCTTTTTTTCTATTTAAAAACATCAAAATATTAGGGTTATAGATAAAAATCCTAGGTTAGACCTAAATTGTAACCATGAGTTGATCACGAGACCAACCCTGTACCTAAAAGAGACCCTTTGATGAATACCTTATTGCAAAACTACTTGGATCTACAAGAAAATCTATCTGTGTGCATGACATTTTCACAATAGATAGTGTAATTGAAAATGTAAGAGAATGTAGAGATGTCAAGCTTCCTCTAACTGGGCGGAGCTTATTTATGCATTAGTATGAGAAAAAGGATTCCAAGGTCACCATTTCTAATTTTTGGAAGTATGACTTAGGGAAGTTATTTTTCCCTAATATATTCATGGATGTGGACTTAGTTTAGTAAATTACAAACCACTATGATGAAAATTTTATGATTGTTAGGAAAACTAATGGAAAAGAACTAATTCAAATTGACAAAGCTTCAATTTTTAAGATCTTTGTCCTGAAATCAACAACCACTAAGGTTATATATTTTTGACCTATTCAATAAAAATAACCAACAAAATATGAACAACTTCAAATGGTGAAAAATGGGGTCCTTAAATGTAGGGTGAACCAAATATTGTAAGAGATAGACCATATTATCCAATATTTCATGAGATCCAAATAATGAATTGACTATCAACCAAAAGGTAAGTCAAATCAAGGTATGAATCAAAAAATTTCTCCTTTATGCAAGGATAGGGGTATGAGTCAAATAACACTTTGGGGAGAAATATTAAAACCATCTAAAAAGCTCCACAATGCAAGCTATAAAATGAAAACAAATGATAGTACTCAAAACTAACACAAATATCAATCAAAATGCAGATCTGGAAAGGGGAGAACAATGTGCACCTTTCACCAAAAGTAACTTTTTGAAGCTTACTAAGGACTCATTTTCCCTATAGAGAATGGGTCATGGCTAGGGCTCTGCAAAAATCCTTTCTTGGTTCTCTTCTATTGTGTCTGCACTCCCAAATTCTCGATTATCATTGTCAGATACCCAAAAATAAATCGTGTAGAAGAGTTTTCGTAATATAAAAACTTTTCTTACAACTTTGATAACTTTGCAACTTTCTTCAATTTTTCTCTTCAAAGGATCTTTCACCTAAAATCTACAATCATACAACAAGGAGATAATTTTTTTTTTTGTTAGGTGAATGGGGGTTTACCTTGGTCAAACCCTATTTTGATAATTAAACCTTGAAATGAAACAATGAACATGAAGGAATGGTGAATGAACAACTCCATGTAACAATTCACCAAACCTTTGTTTGTACCTTAAATTATAGATTTTCAACTTGCATGAAATGGATTCAATGGGTGTGGACCTTGAATTTAAATATTTTCTTGAAATGATACTTTTAATGCTTGATTGAGTCCTGAAACCTACATCAACATATTAGCTCTAAAATCATGCATGACTCCATATAATTTTGACATAATTTTTTCATATTGATTGCTCCAAAAAATGATAAAGAAATTTTTCCTTAAATACACTTGACAATAATCTTGTTCATAAACTTTGAGCTATAAGGATGCACTCATCAAAATTCCTAGGTGAAACATAGTGAAATGACCTCTTATTTATACATATCTTAACATTAATTCCTGAAATTCAAATATCACAAGATGACATTGAATTGTGGATTTGAAATCAGTAAAATACCACCAAAAACATAGCTTAAATCTAGGTCCTATGCCTAAGTGAAGACTCATTTTCCCTATGGCGAATGGGTCTAAGTTCACTTTCCTAGGACACACATTGCTCAATGTTAAACATTATGTTATGGAATTTATGAATGTCAGGTTTTATCCCTGAAAAATTATAATTAATTAGGCTTGGATTTTAATTAAAGGGTCAAATTATGGAAAATTAACCTCAATTAAATAATAATTCCCTGAATTAATGTGAAAGTGTAAAGATACACCTTACAACACCAAAAATAAGGCACAATTAAATCCATTATAATTAAAATTCCCTAAACTCAATGTGAATATGTAAAATACATATTATGTAACACTAAATTAAGCCATCATTAAGCTCATTTTTTTACTAGTGCTTGCACCTCAATGAGGTGCAATGGTTACACCGATAGCAAGATATACTATGACAATATATTGAAGGACATGGGAAAAAAGTGCAAAAAAATGTTAATTGCTTTTCATAAGACTAACTATTTAGGAAAATACAAAGTGTTTAAAAATAATATATTTTTATTAATTATTTATGTAGAAATCAAATTCTCTTTATCACAATGGATGCAATTAATGTTTCTTTTCAAGTATGTCACTCAAACTTAATCTTTCTCACAACATATTTGGTAAGATATGGGATGCTAGTTGAGTTATTTGTACACACACAATCACAAACATGTTCAAAGATGGGTAAACAATCAAATCCAAGTGACTAATGGCTGCATAAACACATGCATAGATGAATGATATAAAAATAAAGCAAATGCATAAAAGTGTTTCCATATAAATAAGAACTAAACTCATATAAATAAACACATATAAAAATAAATACAATACAGAAATAAAAAACCCACCTTCATTTAAAATTATACCATTTAATAATATAAACATTTATTAAAATGTTTCTTTCAAACATACATACAAATTTCAGCATTAAAAAATAATATTACCTTTAACCTATTTCATTGTTTTATCTGTGCAACTGGCACCATTTTTGATTGACTGTCAATAGAAATTAGTGATAACATCTTATATTCTTCTCATTAAAATACATATGTCAAAATCAATTTGTCCGCACCTATTGACATGACAATCAACAACTTTGCTCATAAAAAGCATTCCTTAACTAATGTTGTTCCTCTGGAGAAATGAGGAGGAACCACCTGCATATATCTAAGATTAACTCCTCCACAACACAGATTAATGACAATTAAGCCACTGGCCAGACAACCATTTGGATAAAATTAGTTATTTTGATAAATAAAAAAGTCGAGAATTAAATGTGTAAATTTGTTTTTTTATTGATGTATCCAATCACACTCCTAATTCACTATCCAAATGACAAGAATTTACACATTTAATTCCAAATGCATTTTTTCTCCTGATTCAATGTCCAAATGACAAGAATTTACACATTTAATTCCAAATGCATTTTTTCTCATCTTAATGGGACTGCAGAAGGCAAAAAGAGTATTAAGGAAGCCAAGCTACATTTCTTGAAACACTTCAACTCAAATTTGAAGGCACCTACCTCTGTGATGTTTGCTGACATTTTTAATAAAGAAAGAAAGTTAAAAACAAAGCTTATTAAAGACACAGTAAAAAGAAAAATTATTTAAGAAGGCTAAAAAATGTTTAAGAAAGAGTAAACAAATCATGTTTATTAAAGCATGTAAAGCCAATATAGTTTCTTTCAGTTGAAAGAACCATAACATACCATCCGTTCAAACCATAGTAAGATACCATCCATCTTAAGACCATTGGTAGATGCCATCAATCTCGAGACCATATTTTCCTGATAAGGGTCAGCCATCCATGAGACCTACATTGTCACAACAGAGGTTAGATTTTCATGGGAAAGTAAATAAACACATTGTACTATCATATATTTATAGGACACAACATCTGCTTTGTACCTTGCAACAATTTATTCAAAAAGGTCATCATCGCAGATTATAAAGAGGCAGTGAAGCACATGGTTGAATGCATGGCTTTAATTCTCTTGCTCTGGATAAATACAATGATATACATCCTCCTACCAGGTGGTAGAGCTTGCAAAAAGGCCCCTCTTTCATAATATATACTCTATTGAAATGCCCTGTTGAACTAAGATTCTCCCAGCCTTTGTATCTACAAAAGTACAGACATAAGTTTATAGATACTTCTACACAAGGAAAAAAGTGGGTTATCAAACAAATAAGAAGTGGATTAAGGATTTTTCCCAAAAAAATATCAGAGCTAGGCAGCTAGACTTTTACTAAATTTCTAGACAAATTAATGGTAAATAAAAAATTAAAAAAAAAAGGCCGCCGTGAACATAGAATTAAAATTTTGAGAAGGAATTTATTAGAAGAAACCCTTACCGTTGATGAAAGCACAAGTTAATCCAACAGAAAAGCTGATACTAAGCGTAAACAGGGCCAAGAGAAAAATATTTTTCAGGTGACTATGTGAGTAATAGTACAGAGGAAACACCATTGCAACAAAGAGTTCACAAAAATATGAGAATTTAAAAGAAATATTGGCTTATACAGTGGATTATAAAGAAATAGCCGACTTACTGATGAAGGAGAAAATGATCAGGAATATGTATAATCCAAGACCGACCGGAGTGGAGACAAAGAAGTGAGCAACAGGGTGAACAAAGACAATTGCGGTGGCCACGACAATGGTGATCAACAACTATAGGCTCAAAATTGTGTAAATTTTTCTTATGAAGCCCAAGAAGGGGCATTTAATCAGCGTGCCTCCCTCTTTTTCTTCTTTTTTCACTTTTGGATTGGCGTGTGTATTAAATGTATGTCTGTCAATGTTGCAGTTAATAAGCATGGCACCCCCCACTCACCCCCATACTTCCGTCCACCTTCCCACATGAATGAAGTATCTTTAATTTTTTGGCAGCGGAAAACTTAAACCGGTAGTGGAAAATCGGACATCAGACGAATCCGGTGGGTTTTCCCACCCAGTATAGCCTATTGGCTAATTAAAATTATTTATTCCCAAATTAAGTGTGAAAAAGGGATACTTTTTCCTACACCACACAACTATATGGTAAATTTTATTCCAAGGCATAGATTGAAATGTTTTGATAGAAGGTCAGCTAGAGTCCCCAGAAATGAAGAGGATCCCTTCACCTTGGATACATTTAAAGCCTACTTCATCAAGACATATTATGCACTATGCTAGTTTTAGGGGGGATGCCCATAATAGGATATCAATACCCAGTATCTCATGTACATGGTTGTTGACATTCAAAACCCTATGGTAAACATTGAATTTGAATTTTACATGTGAATTAAAATTTGTATCCACATGTAGCTAATAGAGGTAAAGAAGAATAAAAAGTAATAAATTTTAGGTGGTACTCTCTCCTATGCCACATGTTTAGGCGTGGTGGAAGGACAAGGTAGGATAAGGCCTCACAAGTCCACAATGGAAGATAATAAGGAAAATCCTCCTTTAGTCCAATGTTGGAACCATGTATGGGATATACATTGTGATGCACCAAACGATGTGATTTTTGAAAATCACTTTGTTAAGAAAGTACTCTCAAACTTGGGGGTTTGAGAAGATAGATTGCAAAAGGAAAGTTTGAATTTCCTAAGGCCAAAGGATAGAGTACCTAAATTAGGCATACAAGACAACCGAGGAGATCAGTATCTCCAAATTGAATTCATAGTAATCAAGGTGTATGGGTGTCTTCTTGGACCCCAGATATTGCTAGAGTATGTACCTAGTAGGTTGGAATTTTTGGAGGTGATATGGGAATTGAGTTAGATAAGTCTCACCTAAAGGGCTATAAGAATGGTTCCCTCTTCCATTTTTTAATAATATTATTTTATTTTACAATAACTAAGGGACACCTTGAATTTATTTACCAAGAGTTATATTCCTATACAATGGCTAAATAATTTTGAAGGCCATTAGATCATGAGGATTTTGTTAATTAGATCAAAGTGAGTATAAAAAGGTCAACATTCCACCACTAGCTCCAATTTGGTTAGGATGTCTTAAGGAATTGCATAGATGACAAGGAGGCCAAAGGTTGGAAGATAAAATGAGATTCTTTCAGAAAAGTAGAGGAAGCAAAGATTAAGAAGAACCTAGATTACAAAGGGGCCTCCCTCTCAACTCTCTCTCCTTACATCTCTATCCCTCCCTCTCTCTATCTCAACTCTTTCTCTCCCTACAACTCTATCCCTCCCTCTCTCTCTCCCTCCCCCTCTTTCTATCTCTTCTCTCCATCTCTCTCTCATCTCCCTCTATACCTACTCCCCCTCCCATCTCGCTCTCTCTACCTACCTATCTCTACCCCCCTCTCTCTATCTCTCTATCTCTATATCTCACCTATCTCCATCCCACTCTACCTCTCCCTACCTCTCTCCTTCAAGACTATATGCTCTCTATCCCATCAATATCTGACTCACATACTCTCAAAATCCCCATCTCTCTCTCCCAAATCACCTCTATCTCCAACCCACCCTCCTATCTCTCTATATATCTTTATTTTTATCTTCTTTGATGAGCACCAAGATGTGCACAAAAAGGGAGGAAAGTGGGTAGATTGTGAGAGAGGGAAGGAGAGAGGGATGGCAGATTAGAGAGATAGATAGATAGGAGATTGAGAGAGAGAGAGGGGAGGGAGAGAGAGAGGTTAGATAGAGAGAATAGAGAGGAAAGAAGAGAGAGAATGAGGAAGGTGCAGAGATTGAGCGAAGGAGGGAGAGAGGGAGAGAGAAAGAGGTATAGAGGTATATGTAGGGAAAGAGAAGTAGAGAGGGAAGTGAAGATGTAGGTATGGAGAGAGAGGTGAGAGAAAGAGTAATAGAGAGGAGGTATGGAGAAGAGGTAGGTATGGAAAGAGAGAGAGAGAGGTGAGACTAAAGAGAACTAGAGAGGGAAGGAGAGAAGGAGAGAGAAAGAGGGGGGAGAAAGAGGAGGGAGAGACAGATCCCTTGCACTCCAGATATTTTTCCTCTACAATTATTTTTGGGGTTACCTCAAAGCTAACACTCCTAATTAAACCTTTCCCTCCCTCCATGCGTTGAATAATTTTAAAGTAAGGTCATCCCTACTTCTTTAAATACCTCTGAAGTTCAAATTTTATTTGAGGGCCACACAAGACAAAGGTTTGGAACCCTTCCTTGATCCTCGTATTTGAGTTCCACAAGCCTTACACCCTTTACACAGTGAAGTTTGAGACATGGTAACCATGTTTGAATAGTAGCTATCGACCAAGTAGAAAAGATAGAGCAAGCTAAGACTATCTCTAGAAATTTTGTGGGAGTGGTAAGCTAAAACTTTAGTCAAATGATGGGTCATAATATAAAAACCATCTTTCTCAAAGTCTCAACAATTTTTTCTAATGATGAAGCCTTAAGTATTTGAAATAAATTGAATCTTATGCAAGATCACCATTATCCTCATAAAATACTCAAGTCTTGTGTGAGCCATAATCTCAGCTGGAAAAATCATAAATACTTTAAAATAACACTTCTTCAAAGCAAGGAATGATATGAGAACAACCAAGCAGTTTCATAGTAATCATTTGGTAGGCCTCCCATTTATTACACAAAAACACTTTGGGGATGTAACAATTAATACACACATCCCTTAAATTATTTATATAACTTTTATCCTTCATCATATTAAAGCAACACCATCATCCAGCAAGTTATTCCATAGGATAGAACATGAAATAATAATAAACGACATGTGATATAAAATGTCTCCATATTTAGCAAGGAAAAACCACCAATTTTGGCATTTAGCCTTGTCCTCTTCATTTATATCATTTTCTTGACATTTAAATTCAAATTTCTTAAAAAATCACCAAATACTAACAACCCTTCCCAACTGTTAGAGATAACCTTAGCCATTGTATTCAAGATAAAAAAAATTCTCATTAATTCCCACTTTATTAATATTCAAATTATCTATTCTTAGGGATTCCTCAAAGATGATCTCTTTAATTCGTTGAGTGATATCCTACTAATTCCAACTCTACTACTATAAATAGGAGATTCCTACATTGGAGGCAACATTGGCAACTTTATTCCCTTCCCTATAAATATGTTGAATATTGAACTAGTTAAGACTTTCCAACATCCTTTTTCAATCATCCAAAAAAAATTTAATCTTCCACAGGGCTTCAATAGTACTCTTAAAGAATATCAATAATTAGTTTATAAGTTCCTTTTATATTGCATTTATTAAAACATTTTTCCTTGACTGTCTTCAGGACCCACCAGAAAATAGTAGCTTTCACCTTGTTACTAGTACCCATACCCCTATGATCTCTTATTTGACCACTAGAAGCAACAACACTTGTATTTACCTTTGAGAAACCATTAAAATTATGATAGATCTATCCTTTGGTAGGGGAAGACCAGAAGGTCATTCTTCTACTTTGTATCTTGGCCCAATTAACTCTTGTTAGATCTTGATTGATTCCCCAATTTTATTTTATTCTGAGGTCCTTATAAGTAGGCATTATCTTGGATAGACTGAATCTTTTTGAGTTTATGTTCTCCTTAATTTTTTATCTTATGCTCAAGAAAATCACATGATGTTTCTTTGCTACTCTCTAAATACCCTGTTATTTCTTTCCTTCCACAATTCCATGAAACACATGAAGGAATATGATTCTATAGTTTCACAATAATAGTATGTATAAAAGGATGGTTATTCCATTGGTCGATAAGTTCCTTAAGGTCATAGGGAAACACCCAATAAAAAAATAAAAAAATAGAGAACCATTGTCCAAACCTCCCTCATGAAAGGGTAGTGAAACAACAAATGAATGATACTCTTAAAAGATTCACAATAAAGAGAATCTCTTAACAAATTGAAATCCTCTTCTATTAAGGAAGACAATAGTGAGAATTATACCACAATCCAGAACCCACTAGAAGAAGTTAATTTTTGGGAAAAGTTTGGAATTCCATTATTTTTTCCAATAAAAATTCTGAGGGAGAAAGGGTTGCTCCAAACTAATATAGAAAAATTTAACCTAGGAAGCACTAGAAGGGTTGTCACTCAAGACCCAAGCATCTTCATCATTATAAACTAATATAAGACAATATCCAACAAGAGAGTCCAAGATAATAAGGGAATTTGACCCCACAAGTTAGTTATCCCCTCTCAAGGCTCTCAACTCATACACTTGGTCTCTAAGAATTTTCCACTTTGGTGTCTCACCTCCCCAATCCACATAATCATGTAAAAAGATCCCATTAATTCTTATGAGATCCTATTTGATTTAGTTTAGTTGGATAACAGATGAAAGAATTAGACAATCACCCCAAACATCATCCTATAATCTAACCTTTATGTCATTCCTCACTCTCCTAATACATTTTTTAGAGAAATCCTTGATTTCATTATATTATTTCATATGACCAATCCATTAATCCAATTTGAAGAAGAGAGAAAATAGCAAGGATCATCATTTCCTTGATAATTAGCTTTTAGAATGTTAACACAATCCTTCTTCCCTTGAATGGATAACTAGCCATTTTTTGAGAGGAAATCTTTATGAAACAGACACAATATTTGTATCCCCCAAATTTTTTAGGAGAGAAAACCTTCTCATAGCTTACCAAGGAAATCCTAAATTTTTCTTCAGTTCCTGTTGGATGAAAGTTCCTTTGGATTTTCTCAATTTTGTTGATAATATAAGCTAGAATTTTGAAGATAGAGAAAATAAATCAGAATAATTTTTAGGGAGGATTTAAGGAGTTGTATTTTCCTTGTTTGTCTTAATAGCTTACCTTTCCAACCAGCAATATTTTTTCAGAATTATTTCAATGATTCCATTCTAGTAAAAACTAGGAGGCTTTTTAGTATTTAAGGGGAGACCAAGGTAGACATCTAGAAGAAAAACTTCTTGAAAAGCTACAATTCTTAAAATCTGAACCTTTAGCTAATAATTATAATTAAAGAAATACATCTTACTTTTAGAATAATTAATATTCCATACTAAGCATTAGCATAAACCTGTAGGATGGACTTCTAGTTAGTAGCTTCAACCACATAAGGAAGACCCAAAATAATTGTGTAATAAACAAAATATGATGCCAAGAAAGAGGGAGAGAAGAGGCCACATTGATTCCCTTGAGAAGGCCTCGATAGATTGTTTTGCAAGATTCATCCTTGAACCTCAGCAAAAATTATGAACAAGGGGAAAGAGGGTCACCTTTTCATAAATCCTTACCACAAGAAAAGATCACTTTTCAGACATTGTTTAAAAGAACAGAGAATCTTGGAGAACTAACACAATCTTTGATCAATTTTAAAATCTTTCTACTAACACCAAACTTTTCCAAAATAGCAAAAAGAAACCTCCAAAAACCTTGTCATAGGCCATTGAAATATCTATTTTTAAAACCATTCACACTTTCTTACAATGCTCCATAGAGTGGATATACTCATGAGAGACAATGGAAACATCAAAAACTTGTCTATTTGTAACAAATCATTTTTGGTTAATTGAAATCATCTTATCAAGCACCACTTTTAGCTTATTAATAATAATCTTAGAAAAAAATTAATACACAATATTACATAAGCTAATAAGACAATCATATTGGATGGATATAGAATCCTCTTTCTTTAGAATTAAAATCAAAAAGGTCAAATTAAGTTGACTTAGAAGTCTTCTCAATCTAAAACAATATCTCATAGTGTTAAGAAAATCATATAAGAGGACATCAAAAAAATCCTAAGAAAAGAAAGAGGGAAACCATTTGGGCCTGGTATTTTTGAAAGATTTGAAGGAAAAAATAACATTTTTGATCTCTTGTAGCATAACCACTTTCTTCAAGTCCTTTATGTCCATATCCATCACCACCTTAGGGATGACATCAAGAAGAGGTTCAAGCTCTATATTATTTGTATCCTAAATACCTCCAACATCTTTAAGAAAGGAAACAACCGCAATAACTATATCATCATCATTTTTCAGAGAATCACTATTCTCATTAACTAGATAAAAAATATTATTCCTTTTCCTATGTTTAAAGGTCAATTGAATGGAATAACTTGTTATTTTTGTCTCATTGTAGCCTTTGTATTCAAGATTTATGTTTCCAAAATATTTCATCCTTCTTTGTAACTTGGAGCCATTCCTCCCTAAGCTCTCTTTATCTCCTCGAAGTGTTATCATCAAAAACTCCAAAAATCCATCTTGGCTTGAATATATTTAAGATTAGAAAGTATAGAATGCTTACTATGGAAAATGTTTGTAAAGGAAATTCATTCCATTCTTACACAACATATTTGATCCATTTATTTTTTTGATCCCTTTGAAACATGGGCATGCCTTGGAAAGGGTAATTTTTCCAATGTTGAATCAAGTACTTATAATTAGGATGCAAGATACACATAATCTAATATTTGAAGAGAAAAGGGTCTTTGGACCTAAGCTCATCCCACCTCAGAACAAGAGCACTATGATTTGAAGTGGATCTAGGAAGGCTCAAAAGATAAATTATTTGTAAAGGATGTCCCTATCACCCAAAATTAACACCTTGTTCAACTTTACTTGAATATTATTTTTTCCATGGAATCCATTAGACCAACTAAAATTAGAACCCTTAAGATCATCCAAACAAAATCGATTAGAAAGGAAAATTAGAAAAATCTAACATATTGTTCCATAATTCCTCCAAAGCTCCCATTTTTCAAAAAGATAAAGAGCGGTGTTAAAGTCCCCAACCAACATCCATTACACCCTATGGTTAGACATAAGTATTGATAAGTAGTTCTAGAGTTGATTTCTAGTAGCCCTTTTGTTAGGAGTATAGATAGTAAGAATATTCCACTTTGAAGTGTTTGTTTCATCTTCCATTATGGTTTCTAAATAGTTTCTATGACTAAAACCTTTGGTTCCTTTAATTCTTAGAAGATTCCAAATAGTGGCAAGGCCCCCAAAGGTCCCCTTTTCATTACATATACAATAATCTACCCTTAGCCAAATATTTGTAACAATTTTATCAAAATTTTCGTACTGCATTTTTTTTTCTTGGATAATGAGGACATTCACTTTAAAATCAATAATAGAGCATTTAGCAATATGTTGTTTTAATAGGCTATTCAGCTCATAAGGAAAAATAATGAGTCAGTATCCTCCTAATATTGACCATAGGGGAGAACAGTCCCCAAAGATGGTTTTTAGATTTCATTTGGTTCGAGAGGCCTACTAGGGTCCTCTGTTGGCAACCTCTTTGGATACTTCTCTAGATATAGTATCCCTCTAAGAGGGTATCCCTATTTTTATTCACTCCCCACATCTATTTTCCTCTTCTTTATTGATTTCACATTGACCTAAGTCCATAATTCTTCCAAATCATCTTTCTTAAGGGACAAAGGATCATACAAATCTTTAAACCCCAATAAAGTAGGAGAATCATGCATCCTTTTACTAAAATTTTCATCATGTGAGTCATGTTCCTTGTCTAAAGAAACAAAAAAATTCTCTCCAATGTCCATCTTCGATGTCCTAGGGGAAGTAGGGGGAGGGCCCAAAACACCATTATTAGTTTCTTCATGGGACACATCCTTAAACTAAGTTAGTGGAGAGGGATCCTTAAGGAATACTAGTGTTTCTTGATCATTTTTATTGTACCTACTCAAATTGTCTAGTTGAATCACAAGAATCATCCCAACATAAAGATTAGGGAAGAGAGAACTCAACACTATATTTATGGGTTCACCAAAGCCCCCCACCTTAGAGGGGGTAGTTACAACCACTAAAACTATATTATTAATTTTTTTTATTAGAAAATTATGGAAGGGCCCTGACCCTTACAAAATGGAAAAAGTAGATCCAAATAGCTCAACAAAACAGACTGGTCCAACACAGCCAGATTGAGAGAAACAACAACCAACATAGGACTAGTTAGAAATAGTAAATAGTGAGAAACTGTTCAATGACCAATCCTTGAACTAGGAAAAGCCTCAGAAGGAGAATTAAAAGAAACTATAACTTTCTTAGAAGAGTGCTTCTTCTTTCTGTGAACCGTTGTGTAACGCCCCATCGTGCGAACCCCAAAGGGAAACTAAAGCAACAATTACCACACAATTTTTTTTATCTTTTTTTTATTTAAAAGTAAAACTAACATACATGAGATGCACATTAAGTTATGACATGAACATTCATTTAAACAAATCCACTATCACTTACGTCCCTTGGGGTACACGAGGATACATTATGAAACTTAATTCCATACATCAATGATACAGAATGAAAGCCAAATTTAATCCATGACAAAGAATACATATAAAACCATCAATAAGAAACCATTCACTTAAATAAATACAACACTTTGAAGAACATCTGATATGGATCCATATCCACACAAGGTTTACCAATGATAAAATATTACATCACATCCTTTTCATTACTTTACATTGTTCAAGTCTTACAATGATACAAACAAGTTTCTTAATATGGGCGGGAACCACATGACAAGATAGAATGATACAACTCTGGAATCACCGCAACAGCACCAATCTGCACCTCTCGATCCTCGACTGGGGACCCAATGGGGTGCTTAGCACGTTCCACCTGACCACGTGGGTCTGAAGACCCACCCCCCGTGCTAAGGAGCTGACAAGAAAGATACCTCAACCAAGTACATCCAAACAGGGAACCACAAGACTCAACGCCATACAAAAGTATCATAAAACTCAAGGATTACAATGACATAACCAACAAAATTCAAGAGTCAACATAATAACTTAAAGTCATAAATCTCATCACATAAATCAAAGTAATAACCAATAAACAAGTAACCAAAGGATGATCATGAAACACTTCCAAATCAAACAAAAATAATAAACAGAATACAATTCCAGAGGCAATAAGGAAGCAAGACCAATGGGTGACAAGTGGAGAGTGTCATCACATAGCTATCATGGGTTCTCCTGGCCCTTCCTCCAACTTGAGGCACCAACACCCATCTATGGATCTCCTGGCTCTTCCTTCTACTTGAAGCACCGACACCATAGGGTAGCTCATGCGGACACAATTCTAGAGGCAACAAGAAACAAGGCACAAGGGTGTCTAGTGGAGAGTGTCATCGCATAGCTCTCATGGGATCTCCTGGCCCTTCCTCCAACTTGAGGCGCCAGCACTCATCTATGGATCTTCTGGCTCTTCCTCCCAATTGAGGCACCGACACCATAGGGTAGCTCATGCGGAGCCGATAATCTCTCATGAAGATGAGATTATGACTTTGTTGACCATGGCCTTCTCAGTCTATCATTAGTCTATGATAGTCCTAATGCATAGATGAGGTATCCAATATTTATTATCTTGTGTGTTTTACTACCCATCCCCTAAATTCTATTTTTAGGTTATCACTTGTTTAACTACTCTTACGTGGGTTCTCCTGTGCACTTCCTCTTACCCGAGGTGCCAGCCCCCACGAAGAGCCACTCTCCCTAGAGACCCAACAAACATCAAACAAGAATCCAAGGGTTGTACAACATAACAAGAACATAAGATCACAACAGAGAAACATGTGAGGCATACCCATCTCACTATAACCACATAATCAAAGTCTCAACAATTCTCGTACAACCCTTTCAAAATCTTGATACCAAAACACTTGCCACTTCAAGGGCACATAAAAGGAGAAACATTGACCAACAATAAAAACAAGCCTCTGGAAGACTCTCAAAAAGTTTACACTAGGGTTTCTCCATCAAAGAATTAACAACAATAATTGCAAGGCCTCAAAGAACTATTTTCAATTCAAATATAATGAGTGAATACATCAAGACAAGATCAACAACTCCATTCAAACTACATCAACAACTTTGATACGAACTAAATCAGAAATCCAAGGGAGACCTCTATTTCCTCCTCTCAGGATACCCATTACTCAAAGAACTTTCAATTTGACTCATTAACAACTCAATCAGAACCATCAACCATGACAACGATAACATTAAACGAGTTACCACTCAACTCAAAAGACACCCAATAAATCAGCATGAACAACCAAACCATAATCTTCCTAAGCAAACAATAACCATTTCAAGAAGAGTTCAATTTGCATAATAGCACCCCATTTAACCAACTTCACCCAAAATCCCATACTAAACACATTATTTAAAACATACCCAAAGTAAATTAACACACCATCTGATAAACAAATATATAAGAGGTCAACATTTAAAAGATAAACTAATTCCATCAACATCACATTACTACACATGTTTTCTTCATAACTATAACTATATCATTTCCATAATATTCTAATGTTTACCAATTCTCATTATTTAATATAATCATTTAGTTTTAGAACCAAAGCGAACGTTCTACTCTAACGTTTGAAGTTTGCAAGCATATGAATAGATGGTGTTGCAACATTCATATATTGATCTTTTCAAAAGATATAATCTTTCATTCCATGTAAGTATGCAAGCAATAGTTTAAAGAAGGTTTAACCCATGCATGGAGTATATACATATATATGTGATTGCTTCTCTTATAATTATAAGCTATCTTTTGATTAAGGTCAAATGATTTCATAAGGTAATTTTCTACTAATCATTGTATGGAAACTAAATTGTCAAAAGGAGAAAATTGAATATAAGAAATTTAGTTAGATTGAATTAAGAATAATCAAAGACTAAGATTTAACTCAAGCCTAAAGATAGGAAGATAATAAGATTCCTATCCTATAACCTTTCAATTTATATTCTATAGTTAACTTAAGATTTTCTTTCTAGACCATTAACTTTTCTACTAGAATTTAATTTCATATAACAAAGCAACTTTAACTAAACAAACTTCATCTAAACTAAATATAAAGAACCAAGAACCACACGTATACCACATACAAGTACTGCCACTTTGACAGATTGTGAATAGCATTAGAGAGCTTATTTAAATCTATACAACCTACCATGTTCAAGTGCCCGCTATGACAGGTTGCAATTAGAATCCAAGAGTTTGTTTAAATATATACACCCTACCATGTTCCAGTGCACCACTGTGATAGGTTGACAATGAAATCAGAGAGATTATTTAATTTACTACACTTTTCAAGTCTAAAATTTGTAGCTGTGATGGGTTGCCAATGGTTTCAAGGAGGCTACTTAATTCTATACAATGCCTCAACTCAAAACGCCGTAACAGTGACAAGTTGCCAAGTATATTAGAAAGTGAATATTGGAATTTGGAAATATCGCCATCTTCTTGGATTATTGTCAAATCCCAAATGTTATCCCCAAGACTGAAGGGAAAGAGAAAGGTGAGGTGCAAATACGTGACTTAAGAGTAGGAGAAATAATGTACAACTTTTCTATTTTGAACTAGACGCATTTCTGTTTGGTGGCGAGTTTCCAGAGATGGGCTCAAGTTTGAAGTCTGGAAATTTAAACTTCACCACGATCAAAGGTAAGCTCTCTATTATGTTAGTACATTGACAATATTTATTTTCAAGTGCTGCAACTACAATAGATTGTCAAAAGAATCAAGCAGGATATTTAAATCTTTAAAATCTTCCTATTAAGTTCAAGCGTCGCAGCTGAGACAGGATGACAGAGAGAATATTTAAAACTTTAAACTTCCTATTATGTTCAGGTGCGATGGCTGAGACAGGTTGTCAATGAAATCAAAGAGATTATTTAAACTTTTAAACTTCCAATTATGTTCAGGTGCGCAACTGTGACAGGTAAACAAGTTTATGAAGAATCACCGAATGATCTGTAAATTGAATTTCTGGCGAAACACAACATCATCACAATATATATATCAATGACTGATTTATTAACCACAAGCAGATCCAACAAGATTTGGCACAACACATAGCATTTGAACACAGCATACCGGAAAGGCACAAAGTATAAATTTTGATTATCAAATTGCAATCCTTCTATAACGAAATCCAAGCATCATGGTATGTATCTAATACCAACTAGAAGCGCAAATAACAATCTTAAGCATAGTGTGTAATCTTCAATCATGCATATTTATTGGAATCACAGTAACCAAGGTGGACCAAAGGATAGGCCCATCCATTTACAACTATAGACCAAAGCTTGATATCGCCACACCATAAGGGCAATAAACCAGATATCTATGTAGGAAGCAAGGCTTTAGAGAGTAGTATTTAAAATAAATCACAAGGCATCAACTTAGCACACAAAAAAGTAACGAACCAGAGTGAAAGGAGGCGACAATCATGCAAGACTTTAGTCATACCTAACTGCCTACATAAGATTTGGGTGTCAATTCCTTAACCACAAGCACTTTGGAGTACCAAATGGATGGTTGTGAGTAAGCGTCGCGCCATCCATTGCCAATCTTAACCTTAGACCAAAACAAAAGGTAGAGCCAAACAAACGCAGGTCAAAAATAACCCAGCTTTAATTAAGTCTAAAATGCAACCAGTAGTAATACAAGTAAATCAAAATAGAACCTCAATAAGTTTGCAATAACTAACCAAAAGAGTATTTAACAGCTGGATTACTGGAAATCATGAGACCGGATTAACTGGGATGATTGAGGACATCGAAAACTAAGGATACCCTACCAAATTCATATACTACATATAAATCACAAACAAGCAACATCTAACAACCAATATTCGTTTTCTACCAACAAGAGCAATAGAATTTATTTGCCTTAAAGAGAAGTCACATAAAGAACAAAATCACGCTAACCTGGACCTTAAAGCTTAACCACATTGGAGATTCGATACCAAGATCAACCGTCCGTTCGCAACCATCTGTTCTCTCAAAACGATTTCCTAAATACAATTCCTTCTTCCAACCGCCAAATTTTATTTTCCATCTTCGTTTTTTTTTCCGGCTATCTTCTCTTCCCGAACATTCATACCCAGTTCCTTTGAATTCCATCCCTGGTTCCCTCCTGCAACCCCTCTCTTTTATTATTTTTTTTTTCAAACAAAAAATATCTAAGATGATCCATAGGAATCTCTTGAGCCCATCCAAGATAAGCTTTTGAAAACACAAAAAAATCCACAAAATTAACAATTTGCCCGTTCAAGACCAGTTTCCAACTGTGCAAAAGCACGTTTTATGCTTTTACTGTCTTTTCTAGCTTTTCTTGCCATTTACTCTTCAAAATCTTATCACCATGCTTTATTATTATTTATTTATTTAGCAATAAACTATTCTTTTTCCATTTTTCAATTGATTTCTTTGCTTTAATCCTTATTCAAACTTGAGTTCAAATTTTTAAATATTTTATCTACTTTAATATTTTCTCATTTTTTTAAATTTCTTAATTAAATTCACACATTAGACAATAATTATCTTTATTAAATTCATTTAATTACAATTATATTTCTTTCATCTTAAAATAAGAAATTTTCAATGATAATACAATTAACATGTATTATTAAATCTAGCTCTTTATTTGATCCCAAACCAATCAAGTGACCTTAAAAATTAGATTAATTTGATAAATTACATCTAGTCATAATATTAGTGATATTGTCTAACCTAAAAATCCAATTAAATAATGCAATCCCAAAATCATCATGACCTAGCAAATCACCAACCACACGTAACAAGCGAAAATGACATGGCCACCAAACAACCTACTTCCTAGAATTTCAAGAATGACCAAAACAGAGGGGCATTACACGTTGTCTAAGGAGAATCAAAAATAAAAAATTGAGAAATTTTGAATAGAGGGAGAAGACTCCCCTCCATAGTAGCATACAATAGGAAGATCAACATCCACAGGAACAACTGATGAGGTGAAGCATCTGAAACCAAGCCTAAAGCTGATACTACAAGAAGAGTAGTATCCAGATGAAGAACATCCATAGGAACAATTGATACTTTAGGAGAAGCATCTAAAATCAATCTTGAAACTGTAGGATTGATAGCATCAGTTTCCAAACATGAGCCCCCAAAGTGTTAGGATTAGGTGTTGTACACCTTGCATAATGTTTGTAATGTTTTATTTATTTTTATTATGTGTGTGGTGCACCTAGGGGTTTTCTAGGTGAACGTGCATCACAAGGAGTTATAATGTTGGGGCCACTTTGTTGTATGTAACATTGGGACTTAATTGTAAAATGTAATTATTTAATATTGGGGGAATAATAAAAATAATAAAGTACCCAATATTAAATGTGTGCTCACATGATGTAGTATTTTTGGGCACATGGTTTATGTAATACCACTTGGTGGTTTTGTGGGAGCTTGTTTCTATAAAAGCAACCACAAGGGTAGTTGTTTAGGGTTGGATAAAAGGTTGGATCAAAAGTTGGTCAAAGTTGAGCTTGTGCATGTGTGAGGGTTTGAAGCATGGCATGGGATGTGTGGATTCATGCTTGGTCACATGGAATGCATGGATAGCTTGTGCTTCAGAAGTGTTTATGGAGTCTCTGCAGATGTATTGTAATGGGTTTTCATTGCTGAATAATACATGGAGTGTGGATGCTTTTGGAGGCTGGGTTTTTCCCTCTTGAGGGTTTTCCCAGGGTATATCTTGTGTCATCTTTGATGGGTATGTTGTCTATTCTCTTGCATGTTGATGTTGAGTAATTTTACATGCATGTTTTCAGATTTGGGTTATGTGGAAATTGTCATTACATGGCTGCATAGTTTCCTTACAAGTGGTATCAGAGCTTTGGTTATTGGATTGGATAACCCTAGGTTGCATGAGAGAATGAAAGACAATGGCAAGATATAGGGTTTTGCAGGTGTTTTATTGCAGATCTGAGGGTTTTGGGTTTGTTGTTATGATGGGTTGTTTGCAGATTTGGGGTGAGAAAATTTTGGCAAAATAGGGTTTCTTGGTTATGCATTTAAATGAGGGTTTTGGGGGTGAGCTTTCACAAATGACCTCCTAGGAAAAAATGGACCTCATGGTTGGATTCAAGTTGGCCGAGAGAGAAATTTTGACATATAACATGCCATATTTTGGTTACAGAAAAAAAATTGCCCATACCCCTGTTCGGCCGTACGAACGTCGAAGTACAGTCTCAGAAAAAATCCGAAAAAAATAAAAAATCCCTTCGAAATATTTTTGTACCTACAAAAATCAAAAACAAAAAATTATTAGAAAAATCAAAAATCAAAAATTAAAATAAAAAAACAAAAAAAAAAATTTTGAAAAGTTTTTGGGGTCCAGACCCCCACCTCAGTCGGCATTACACGGTTCGGTACTGCAGTCGGCTGTTGATTGTCGGCCCACGCACCGGAAGCGTCGGCCTTGGCTGGCTGTGCCCAGCCCTACGGGCTTTAAACAAAAATTAAAATTTGAAAAAATTTAGAAAAAAAAATACAGCCATATTTGGGGTAGGGAAAAGCGATTTTTATTTTTTAAAAAAATTTTTATTTTTTAAAAATTAAAATTTTTAAATGGATTTTACCGCCGCCGCCCACCCACCACCGGAGCGCCGCCCGGGCGCCACCACAGAGCCACCAGGAGGGTTTTTTATAGCAGTTTTTTTTCAAACGCATATAACTTTTATCCAGGGTGTCCGTTTTTCGACTTCTTACAGTCATTGGAAAGCTGGTTCTGAGCACTACACAGTGGTATAGGTTTTGTTCCATGATTTTGTAGTTTTGACAGTGTTTTGCTTGGTTGAAGTTAGATTTTTATTTTAAGCTTTGAGAGGGCATATCGGGTGCATACGGAGTCGGATTTTGGACTTCGAATAGTCAACGGAAAGCTTGTTCAGATCACTACGTAGTGGATCAGACTTGGAGATATTTTGGCATGGTTTATTTTCTGTTTTCTTTATCTGAGCTGTTTATGGGTCTCTTTGACTATGGTGTTATTATGAGCTTATGGATTGTCGGATTTGGGATATTTGATGATGGATTCATTGTATGCACGGTTGTACATCTCAGTTTATTCCTTTTTTTTGACATGGTTATCAGCATGTATGTTGCATTGTTGTATCTACAAGTTGTGCAATATTGTAGGCGGTCTATACTTACTTGTTGCACCTATGACTTGGATATGGGTTGTCTTTGCCCATTGATATTTCAGTGTTGATGCATGATCAGTTTTAGTGGCTTGGTTTAGTCACTTGGTTTGCTGATTTGGTTGTCATGTTAAGGAGATGAGATGGTATTACCAGGTACAGTCATGATATGAGACATATGCAGTTGACTATGATTATGCAGATATGTGGACATGGTTGGGTTGATTTGTTGATACATTTGGTGGTGATCATGATGTCATGGATGTTTCTTGGGCATTAGAGACTTTGGCATGTTATGATGGTTTATGCAGGTGCATTGTTGGTGGTGTTGAATTGGATCTTGATTCAGGTTGTGGCGGTGTATCTTCTTGGTTTGAGGAGATTGGTATCACGATGTCATGGATAGCTTGGTTACACGGTTCAGTGGGAGCTTGTGACAGTGATGGTTTGGCGGTGTATCTTCTTGCTTTAGAGGATGGTTATCATGTTGTCATTGAGAGCTTGGATTCACGGGTTTTGTGTGAGCTTATGACAGTGATGGTTTTGTGCATCATGGTGCCATGGGATTGCTTGGTATCATGGTTCAGTGGGAGCATTTGGCGATGATGTGGATCCATTGGTTATTATGGATGGTTGTCTTCAGCAGGTGATCTTTGGTGTCATGGATGAGCTCTTGGATTCTGTGTGCTACAGTGAGAGTTCTTTGATATCAGGTGTTGGAGAAGTTGAGGTATTATTTATGACTTGTTGGTTTTGACAAGTGATCCTTGGTTATAGGATGGTTTTGTTATTATGTCATGGTATACTCTTGATTAATAGTTTAGAGTTGTGGCATGGTACATGTTATGATGATTTACTCATGTGATCTTCTTTTGAGAGGATGTGAGATCATGGTGTCATGTTATGTTCCTGATTTTGCAGTTGGAGCTATGATTTTGATCTTGGTTGGTTCTCTTTGTATTGAGTACATTGATTACTTGCTTGGTGTTTAGCATGGATTGATCGGTTACAGGTGCTCATGGATACTTGGAGACATAGGTGAGGCTTGATGTTCTCTTGTGGTTAGAGACATGTTGTTGATATGGTTACTCTTAATGAGGTTTTAGCAGGAAGTCCGAGGGAGCCTACACCTTGGTTGGACGCGAGTTCAACATGGACCGATGAGGAGAGTGTTCTTGGTTGAGTCATGATCACTTGGATATCCTGGAGGAGCATTCTGATTCCCCACTCTTGGTCTACTCGGTGGTTCACTTGAGAGGTATTGCCCATTATTCTTTCAGGTGCATTATGTTTATGCTTTGTCTTCTCATGGATATGGATCTTGAGCCATGGATATTTGGTTTTTGGAGGGTTCATTTGAGGAGTGTTGGCATTTTTATCTCCTTGTACATGTTGAGTTTAGGAGATGGTTTATTGGGCTGATTTCCTTGGTTTAGGAATAATTACATTGAGTTTGATCTTCTTGTTTTGAGATGCTTACATCCATGTTAGTTACATATGTTATGTTTGATCTTGGTGATTGGATGGATGGATGTGGTTATGGATTTTGTTTTGGGGTGTTATGGAGGAGATCATACTTGACACAGTTGGCATTTAGAGGTGTGTGTGTAGGAGGACATGCTACAGGTGTTTGGTTTGCAGGTTGTGCTTATCATTGTGGATGTTCCTTGGTACTACATGTTTACTTCTATGAGATGTTGATAGTAGACTTGGTATGCCTTTGTGATGGTGCCTTTTTTTTTGGGATGTTAACGAAGCGACGCGTTGAATGCACTCATTCCAAGTTTGCATTCATCTTGACATTGCCCATGCAGTGGGAGCTCTTGGATGTGTATGTCATGCTTTGACAGGTTTGCACATGGAGTTTGTTATTGCGGTTTATGGGTGGATATGTTGTTGGCATGAGTTTACTATGATATGTATACCTTGGAGGTATGGATAGTTGGATGTGTTGGCATTTGCTGTGGATGTCATTTCAGCTATGGTGATTTATTCTTGACAACTACTAGTGCATATTGGATTCAGTGTTTGTGTTTTGAGATATCAGGTTGAGGCAGGTTTATGCTTCTTTGTGACAGTTAGTGTGACGTCTCTTTGGATGTGTTCATATCTTAGTGCAGTTGGCATGGTGGAGGATGGGAGCATTCATGGATGAGATGGTGGTCACCTTGGTTCTTGTTACAGGTATCTTGATAAAGCACATGGAGCACTTGGATTCTAGGATGGTACATGTTGCCTATGGAGTTTATTTGTTACCCCCCTTATGCTATGTATACAACAAGTGGGAGATTGTTAGGATTAGGTGTTGTACACCTTGCATAATGTTTGTAATGTTTTATTTATTTTTATTATGTGTGTGGTGCACCTAGGGGTTTTCTAGGTGAACGTGCATCACCAGGAGTTATAATGTTGGGGCCACTTTGTTGTATGTAACATTGGGACTTAATTGTAAAATGTAATTATTTAATATTGGGGGAATAATAAAAAATAATAAAGTACCCAATATTAAATGTGGGCTCACATGATGTAGTATTTTTGGGCACATGGTTTATGTAATACCACTTGGTGGTTTTGTGGGAGCTTGTTTCTATAAAAGCAACCACAAGGGTAGTTGTTTAGGGTTGGATAAAAGGTTGGATCAAAAGTTGGTCAAAGTTGAGCTAGTGCATGTGTGAGGGTTTGAAGCATGGCATGGGATGTGTGGATTCGTGCTTGGTCACATGGAATGCATGGATAGCTTGTGCTTCAGAAGTGTTTATGGAGTCTCTGCAGATGTATTGTAATGGGTTTTCATTGCTGAATAATACATGGAGTGTGGATGCTTTTGGAGGCTGGGTTTTTCCCTCTTGAGGGTTTTACCAGGGTATATCTTGTGTCATCTTTGATGGGTATGTTGTCTATTCTCTTGCATGTTGATGTTGAGTAATTTTACTTGCATGTTTTCAGATTTGGGTTATGTGGAAATTGTCATTACATGGCTGCATAGTTTCCTTACACAGAGAAGTAGTATTAATAGCATTAGGACCAACCATAACCAGAGATGGCCTCAATGTATCCACAATAAGAGTAGCATCCACCATAACCGAACAATTATTTTGCTTCCTGGGTGATCCCATAATAGTGGTTTACAATTTTTGGCCAAACTGGACACTAAAATTATTATTTTTAACTAATTCTTCACATTCGGGCACCTATAGCGGCTAAACTGTGAGGAATTTGAAGATGGTGCAAACTAGAGTCTCATTAATTTTTTTCTGTAGATTCTAAAAATATTTTTTTCAAAATTTTTGGAATCAAATTGCACTTCTTTTTCCATCTCCCACAATTTTTTTTTTCTTCAGAAAACAACATTTTTAAAAAGTGACGACACCGTATAACGCATAACTTTTTTCCACGAAGGATAAAATTATAATTCTTTCAAATTTAGATTTTTAACTCTAATATCTAGTGCTTCCACTTGGTTAGATAGTTTTTATTGAATATTTTTTCCTTAATCAAGTTTCAAAGTTAAACAAATTATAATTTAGACACAACACGACGTATAACGCGTAACTTTTTTTGTATATGTCAAAATTTTATTTTATTTTTTTGTTGGATCAAGGACTTCAATATTTGGTGCACTCATATTTTTCAATTTTTTTTTTGATAATCTTCTATTTTTCCACATGTGAAGAAAAAAGAAATTCATTTTCGATGAAAAACCTATGTTTAATAAAACTTAGAGAACAAATACATAACAAAACCAAAACATATTAAAATTATATTCATTAAGATAGCTTGTTCTGAGGAATACCATAATCATTTGAAATAAACTTTAAATGAATTCATTTGATCCCCCAAAAGCTAAATCAAAAGTGATTGTTTATCAGCATTTTGATAGGTGTAAAGGAGACACATTTATAGGTATGGTTTAAAACTAGCGAGGTTCTATGCAAGGGGGTTTGATCTAAGGTGATTTGATCAAACCCTCTTTAATTGGAATCCTTAAAATGGAACTTTTTAAGGCTTAAATCATTATATTTTCTAAAAATATGTGATTTCAGCTAAAATCCGTTCCTCTCAGGAATTGTAAACCACTATTATGACAACACTCTCCTAGGAGTAGGAGGCCTTGAGTTTTCATTAGAAGAAGCAAAAGTAGAATCAACAACATGGTGCACAGTTAAGCATATATTGTTATGATAATATAATACTATTGTTAAGTATATATTGTGATGATAATATAATACTATTGTATTATTAATGATGTGGGATCATCTAGCCTAGAAATATTCCATCCCAAAAACATTGTTATTTTAATTTTTGTTTATTTTCAATAAGCGTTTAGGTGTTAGGTGAATAAATAATTTTAATTACAACTTATTAATTTCCCTTGTAGAAAATCATAATTGTATTTTTTGTGGGATATTATACAATGGTACATGTTTTAAGGCATAAATGGGAAAATATTCTTCTTGGGAATCCCATTTCAAGATGTGGGACACTCTAGGTGAATGTGATTACATGTTTAATTACATTCATTGTATGTATTTTCATGTTTGTGCCACAATATTTGCATGTTGTTGCATGTATGTTTGGGAAGCCATAGGAGTAGCCCAAAATCAATGAAGGTGTCATCGTTGACCAAGATCATTGGCCAAGAGCTAGGTTCCCATATTTGGGTCATATTTGTAATAAAATATTTTATATTTGAAGCACCCTTCCAAATCTACATACACCCTTAAAATTCATGACAAAGGTTAGTGCATACAAACTTGCTAAGTACCCCTATGAAATAACATGTAAATTATTAAGAAAATGTAACCAATAACAAGGATTAAAATAAATCTAAAAGCATAACATGTACCTATTCCATATTGGATCGGTGTCAATTGTGCAAATTACCCTTTCCCAATCATTGCTAAAACTAAAATAATGCAAATGAAATGGTGATGGAAAAAATTAGTTCTCAATTGAAGAGAGTAAATTTGCATGAAGGTTGTGGATGGGTTGATGAAGAATAAGCCTTCCATTTATATATTTTCAAGTTGGAAGAGAGCTCAAAATAGAGAAATTTGGGATAATGATTTGACCAATGAGATGAAGCCACTTGTCACATTGTGATAGGTTGAGGAATGTGCAAGTTTTGGCCAATGTGCCAAAGAGGGGGAGATTCAAATTTGAAATTGAGATTTAAATGTTGAGTGGGGGACATGTAAGAGAGAAGTTATTTCCATTTTGGAAGGGACAAGTCAACTTGTATTCATATTCAAACTTGAGGAATATTCTCAAAAGACATGCTTTGTTGAGAGAAAATGATGATTTTATAAATGACTTAAAATGCTTTATTGGTGCAAGTGGGAAAAGCAAGAGGATGTGATGGGTGGTTAGATTAGTTTAATCGGGATTAGCTTAACTTAGATGATGATTAGGGGTTTTGACCCATTTGACTTAAATATTTTGATTTATTTAAATCAAGAGGGAGAAATATGAATTTTGAGATTTAATTAAATAAAGTTTGGTTTATTTAATTAAAAGGAAGATACGAGATAAAGGTTAATTAATTTGAGGATGATGAATCTAGGAGATAATATATGAAATGTTAGGATTTGACTGATTTATTTAAATGAGGTAATGATGAAGTAAATTTATTTAATTAAAGGATGGAATGTTAGATTTTATTAAATGAAGGTTATTTAATTAAACTATTGGATTGAAATGTATGCATATTTTGTGTGTCTACATTTTTCCCCTCTTTGAAGTAATGTACTTGTTGCATTGGTTCAAAGAATAAACTTGTTGTGATCAAAATTCAATTTTTTTAATTTTTTCAGATGCCCTTGAAGCACTATAAATCTGCAAATGAACCAATCTCAAACACTCATTATGAGGGTTAGTTTACACATGCAAATCTACAAATACCTCTATGGAATAACAAATCAATGTTTAAGAAATGCAACAATAACAAGGATCCAAAGACATTCAAAAAACATGACATATACCTATTCCATATTGGATTGGTGTCAAATGTACAAATGACCCTTTCCCAATCCTTGCTCAAAAACTGAAATGATGAGATGCAATGGTGATGAAGAGAAAAATTAGTTCTCAAACCAAGAGAGTAACTTTGCATGAAGATGTAGATGATTTGATGAAGATTAAGGCCTTTATTTATAGATTTTTTTGATGAGAGATTGGCCAAATGGATGAATGTGGGACTAAATGTAAACCAATGAAAAGAGGCCACTTGTCAACTTGTCATAGGTTGAGGGATGTGCAAGTTTTGGCCAATGTTCCCAAGAGAGAGAGAGTTTCAAATTCAAATTTGTGCAATAAATGTTGAGAGGAGGACATCAAAATGAGAAGTTAATGCAATGTTGGAAGGGACAAGTCAACTTGTCATCATTTTCAAACTTGAGGGAATATTCTATTTTTTATGCCAAGTTGAAAGAAAATAAGGATTTTAATAAATCAATAAATTGATTTATTTGTGCAAGTGGGATTGTCTAGAGGATGTGATGGGTGGTTAGGTTAGGCTAATTAGGATTAGATTAGCTTAATGATTATTAGGATGATTTTGAACTTTTGACTTGAATATTTGGATTTATTTAAATCAAAGAGGGATGGCATATTCATTTGGAGATTTAATTAAATAAGGTTTGGTTTATTTAATTAAAAGGTTGATGTTTGATTTATTTAATTTAAATGAACAACCATAGGAATGAACTTAATGAGTTTAATTTACCAGATGAATGGACTAAGGTGAACTTGATTAATTTAATAAGTGGATGAATGTGAAACCTAGTTTACTTGATGAATGGACCTATTTGAATGCATACTACTAATTTTGCATGTCTACATTTTTCCCCTCTTTGAAGCAATGAACTTGCTGCGTTGGTTCAAAGAATAAACTTGTTGCGATAGAAATTCAAAAAAAAATTATTTTTTCGGTTGCCCTAGTGGAAAGAAGTACACTAGTATATTTCCCCCTTGAGAGATCAAGTGAAAAGATTTGATTTGAGGGTTGATCTCGCAATAAAGAGGTTCAAAATGGATGGTTATGGATGATGATGAAAATGAGATGGTTTTTTAAGATGCTTAGAATAACAAATCTATATTATCCTAAACAACTTAAATGATGATATGATGTGAGATGGATGGGATGGATGATGTGATATACTATGATTATGAAAATGGATGCTTTATGTAGATACTTAGACTAACAGATCTATATTATGATGATGAACATGCATGTGAAATGATCGTTGTTTCCTATTATGATATGAATGATATGTGGCATGCTGACGGTTTGTGGATGCAGGATGGATGCATGATGGATGCATTGGTGATGTTATGTTAGTGTGGAAATAAGAAATGAGATGATGAAAAGAGGATCCAACAAGCCAACTTTATGAAAGATGATGATGATAGATGGATGATTTTCTTATCAAGGATTGGGATTTTAAAAGGGTCACTTACCTTATGTTTGATAACATGCATAAGTATGGTGCATCAAGGAATAAAGGACGAGGATGGCATGGTACTTAGTGTGATGGACTTTGACTCAACAAATAGATAGGAGTAGTCTTGTTCACACCTGACAGACAAAAAACTTGCTAGGATGCACTTTAGAAGTTTCAAACATCTCAGACCAAAACAAAGAAAGGTATAACCAATCAATGCGATAGTCAACAAGCTGTCCAAAACATCCTCTATGCATATCTAACAAAACAAGTATTCGCTAGGTTATTTTACAAGAACGTCCAACAAGCATAGCAGACAAAAGACTAATGATCGTTGCCCCATTCCTATCTCTCTAAATCCTTCATTCAGATATCATCGAGAGGTCATTGGACTGAGCGCAATAAGATAAGTCAAAAGACAAAGATAAAGCACACAAACAAGTTGATATTCTTCAATACCGCTAACCAAAAGGGAATGTGTTTTTAAGGATAAGAACCAAAACTATTGCCAAAAGATAATGCCCATTGTAGGAAGGATGCATCCTAGGACATGTTAGTGGATGGCAGCACGTCATTTCGTTTATCCAAAATGTTCCTTATGATAAATAATGCCCCTTGTAGGAAGGATTTATCCTAGGACATGGTGTTATCGGATGATTGATATGGGACTATTTGGATGATGGACTATCAACACAAAGAATTGGCCAACTTGCTTACATACTGACTTAAACCTGAGACTGACGTTTTTGAGTTTTACATTTAAGTTGCTAGACTTGTTTCTAATTGTTTCACCAAAGGTTGAGGATGAAAATCAGTTTATTATGGATGGTGTTATTGCGGGTGCAAGTGAGATGAGGTGGATGGATTTTTTTAAATATTTGGATGTTTTTGAAGTTTTTCCAATGTTTTGAGGTTGTTTTGGTATTTTTTGAGATTTTCAAATGTTTTGATTTTCAATTATACAGTGTTTTTGGGATTTTCTGAGATTTTGACCAAGAGAATAACCTAAGGACCTATTCTAGGGGCCTCAAGGGTTGATCAATAGATTAGCCTTGCCTACGTTATACACGTAGAGACCACGTAGTTTGACTAACGACTTGACCGATTTATAGATGATGATATACATGATGAGATGTTAGTTTATTATGACAGACTCCTAGAGGACTGACCTAAGTGTCTCAGGGGATGATCAAAGATCAACCTTGCCTACGTTCAAGCTCAGAGATGACGTAGTTCAACAAGACAACTTTGTTTTTGAATTTTTGACCTCTTTTTGGATTTTCATATGTTTTGAACATTTTTGGATTTTGTAATGTTTTGATGTTTTTGGATTTTTGGATTTTTTGATGTTTTTGGATTTTTTTTATATTTAGGACTTCAAGAATATATATGAATCCGATCCGATAAGAACATGCCCCCAGTGTGATGCACTAGACTACTCTGATAAAGGCAGGACAAATTGACCTTGAGGATGGGCCGAGTAGTACTAGGAGGGACCATGATACGAACACATGACCAAGCTATGGTGCGGATGTGAGTGGATGAGCGAAATGGATGGATGATGTAGAATAAGCCGTAAAGATCCTGGTGGATAGGAAATTCTTATTTACGCAAGGCACCTATTTGCCAGGTTTTCACCAAGGTACTTTCCCAAAGTGCCACCAAAGTGGTTTTCACTAGAGGACGATTTTTTCCTTTACTATTTTTTAATCCATTTTTTATTTTTTTTTTAATTTTTTGCTTTTTTGATTTTTTTGTTGTCACTAAGATGCCTGTTTGCTAGGTTTTCGCTGAAGTAACCATTTTTTTAGGACATTTTCTAATTTTTTAGATTTTTGGTTCTATACTTTGAAAGATTTAAGCATAAAACTTTTTGAGATGGGAGCTATTCATGGGCTCCTACAAAGGTTCCCCTTTGGGTGTTGACAGCTGATATGCCCCTAATTTGTAACTTGTTGTTATGACGAATGGTCCCAACCAATTGGGTTCAAACTTACCTTTGCTGCTTGGGTTTGGGACATTCTTTTGATTCTCCTTCAATACCAGTTCTATGACTTCAAACATCCTACTTCTAATTTTATTATTGTAGCTCCTTTTGAGTCTATTCTGATAGACTTGCGAATGATTTAAAGCATCTATACATCTTTCATCTAGTAGCTCTAGCTCATTTAGTCTTGATATCTAGTACTCTTCATCTATGATGAGGTTTTGTAGTGATATCCTGAGGGATGGGAGCTCGATCTCTATGGGGAGTACTGCTTCTTATCCATAGACCAAGGAGAATGGGGTGGCGTTGGTGGGTGTGCGGATGCTGGTTCGATAGGCCTAGAGGGTTGGATTAAGTTGTAGGTGCCAGTCACAACCTGTGTCATTGACTGTTTTCTTGAGGATTTTCAAAATAGTTTTGTTTTTAGCTTCTGCTTGGCCATTGCCTTGGGGATAGTATGGGGTGGAGAAGCGATGTTGGATTTTGAATTTTTTGCACAAGTCATGGACATCTTGATTATTGAATGGTGTCCCATTATTTGAGATAATGGCTTGTGGAACACCATAGCGACAAATAAGATAGTTTAGGATGAACTTTGAGATCTACTTCCCAGTTATGTACGTCATGGGTATGGCCTCCACCAACTTAGTAAAGTACTTGGTTGCAGTTATGATGAATTTGTGGCCATTAGATGAGGTGGGTGTGATTTTTTGAATGAGATCGAGTCCCCACTAGGAAAAGGGCCATGGTGTGAAGATAGGATGAAGCTCTTGAGTTGGTGCATGGATGAGGTCCCCATGCTGCTAACATTGTAGAGACTTTCTGGCATGATCATGTGCTTCTCTTTCCATTGTGGGCCAATAATACCCCATCATCACCAGTTTCTTAGCTATGGTAATTCCACTCGAGTGTGAACCACATATACCGTTGTGAACTTCAGTCAGAGTGGTTAATGCCTCCTTAGTGTTTAGGCAGCATAGTAGGGTTCCTTCTATGCTCCTATGATATAGGGTATCTCCTAGGATGAAAAATATGGATGCCTTTTTGACAAAGGTTCATTTTAGGTTTGATGGTAAGTCAGTGGGTATGAATCCTATTCAAAGGTATGTGTAAATGTCATGGTACCAAGGATCACTAGGACCAATGATTTTGCGCACAAATTTTGATTCCGGTACCTCGAATGTGGGCATGAGAAGCTGCTCTATCAATAATTGATATTTTGGAATATTGTTGGGGATATCCAGTAGGGACCCAATTGTTGCCATGGCATCTGGTACTCTATTGTTGGCTCTAGGTATCTGCTCAAATGTAATTTCGATGAATGATTCTTTGAGAGTCTCCACCAATTTCTTGTATGGAGTGAGCTTGTCGACCTTGGTCTGGTATTCATCATTCACTTTATTTATGATCAATTGGGAATCTCTGTACACTTTGAGAGCTATGATGTTCTATTGCACTGCTATTTTGAGACCTATGGTTAAAGCCTCGTATTACACAATGTTATTAGTGCAAGGAAATGCTAGTTTGTAAGACCTTGGTATGCAATCCCTTTGTGGGGTGATGAACAAGACACCAGCTCCTGATCCATGCTATGTATGAGCCATTGAAGTATAGTTTCCAATGGTCAGCTACGTTGAGTTTGAAAATAGATTCAACTGGAAACTCTGAGACAAGAGGATTCTCATAATAGATAGGTACTTCTGCTAGTTGATCTGCGATGAATTGGCCCTTAATTGCTTTCCTTTCTAAATATTCGATGTTGTATTCTAATAATATAATCACCCACTTTTCCATTCTTCTTGTGAGCATTTCCTTTGATAGTAGATACTTGACAGGGTCAATTTTGGTGATGAGCTTTATTTTGTGTGCCAACATGTAATGTCTAAATTTTTGAGATGCAAACACTACTGTGAGACATTCTTTCTCGATGAATGAGTATTTTAGCTCATGACCAACCATTTTCCTACTGATGTAATAGATAGCTCTCTCTATTCCGTTTTGGTCAGGCTAAGCTAGGAGAGCTCCAAGGGTTGCTGCTGTTGCTGACACATATAGGATCAATGGCTTCTTTGGGATGGGTGGGATTAAGATTGGTGGTGTTAGTAGATATTCCTTGATTTTGTTGAATGCCTCTTCGCACTTGGTATCCCATTTGTATGCTACTCCCTTGTGGATTAGGTGAGAGTATGGGTTATGTTTGTCTACTAGTTGTGCTATGAATCTTCTAATGGATTGGAATCTGCCTTGGAGGCCTCTCAATTGTTTTAATGTTTTTGGTGCTTCCATTTCAAGGATTGCTTTCACTTTTGCTGGATCCACCTCGATACCCCTCATGGACAATATATATCCTAGCAATTTACCTGATTGTATGCCAAAGATGCACTTTTTGGGATTTAGTCTGACTTTGTATTCCTCTAGTCTGTCAAAGATAGCACTTAGGGTTGCTATGTGATTTTTTATCTTTCTTGACTTAGCTAGAATGTCGTCAACATAGTCTTTGATTGTTTTATGAATCATGTCATGGAAGATCAATGTCATGGCCCTTTGATATGTTGCTCCTGCAATCTTTAGGCCAAATGGCATCTTGTTCCAGCAATAAGTCCCCCATGGACAAGTGAAGGCTATCTTATGTTGATCTTCTTTTTCTATCATGATTTGATTGTATCCTGAAAATCTATCCATTAGTGATAGCATCTCATGTCCAGTTGTCATATCTACTATCATATCGATGTTGGGAAGCGGGAAGTCATATTTTGGACATGCCTTGTTCAAGTCGCTGAAGTCCATGCAAATTCTAATGTTTTCATCAGGTTTTGAAATAGGTACCAAGTTTGATACCCATTTTGGATAGTCTATGGGTCGGATGAATCCTGCATCTAATAGCTTTTTTAACTCCATTTTGACTAGCAAGGCAATTTGAGGGTGCATTTTTCGAAGCTTTTGTCTGACAAGTTTTTCTTTTGGATACACTGCTAAGTGGTGAACCATGGTCTTTGGATCAAGTCTTGGCATGTCAGCATAACTCCATGCAAATTTTATCTTTCTTTCCCTTAGGAATGCTGCTAGGAGTTCTTGCTCTTTTGATAGTAGTTATTCTGCATAGAATGTGATATGCGGGGTCTCCTCTGTTCCCAGGTTGACAGGATTGCATTTTTCTGCCAAGACTGCTGACTTTTCCTGATGAATAGCTCTTAAAGGAAGATTGAATCCCCCATCCTCAGGTGCCTCAAAGAGGCTTTCACCATTGGATACGTCCTTTCTTTTTTCCTTTTTCTTGTCAGAGAGTGCCATAGTGTGGTTTTCACTCAAGGACTTGGATATTATTCTTAATTTCTTACTTTTACGACTGAAGGATTCAATCGTTTCCCCATAATAGGCATGTGTGTCCAAATCCATTATAAAACCTACTTTGTGATCTCCATCCAGAATGTTATCCCACAGTCCCATGAATTCTGAGAGTGCCTCATCATTTTCGAACGTATCAAGAACTAGTGGTCCTCGTTGGTCGTAGTCGATGAGTTGGGGGTATACTAAATGGATCTAATGATTTTGATGGTCTATTTCAAAGGAGAGGGTGTTAATCATGCAAAGGGTAGTATCCTCAAATAACCTAGGTAGATTGGTCAAGTGATCCTCGTCATCACTACTACTACGAACATTGGTTATATCAAATGTAAAGTTATTTATGACATGAACTATAGATACGGGTAGGCGTAATTCTATTGTGGTTGGCTGAGGAGGATTGTTAACCGTTATAACTAGAGGACTTTGGCCTCGTATGGTTATACTCGGAGGGGTACATCAAAGGCCAAGATTTTTTATTGGTTGCATCTTTGGCATGATAGGTATTATAAGCCCATTGTCGTTTTGTCCAAGTCTATGGTTTCTGTCGTAGCCCATTGCAAGCATCATTTGCAAGCCTTTGCTTCTATTATCCATTGGTATTTTAGGTGCTAGTCTTTCATCTTGATACAACATGTGAGATGGATTTTCCTTGATAACTTCTCATCCAATATCTCCCCATCTTGTGAAGGTGGGAGTTTTCAGGAGGCGTTTGGGATGTGGAAGCTTCATTTGTTTGTGGGCATTCTCGTGATCTAGGAGATTGTGGTAACTCTCCTATCACAAAAGCATTATTAGGGAGCTTGTAGTTTCCAAAAACACTATCTTGGATGATAAGCTTGATGTCAGAGATGGTGGGAATGGCGGGAGTGGTGGGTGTCTTTGTCATAGAAGTGGATGCGAGGGTGGCGGGATCGATGTATGGAATGGATGGGCCCTCATCATTTTTTGGTACTTGGGGGATTTTGTAGTACTTTGCTTCAATAATTTTGCAGTATGAGAAAGGTTTGGGATCTCTGTGAATGGTGACCTCTTGTCCCTCATGTGTGAATTTCATAGACTAATGGAAAGTAGATGCTACTACCTTCATTGTATGAATCCATGTGAATCCCAAAAGGATGTTATATGGTAGGTCAAGGTCCAAGACCTGACAAGTGCTTTCCATGAGAGATGGCCCTACTTGAATAGGGAGTTTGATCATGCCTTGGGACACTCTTTCTTGATTGTCATATGCTCTTATTGTGATGTCTTTTCCTTTTTCAATAGAGTCCTCTGGGATTTTCAGTTGTTTGTGAGGTTGAGAGAACAAATGTTCAAACCCGCACCTCCGTCCACCAAGACCCTTTTGACTTTGCTTTTGTTTACTATGACTTCTAGGTGAAGTGCACAGTTGTGAGATGGTTGAGCAGGGAAATCCTGGTCAAAGAATGTGATAAGGTTAGGCGTAATGATATTTCTGACCATAGCTTGGAATTGCTCTGCATCAAGGTCCACGGGGACAGTGGATGAGGCAATGCTTCTTCAAGGATTTTCTTATGGGCAAATGAGATTTTTAGCAACTCCATGATGGAGATTTGTGTTGGCATTCTCTTGAGTTGATCTAGGACATTATAGCCATTAGGAACGGATCTAGATCCAGGGGCTCTATTTGGCTAGGATGATCCTGCGATGGTTATTTTTCTGCCTCTTGTGGTGACTCCACAATCGACATGGGCTCCTTTGATGGTGATGACTATGCAGTATTCATCTATGGAGGCAACAACAATTTCATACACATGGTTCACATTTGTGTGGGTACCTTTCCCTTTATCATTGTTATTCTCTTTGTTACAATGATTCAACATCAGATTCAGATATATCTTAAGATCCTGATTTCCTATAGGTTGTTCCATGTTTATAATTCTTTTATCGATGAGATCTTGAACGATGTTTTTCAATCTCATTCAACTATTTGTGGTATGGCCTTTGATTTTGTGGAATTCACAAAGTTGGTTCTTGTTATACCAAGGAGGTTTGACATCTGGTTCTTGGTAATTCTCAAATGTAGGAGCTTGGATGAGTTTTTCATCTATCAAATTTTTCATTATGTATTCAAGTGGTTCCCCCAAAGTGGTGTATTTTCTCTTGGGATAAATCCTGTGTTGGGGTGTTCCTCTTTGCTCGTTGAGATTATTGATTGTTGGATGATTGTTTTGGTGTTGTATTTGGATTTGCGGTGTGGGTGTATTTTGACGAGGAGCACTAATGACCACCTTGGCATCAACGACACCATCATTAGTAATATTTTTGTTTCTTGCCCACATACAAGGTTTATCATTGTAATTGGATGGTGGGAAGTTGTTTTGTTGTTCGTGGTATGATGTTGATTCTGCAGGTTTAGTTATGAGGCCTCTTTTGATGTTGAGTGCCTTGGAGATTAATTGATCATATGTGGTGATGCCCTGAACCTTGAGATGAAATTACAAGTGGCCTTCAAGGTTGGCTATGATGGTGCAAACTTGTTGTTCTTTTGGCATGGTTCACTTGCTTTGATTGTCCTTGGATCGCCATCATTGTAGGAATGAGGCGAATGATTCACCCTTTCCTTGTTTTAGAGCTGAAAGTTCTTCTAGACTAACATCCATTGCAATGTTGCATGCATACTTTTTAATGAATGCGTCCCTAATTTCTTGGAATGTTCTAATTCTTGAAGGTAAATGAGAGAACCATTCTATAGCGCAGCCTTCTAAGCTCCTAGGAAATAGTCACATCAGATAAGTATCATTGTATGCAACTTCCATGCAATGAACCTGGAATTCCCTAATGTAATCTTCAGGGTTTCCCATTCTTGATATTTTTCAAATTTGGGGATTTCAAATCCCTTTGGGAATGGTTTCATCACTAGGCTCCTGTCGAATGGATACAAACACAAGTTGCTTGGTTTCTTCATTGTTCGTCCTGATTGAAGATCGAGCACTTGTTACAAGAGCAACCTGATTTGTGTCATCACATCATTTTGTGGATCAGGAGGTGGGATGAAAGTGTTTTGGGGTGTTTCAATCATGGGTTGGATGGGTGGGTTGGTCAGTGTGTTGTTCAATGGTATCTGTATGTTCTGTCAAGCGAGGTAGGCTTCCACCTAGTTTTGTATGAACAACACCTATTGTTGATCTTGTTGTTGCTGCACTAAGATTTGTGCTTGTTGTTGCGCTTGTTGTTGTTCCAACAATGCTTGTTGTTGTGGTTGTTGTTGTTCCAACAACGCTTGTTGTTGGGCTGCCAATTCTACTGCTTCTTACTGCTCTTGATATTGCTTTATGGCTTGCTGATATGCTTGCAATTGTGTTGCTTGTGGGCTTGTTGTGCCTAATAGTGAGCTTGCACTTGTGTTGCTTGTGCTTGTGCTTCTTGTTGTTGCAATAGAGCTTATGCTTGAGCATTCTTGTCTGCTTGCAATTCTTGAGCAACTTGTTGTTGTTGTTGTTGCAATAAAGCTTGGGCTTGTGCGGCTTGTTGCATTTGTAGTGTGGCTTGGGCTGCTTGCGTAGCTTGAGCAACTTGTTGAGCAACTAGGTATATAGATTTTTGTTTTTTCACTTGTTCAAATCCCCTATGAAAAGCAACTTGCAATGTTATGTTGTATTGGCTTGATTTGGTGGAAGTTGGTGGTGGTGGGAGTGGTGGTGGATTTGGAATGGCATTTGTGGTGAGCGATAATGTCGTGTTTATATTTTGTGTGGTGGATGGTGTTGTTGATGTGGTGGTTTGAGTGATAAATGGCGTTGTTGATGTGATTGGCCCTTGAGAGACCATTCTTTGCAATGTTATGGGGGTGTTTGATGATGTTGGGATTGTTTGTGTGTTTTTCATTTGTTGTTGTGATGTCGACGACAAGTTTTGAGTGTTTGAAATAATGCTTTGGTTGATATTTGGGATGTTGTTTTGATTGATACTTGGTAAAGGGGAAAGCCCTAAGCCAAGGAGTGGTGCAGATGATAATGGCAATGGTGGAAGTGGTGGAAATGTAAGGGGGTGAGTCCTTGCGAAAATGTTGTGGTGTCAAAAATGCCCCCTAGTCCGAACATGTCTCCTTGCTCTTGCGAATTTGTGAGGAAAGGGGTTCGAGGCATTGCGTGAAAAAATGATGATGATGGATTATGATGGAATGTGAGAGGAAAAATTTTGTGTAATGGGTTTTGGGGTATGTTTTGTTCCAATATGGTGTTTGCATCCATGTTTTGATTATAAACAAGGCGGTGTGCTTGAATAGCATTGAGAAATGCATTTCCCTTATTAACATTAGGTTGGGTTGGAGAAAACGATGTCTTGATCTGTGGAATGTTTTGTCTGATGTTTTGAGATGGTGGTGTGGATGAGATGGGAATGGTGGATGAGGTTGGAGGAAATGATGTCTCCACTATGGTACTCATGTTGAAATCCAAAGGTAACTTAGCTCCTTGTTTTGATAATTCAAGCATGTATAACAAAGGGTTGAGCCTCATCATGATGTTGATGATTTTATGATTTTCTAGATTTTGAAGCATTTTATTCATTTCGTCATGAGACATCCCAAAGGTGAGATATTCTCCTTGAATTTCCTCTTTCATATTTTGCGATGATGTTGGAAGGTTAAATGTGAGAGTTCTAGACCCAATGTGATTTATTTCAGGAGTGGTTTGACTTAAATCACTTGAAGTGGGTGTTTCTTTGTTGGCTTCCATGCTCTTCTTGTATTCAAATCTAGTTTGAACCATAAAACAAGGACCAACTTTTAAGAATGGGAGATGAATCTCTTGATTTCTTTGGATTGATCTTTGTTTTATGCCCCAAAGTGAAAATTTTTAGAATATCTTGCAGATCGAAAGATGATATGATGATGATGCAAAGGATGAATGAAGTGGATTTTGTGATCCTTTGGTAAATCTTGAAGGAGATACCAGGATTTTTTGGGACTTCCAGATATGTTTCAGATTTCAATTTGGGATTTGTCCTTGATTGATTTTGATTTGGATTTGGATTTTGAACAAATAGACGCTAAGATGTTTGGATGATTACCTAAGGATGAATTTTCTCAAATGATGATAATTTGAATATGTGTGGGGAGAAGGATGCATCTACCCACACACCTATTCAAACAAGATGATAATTTCACTAAGTATACGAAGAAGGATTCATCTACATATACTGTAGACACATGAAATTAACATCATGCACCCAATTCACATTCATCCACTCATTAAATAAATCAAATGCAGCAAATCCATTCCCTAGGTAAATCAGGTCTATTAAATAAATCAACTTGTCTCACATAAAACTTTAATTAAATAAACAAAGCTTTATTTAATTAAATCTCCAAGTCATACTCCATCCTTTTATGATTTAAATAAATCAAATATTTAAGTCATAAAAGTCAAAATCACCTAAACATCATTAAGCTAACCTAATCACCCATCACATCCTCTAGATAATCCCACTTTCACAAATAAATCAATTTATTGATTTATTAAATCATCATTTTCACTCAACATGGAATTTATGGGGAATATTCCCTCAAGTTTGAAAAATATGACAAGTTGACTTGTCCCCTCCAGCATTGCAATAAATTCTCCATTTCATGTCCCCCTCTCAAAATTTATTGCACAAATTTGAATTTGAAACTCCCTCTCTTGGGCACATTTCCCAAATATTGCACATCCCTCAACCTATGGGAAGTTGAAAAGTGGCCTCTTCCTATTGGCCAAATATTTAGTCCCACATCCTCCATGTTTGGCACTCTTGGCATTTGAGAATCTACAAATAAAGAGCTTCATTCATCAAAAAATCCTCCACAATTTGATCCACAAATCTCATGCAAGGTTACTCTCTTCAACTGAGAGCTAATCTTTCCCATTCATCATCTTGATCATCAATATATCATTTTCATATCATGGAGCTTAAGCAAGGATTGGGAAAGGGCTTCTTTTCATAGAAGCACCAATCCAATATGAGATAGAATTGACATCATGTTTTTATGTGCTTTTTTTTTAGTCATCTTGTTATTGTTTTCATTTTAAAACATGCTTGGATTATCCGATATGGATGTGAAGATTTTCTTTGTTGCTAATGTTGTGTGTTGAAATTTTAGCCATTTGCAGATTTAGCATCCACAAAATGGCGCTAGAAGGAGGGCAGTAATTTTAGGTGTATGCTACAGAAAAGTCATGCTACAGAGAAACTTAGCTGCTAAATAAGCTAGTTTTTCTCTTATTCATTGCTAGCTTTTCTTTTCATAACGTGCTGAAGGTGTGATTTCTTAAACTAACGTGCTCTCTTAGAAGATTGACTAAACAGGCCTTTGAACTAATAAATTTATTTTCATGTCAGAGTTGTGTCTTTCTGTCTACTTTCAAATACAAAGAGTTTTCTTATTTCTTTGTCGGTGGTCTTTCATTTGTCTCTCACCAGGTTGAAAATTATAAACAGGGCCGAATCATTATTAGGTATATTCACAATTTAAATTTTCATATCTGAGCTGAATCATTATCAGTGGCTTCCTCCTGATTTCACCTATCACACTTCATTTGGAGTGACCTTTGATAGTCTACTTTCTTTAGTAAGCGCGTGTTATCCAACTACAGGTAAATGCACACTAACTTGAAAGAATTTTTTAAAAGAAAATATTTTTCAATTTGGTTTTTCATTCGCCTGCCAACCAACATTTATACATTCATTCAAATGACCATCAATTCACCATAGTCTACTTTTATTGTTTAGATGTGATTTATTTTTTATTTTTTGCAAACTTATCCTCTACGCTGATGTCTACGCGGGCAGTAATCAGTTTAAAAGTTTTCTTAAATAAGCTACACAATGTTCTCACCTATTAATGACATTTGCTTGTAATTTTTTTTTCCTTTTCTACATGAGACCATGTCTTTGAAACAATCTATCAAAAATTCTACGTGCCTTATCTGTCAAACAGTTCACATGCTACTCTATGCTTCCATTTGCGCATAGGCAGGGAGGACATTGGAAAGGTTGTAGACTTCGGTTTTACACCGGAAATTACATTTGCATGAAAGTTTCTAAAGCCTTTTCATTTTCACACCTGCCAAATGCATTCGCTTTATGCCCACAACCTCTTTTCTTCTAGAAGCACCTCTTCCTCTTAGCATGATATTTGTCTTTCAATAGCCTCATATCAAAACTTTGCATGTGATTCTAATTAAGCACAAATTTTGTCACTAAATAGCTTGCAAAAGGGACCACAATTAATAGTCATGTGAGGGCAATGAAATAGATGTATACCTTTAATGTGCTTTGTGGAAATCAAATCATATTTCTCAAGTTCTTTGCATGTCATTCATACCTTTTTTTTTTATGAGATCACGCTATCTTGATGTTGTTAAATGATATTTTCATCCTCCTTTCTCAATGTTACTTCGTACTCGGCTTTGCTTTGCATAAAGAAGAGGAATTTGTGAAGATACAACAAGGATGCCTCTTTGTAAAGTCACCGCATATGCTGGAGCAGTAGAGAGAATAAGTAGAGAAATATTGGATGGTGCAACTATGGCTATTTTTTTTTTGGCAGGGATAACACGTACATTGCATGTGTATTTGTTGCAAGAATTGAAGCGTATGATCCAATCGCCTCCAATAAATGGGAATTGTATTGAAAGCGAGCCCTAAAAGTTATAAGCATTAGAACAAACAATAGTGGGTCTGGATGCACATAAACAAAAAATGACTTCTTACAAATTGATAGAGCTTTTTTGAAGATTATACCCGCTGCATATGAATTAAGATAGTTCGCCTTCAATTCTCATTTGCCAACGAAAAATATGATTTCTTTCTACTGTTTGAAATCTACAATATATTTTTGCTATTTAGAAATATGTGATTGATGCTTTGGAGTGTACCATTTTTTGAAAAAAGAATTGAGTTAAAAATACATTAATTTTGAGGACTGTTATTGATTATGTTCGAACACTCTAACAACCTTCTTTAAAGATCACATGGAAAAGGGCGTTAAGAAATTAAAATATATGTTGACTATTGGTTGTTCACTCTGTTAAAAGCTAAGTATGACCTTCTCCATTATCTCCTTCAGTCCTTTTAGGGAAGCATATCAAATAGAGAATGACAGTGATATGACTTGGTCTTTTAGAAATTTTGTACTCCTCTTTAATGTGATCAACCAGATCTTGGACTTGAACTCACATCATAATTTAAAATTTTGAAATAAATGATAGAAATTCCTTTTAAACCTTTGTGTTTACTAGCTTTGTATAGGATCCATTGAAATAGATGATAGAAATGCTTTTTAGTGTGGAAATAAAATTTTGATGATATCATTGTCAAAATATTTTGAAGTTCTAAATTTGTATTTCTAATCTTGTATTTATAAGGGTTATGGTATAGTGGATACAAGAAGCAATAGAAAGGTCATCTGTATCAACTTATGTTTATCTATGACTATCAATTTTTTTTTATCTTGATCCCTTGAAATAAATCTTATTTCTAATGACTTCCTAATGTTTGCAGAATTGCATCAAATGGGGAATCACTAATATGGTGGTGTTGAAAGATGGATAAAGCACAAGTAGTTGAAGAAAGTGAACATTGAACTTGAAAGAGAATTTTTAAATGCTTATTGTAATGATTCTAGATCATCCGTTCACTACTTTTATTTTATGTTTTAGACCAATTAAATCAATTTGGGTTTAAAATTAATCAGTGATTGATTCTTTTTCAAAGTTGGTCTAAAATTAAACATTAGAAACTGACTAGTCTTTTCATTTTGGGTTCTAAAACTGAACAAGACAAATTTCACATTTCATCTTAGTGCTTTAAAGTGAACTCATCATTGCTTTGAAGGCTAAAACAAACAAGTGCTTGAGTTGAGTGATTTTGTCTTTGGTGCATTTTGAATGTGTATCCTCTCCCCTTACGCTTCGTACGATCTAGGGTGCAAGAGAAACACTCAAAATGCATTTTATTGCTTTGAGTCACCTTTAGAGGGGCCTGCCTAAGAGACACATCCAAAAGGAGAACTCGAAGGTGACTCCAACTAATTTTTCATTCGGGCCAGTATATAAATGGATAAGACTAACCTGTCAAGTCCTCATGGTATGTAGGCCTTAGCCGTACAGTTTCTTTTAGAACGGGGTACTACCATAAAACGTATAAGAGCCCCTAGTAGGATTGATTAAAGCCTTTAGTGGCTTGTTGGATGCTCACAAGGTGCCATGTCTCTGATGTTGTGTCATTAAGAACCTTGTTTGTAGTTGCCAACCAGTCCATCCAACGAGTTTAATAAAGTGGTGCATTGGAACTTAGATTCCAAGAAGTTACTTGCCATGTCCGATCTTGGTTGAAATATAGAGGTTAAGACTTCATTCTTAACATACCTTTATATTCTATCCTTGGTTGAATGTAAGATCATCTCTTCTACTATGAAGGGCATGAGGCAAGCCCACTAAGAAAAATGTACCAATTGAGCTAGGATGTTAGATTGCTTGTGAGTCAGTTTGAAAACACGGTGCTTTAATCAAAAACATTGAAACCAACATTCAACGAATCATCAAAATTGCAAACCCTTTAGGAGAGGAAAATATCCTTGAACAAATTCACATGTTATTGCTTTCCCTTGGGATTCGTATCCTTAGAGACATCTAAACATCTGTATTTCATCTCAATTTGCCTCTACTAAAGTCAACTTTAGGTAACTCTTGCCTCAAATCTCCTCGATTTCCACATAATACACTTTGCGGGATAAGGGGAAAGTTGAGACATTAGACATCTAGATTGAAAATATAATCAAGAACGTGTTTGTGGTAAAAATAATCCATTAAGCAAAGATTAAATCAATTGGACCCCACATGTGTGCTTGGCATCTTTTGGGTCATATGGTTTTCATGCAAACATTGACCTTTTGATTTTGAATTACTTTTAGAGAAAGGCATGTTATTCACTATCTTGGTCTCATAAACAAGTCCTTCCTCGGTCCATTTGGGACCAAATCAAACACTTCATCCATCCAAAATTTTATCATCTTCATCCCACAAACAAACTTTAGAGCTTTGGAAACATCATTCTAGACTTGGGTAAATCATCTCAATCAAAATCACCTTGTTTAGTTAGGTGTATGGGAATGCATCCTTTCTCATAAGTTTAATTGAATTAGTAATCCTTTGAACAAGTTCATCCTAAGATAACATCTAACATCTTAGGGTTACAAGTTCATTATCCTATCCAAATTAAACAATAAAAATCAAACCCTAAGTCTAGCATTGATCCAAAGTCCCTAAACATTCATCACCCATATCATTTTCACCTTTCATCCTTCATCTCGTCATTAGTCCTAAGAACCTTAGAGGTCACTTTCACAACAAGGTCAAAACACAAGGAGAACATGGAATACAAAATTTATCCATACATCATGAGTAATCCAAGTCAACTAAGCTATCAAAGCCTAACAACACCGATTGATTATCAACACTCACATCTATACAAACCGTACATGGGATCAGTACCTTCGACAAATGTCAATAGTACAACAAATGTGAGCATGCCCAAATCAAATATTGGAATGAATTTCCCGATGGTAGATCTAAATCCAAACCTACAAGTCTATGAACCAAACAATCAATGCATGAGCCTTCAAGCGAACAACGTCATCCCACCAAATCCCTACATGCCAAATGAGAATGCACCAAGTACAAGTTTTCCAAACATGAATCCAACAAAATCTGTGATAAATATGTTTGAAAATCATACGAATATTGTTCAAAATCCAAACAAGATGTTAACGACTCCAAAACAAGGCAATGTGATTCCCAACATCAACAATGTTCAATTTCAACCTATCATGCAAAATTTGAGTGTCATCCCAAATCAAAACATTGTCCAAAATAAAACACAAGGACACACTCCAAATCTACATGAACAAAAACCAAATCAACTATATCAAGGGAGTCAAGATCAAAATCAGGATCAAATCTGGCGGGATCAAATCACTGCACTTACCAAAATAGTTGAGTCATTGCACCAAGAGACATCTCCACCACCATTACCCATATCAACATCATTCCTTGACTTAGGACTTTCCCCTTTACCTAGCACCAATCACTCCATCCAAATCAACCCACCTAATACCAACCAAGCTATCACATCAAATCCTTTGAATATACCATTGACATCGCACCAACAAATGGTATTCAATCAAGCAACAATGTTGATCCCGAAAAATCAAAATATGGTCTCCGAAAAACCTATCACCTTGGTCATGCCAACCATTCCTATCACCTCAATCACTCCCACCACCCCTATCACACCCATCATATCTCGATCCCTCATGATCACTCTAAGCGTATCTCAACCACTTTTCACCACATCCAACATGATTCCCAATCCACCACCACTACCACCTAAACCAAACATTGCAAGACAATATAACATTGCACTCAAATCTCACCAAGCCTACCAAAATTCTATCCAACAATATCTAGCCATGTAACAAGAAAGAAAAGCTCAACAAGTGCAACAAGCCTCTCAAGCTGCCCAACAAACACAAGCACAAACACAAAAAATGACAACTGTTGAGAACAAGGATCAAGATCAATCCATCACTGGGCACCTTGAAGCTATGTCTACTTCATCCAATGATCAAATCAACATATGTCAATAGTCTCTTTTCAATCATGATCATAATCCACCAACAATACCCAACAATGATCCAATTCAATAAATGTCAACATCACTTGACCCTATGGTTGAAGACATTCACAATCTCTTTGCCACAATTGTTGAAAAAAATGTCCAAAATCTCTCAATTAAGGAGCACATTGAGGATGTTTCTACCCCATCCAATGATCAACTCGCCATACATCAAGAGCCACATTTTAGTGATCTCTTTCGAGGAGTGTTAGGATTATTTGATCCTATTAACATAATGCATGATCCATCAACCAATGATCATGTTGAAAATGTCTCTACATCACCTGATGAGTTAGAGGACATATCTCAAGAATTTATTCCAAAGCAAGATCAAAATCTTCCACTATGGTTTAGCAATGGTCCTTTCCAAGACATATTGACATCCTTTGACCTCATGGTTGCAGATACTGAAGAAACCATGAACTCAACATTTGAGGATATTAAACTGCTTACCACGTCTAATGACGACATCCAAGAACCCTTTGTAAGTAATCCATCCTTTGAAATTCACCCATGTCAAGAATTTGATCCAAAGCATGTTGAAAGTAACTCTGAAATCATTCAAGATCAAGAATTTGTATCTTTAAGATACTACAGTAATCTAATGGAAACTCTCCTATCTATGCAAGATGATCATATACATGTAGCACATACTCCTCCATCTACCCATGAGATGCTTTCTGCAGATGGACATGTAGATGATCTTCATTCATAACATGATTCCTTTACTCTTGATATTATTACACAAAAAGAGTAGGTTATTGGTTCCTATAGTCAAACAGAGTTGTCAACATCAAGATCAGATATATCCCAAACTCAAACTGATGAAATCATGAATAAAGATATCCAACATTATCCACTCAAGGAAACAAGTCAGACAGAATAGTATAATTCAGAGTTAGCAGAGTAGCAAATTGAAACGTCACCTACGAGGGTAATTTATCAGAGAATGCATTCTAAACAAGAGCTCTTGGACCAATCACAATCAAACCATGAAGGTATTACTACTACCATACTGGGGGCAACTTCGTCTCAAGAAAATGTCAACATAGGGAGCATGAATAATCCTTATGATGAAACCAATGCCAATACTACAACCAGCCACGTCATGAATCTCCATCCACCCATCACCCCATCCACAAATTGGGACCAACGTCAAAATAAAGATTTGAATCAAAATACAAAGAATGTTATCAAAGAAAAAGAAGCCAAGAAGCATAATGGACAAATCAAATACAAATGGATACCAAAAAATACAAAGGAAGATCCTCCCTATCAAACTCCATCAGTCAAAGAAACTATGGGGCAAAATAAAAAAGGAAAAAGTATCCATCAAAGATGTCCACAAAAGAAAAAATAGGCTTTTCAAGCAACGTACAAAGTGTATCGAGCAGTTGGTCCTAATTCAATGCACACTTTTATATCCACCCATCATTGCTCATCTTCCCACATTTGGAGAGTCAAACATTCCAAGCTATCAACCAATCCATCTCTTATCCCTAAACACACTCCATCCACGCCTCCACGCATGATATCCAATTCTCATATTGACCATTTATTGGAAACGTCCCTTCATCATAAAGATTCAGAGGGAACTCTATCGATGCACAAAGACAAAGTTAACTCTAGTATCAATAAAGCAAATCAAGAATCCCAAAAGTTGCATTCAAGTGCATGTATCTTAGTAAAGCATCTCCTTCAGGTAGGATATCGATGGAACATTATGAAAGGGGCATCTACATCAGCAACACCTTGTGATTCAGTATGAGCTTAAAATATTTCAAAAAATACAAAAAAATAAAAATAAAAATATGAAAATCCAAAAAAATTAGAAAATGGATTGAAAATAGTAAAAATAAAAAATCATCCTCTAGTGAAAACCACATGGGCAACACTTTGGGAAAGACCATGATAAAAACCTGGCAATTAGGCGTCATGTGTAGAATCGAGCATCTACGTGCGCCAATTCAGTTGAAATAACTCATCTCATCCATAATAAATCCAACAATCCATCGATATCATCCATAGTAAATCCATTCATCCATGAACCATTATCTAATCCGTTTTCATCCATTTGTGTCCATCATTCGAGTTATCTTGATCTTGATGAGAATTTGGGGCACACTTTACGCTTGCTTATGGTAAACATCTTGACATGGGTCATTTTCATCGATCCTATCCTATGCAACATTATCTGAGCCATGAAGCATTATCCGATGAAGCATTCCTTCATTCAAACACCGTATCTTATCACAAGATAATCCTTGGAATCCTTTGCGTGCTTATCATATCCATCCATCCATATACCTATCTAAGCATCCATCCATCACATTCCATACATTGCTAGACACTGGGGGCAGATATTTACATCTTGCTTCTAGAATAAATCTTGGTCTATATCCTCCAACTTATGTGGTGATCCGAACATTGATAAATGTGAAACCAAATTGGTCAAAGCATTTGTGATCCAAAATCCAAATCACTAGCCCATGGCATATTTTGACAAACAAACATCCCTTATCAAGCTCCATATTTCATCGAACATCACTCCAAATAATCACTATCATTCACATCTAGTTTGCACGTTAATGTCACATCAATCATTCAAACATCTTTTATTTCAAACCAAGCTTCATCAGTCATGATCAATCTAATCCAATAAAAAAAATCATAATCTTGGGATATCCTTCTCGATCATTGTGTTTCTTAACACTATCCTTGCATTGTTGTGCATCCTCAACAATGTTATCATCATTGTTGTGCGTCCTCAACAATGTTATCATCATCAATCCTGATCAATCAAATCCTCGCATTGTTGTGTGTCCTCAACAATGTTATCATCATCATCAATCCATCGATTCGATCAATCAACCTTAGCTTGATCTTCAGCAAAATCCCAAATAGAGCATTGATATCGTCACAAGAATCCTTATCCAAATCATCAAAATCATGCGCAAATCCAAAAACATCAAAACTTAAAAAATCCAAAAAGAACATTCAAAACATATCAAAATCCAAAAACAAATCAAAAAGTTAGAGAAACATGAAAAACATTGGAATCCAAACATGCTTGGATTATCCCATATGGATTTGAAGATTTTCTTTGTTTCTAATGTTGTGTGTTGAAATTTTAGCCATTTTCAGATTTAGCATCCACATATACTTAGCCAAAGGTGATTTTGATAATGTTTTCAAGGATTCAGTCTCAAGGGTTTTGATGATTTTGATTTTTCCAAAAAGCCTAGCATTAAGGATGATTTCAAAATTTTCCAAAAGGTGATTTGTGAGATGATTTTTTTTTTATGTTTTGAAGGATGGATGAAAAATATTTTGATTTTCTTTGATCCTAAGATGAACCTAAAAAAGACCCTTTGTTTTCCTAGACTTAGGTATTGAAGAACAAGCTTTTCTCTAAACAAGATGTTCAAACTCTCTGAAAAGATTTGGATTTCAGCAGTAATAGAATGAATACAAACCAGGATTATTCTTTGAAGCCTTCTTGTAAAAGTTGAAAAGCAGTCTCTTTCTAACTTCGTATAACATAGAGAGACATTCTTGATGGGCTTTCAGACTAAGGGCTTTCACCTTTGGTTTATTTATTTTTATTTTACGTGAAATCATTGGAGACACATGTGTGGGGTCCAATTTTTTTTAATCTTTTCTTAATGGATTCTTTTTACCACAAACACACTCTTGATTAGATTTCAAACTGAATGTCCAGTGTCTTAACTTTATCTCATTTCACAAGGTATATTATGCGAAACTTTGATGAAATTAAGGCAAGGGTTACCTATTGTTTAACTCTAGGGGGAAAATTGAGATGTAAATTCAAGTTCTTAGAAACCTCTAAGGATGTAATCCCAAGGGCAAACAATAACACGAGAATTTGGTCAATGGTATTTTCCTCCTAAAGGGTTTGAAATTTTTCGGATCATGTTGAATGTTTGTTTACAATTTTTTTTGAAAAAGAAAAGCATTTTGTAACCAAGAAAAAGTACAACCCTATGGATGTGTAGGACAATATTTGTTGAATCCCCACTTGGACAAGTCCAACTTGAATTATCTTTTGTGAATGGTTAGATGCTTGACCCCATTGGCTCCCCTCCACGACACTCACTTATACGGGGCAGCCAAGCATCAACACCCATGAAACTCCCATGGCATGTTGTCCATTTCTACTAAAGATTATAAAAGTGTGGGGCAGCTTCAGAACGACCGTTCTTGCACCAACAAATAGATTAAGGATTTGGGGAAATTCTAGCACATGGGTTTTAGTAAGGAATTTTCGTTCGTGGAGATTGACCCATACGACAAGAGTCCCCTTTCGAATCCATCTTGTCAGAATCAACCACGTGATACTAGTGTTTCTTCCAATATGCACATTTATATCCCAGTTGGAAATACTCTTGGCTTTAGAGTGTTACCAGTTGAGTCATTCCCTTGGGTGAGTACTTTTTCCCCAAGGTAGGCCCTCTAGGATAAACAAAAGCGAGTAAAAAAAAATCCGTAACTCGATCAATACTTGATGGCAACGAAGAGAGAGAATATACATGATAATGCCCCCACTCACACTCGCACAAGATCTTGTCTAGTTTTAAAACCAAATCGAAGTGTGGAGGTGATTGCTTTATCTCACCCTAAAGTCATGAAAAGGACCTTTTGATTCTCAAGATCGCTATAAAGTGCGAGAGAAGCACATATGTCCTTTTTCGATGCCTTTATTTTAAGTAAGCCTTCATGGAAAACAAAGTTACACTTGTTCTTTTTAAATCCACAAAGCAAAATTTGAGTTCTTTTTAAGCACCAAAAGACGAGTGAGATACTTTGTTCAATTTGTTAATCCAAGAAACAAAATCTAGTAAGTTGTGATCCTAAATTTATTTTTAACCTTTACAAGAAGAATTTGAAAGATTCTTTTTAAAACGAAACAAAAATTAATGTCCTAAGAACGAAAAAAATAATGATTTCTTGGAGAAATACACTAGTATATTGCCCCCTCGATAGATCGAGCGAAAAGATTCTATTTGAGGGTCGATATCGCGATAAAAAGGTTCAAAGTGGATGGTTTTAAGATGCTTAGAATAACCAATCTATATTATCCTAAACAACTTAAATGATGATACAATGTGAAATGGATGAGATGGATGATGTGATATGCTATGATTATGTAATGGATGTTTATGCAAATATATGATTTATGAGATGCTTAGACTAACAGATCTATATTATGATGATGAACATGCATGTCAGATGATATGCATAATACTGATGGTTTGTGGAAGCAAGATGGATGCAATGATGATGATGATTAGCTATTCATGGCATGATGTTAGTGCGGAAAATAAGAAATTAGATGATGACAAGAGGATCCAACAAGCCAACTTTATGAGATATGATGATGAGAAATGGTGATGAAAAATTGATAATTTTCTTATCAGGGATTGGGATTTTAAAAGGGTCACTTACCTTATGTTTGATAACACACATAAGTACGATGCATCAAGGTATAAAGGACCAGGATGGCGTTGTACTTAGTGTGATGGACTTTGACTTGAAAAATAGATAGGAGTATTCTTTTTCACACCTAACATACAAAAACCTTGCTATGATGCACTTTAGAAGTTTCAAACATCTTGGACCAAAACACGAAAAGGTATAACCAATCAATGCAATAGTCAACAAGTTGTCCCAAAACACCCTCTATACATATCTAACAAAGCAAGTATTCGCCAAGTTATTTTACAAGAACGTCCAACAAGCACAATAGACAAAAGATAATGAACGTTTTCCCCATTCCTATCTCTCTAAATCTCTTTGTTTCGACATCATTGAGAGGTTATTGGAATGAGCGCAAAGAGATAAGTCAAAAAGAACAAGATAAAGTAATCAAACAAGCTGATTTTCTTCAATACTGCTAACCAAAACAAAATGTGTTTTTAAGGATAAGAACCGAAACTATTGCTAAAAGATAATGCCCATTGTAGGAAGGATACATCCTAGGAGATGTTAGTGGATGGTGGCACACCATTTTGTTTATCCAAAGTGTTATTTATGATAAATAATTCCCATTGTAGGAAGGATTTATCCTAGGACATGATGTTATCAGATGTTTGAAATGGGATTGATTTGATGATGAGCTACCGATGTGAAGAGTTGACCAATTTGTTTACGTACTGACTTAGACTTGAGACTTGACGTTTTTGAGTTTTCACTTTTAACCTGCTAGACTTGTTTCTAACTATTTCACCAAAGGTTGAGGATGAAAATAATTTTATTATGAGTGGTGTTTGTTGGGGGTGCAAGTGAGATGAGATGGATGGATTTTTTCAAATATTTGGATGTTTTTGACGTTTTACAATGTTTTGAGGTTGTTTTTTGGTATTTTTCGAGATTTTCAAATGTTTTGATTTTTGATTTTCTGAGATTTTGAACAAGAGACTAACCTAAAAACCTATCCTAGGGGCCTCAGGGGCTAATCAACAGATTATCCTTGCCTACATTATACACATAGAGACCACATAGTTCAACTGATGACTTGACCTATTTATAGATTGAGATATACATGATGAGATTGTTGATGTGTTTTTTATGCACTTCTCAACACAGGCAGTGTGTAGGTGCACTACCTCTCTTGAAAGACAATCTTCCACAATCAGATTGCAGAACACTATCCCAAGGTCTCTAATGTCAGGTCTTGACAATACTTGGAATATCTCAGTTATTTTATATGATTTGTTGGAATCACAAGGCGGTCTTACAGATGAGTTACAAAGCATGGAAGTTGGGTTTGCAAATGCAGTTTCAAAGTGCTGAAAGTGAATGAACAGTGTTTGTCCACTCAAAACAGCAAGTTGACACTCATCAAGTTCATCTGATTTAGCTTCATGGTGATGCTTTGGGTCCTACTCTAACCAAGGATTAAAATAAACAGCAAAAGGAGAAGGGTTAAGAAAGCTATTCTAATCCTAAGCTATGAATGAACAGTAACAATGGTGGCTGCTAAAGTAGACACGCTTCCTAAACTGAGTTTTTGCTTGACCAAGAGAAACCTACAGCTACACAAAACCAGTACAATCTCCTAAGGTCTGCTGATTTTCAAATTGCACATGCACATCATGAACATGCAATCGAACTAAGTTGCAGCAATGGAATAAAGAAGCCCAGGCTAACTTTGCACAACAACTTGTCATTAACAAGTGCTAAAAGTATGGGTTGGAAGCTCATCAAATACTATAGCAGCAACACCATCATGACAACCATTCAAGAAACTAATACTAAAACTAACATGGAAGTAGAACCATGCATGCAAGATGAGCAAAATCAAAAAGAACATTCATAAACTCATGCAATGTTATCTTCTATTGCTGCAAAATGCATTTTACAACAGCTCTCCAACCCTTACAAATGAGGGGCAAGCCCCTATTTATAGTTTTCCAAAGCCCAAATGAATGGCTAGGATTGAATTACATTGAATGGCCCAGATTTGATTACATTAGGGTTTCACCTACCCCTCATTATCCAACAATTTTAAAATACATTCCTTGTCTTTTCTCTGTTTTTTCATCTAGTGCTCAGGTGTTGTAGCAGATTTGTCTTGTAGCTGATTTCTCTTTTTACTGTAGTAGAGACTGTTTGAAGGCTGCCCTCCATCTGGTGGACTTGCAACATTTTTGATTGGATCAAACAGGTCGGTCGATGACTTGCATCAATGGATTGGTGGTGCCTGATTTGGGTGGAAAGCTCCTTAGAAATCATCATCATCTGGAAAAATCTAGGACAACTCCCTCAATGGGCCTTTTCGATAGACCTACGGAAGGCTTCTTGACTCCTGCAAACACGAAGTGTCGTAATTGCATTTATACATAAGTTAAGGAAAATGTCAGTCAAACCTACAGATTCCCTGTTAGATCTATCCATGCATCATCAAAATATCTTGATATTCATATTTGGAGCTCATTTGGGCCATAAACATTAATGCGTGCTTCAAGGGTGCAAGCGCCAGAGGGCGGAAAGACAGCGGAAGAAAGCCAGAAGGCAGACAGCGGATGGAAGCCAAAATAGCCAGGAAGAAGGCAGGCTCCTGGATATTCAAAATAGCCGGGAAGAAGGAAGGTTCCTGGATGTTCAAAACAGCCAGGAAGGAAGAAGGTTCCTGGATGTTCAAAACAGCTGGGAGGGAGGCAAGCTCCTAGATGTTCAAAATAGCTAGGAAGAAGGGAGGCTCCCGGATGTTCAAAACAACATGGAGGGACAAACTCACGGAAACGGCCATGGAGGGCTCGGATTCCGGAGGCCGGGAAGGAGGTGGCCGTCGGATGTTCCAAACGGCCAAAGGGGGACGAACTTTTGGAAACGGCCACAGAGGACCTGGGTTCTGGAGGCTGGGAAGGAGATGGCCACCAGATGTTCCAAAATGGCCACGGAGAGGCGGAATCCCAGAAATGGCCATGGAGGGGCTGAGCTCCGGAGGCTGGGAAGGAGATGGCCACTGGATGTTCCAAAATGACCATAGAGAGGTGGAATCCCAGAAATGGCCATGGTGGGGCCAGGCTTAGGAGGCTGGGAAGGAGGTGGCCGCCAGATGTTCTAAAATGGCCACAGAGAGGTGGAATCCCAGAAATGGCCACGGAGGAGCCAGGCTCCGGAGGCCGGGAATGAGGTGGCCACCGAATGTTCCAAAATAGCAAAAGGGGGACGAAGCTCTGAAACCACCGAAACTTAACCAAACTTTGAGGAAACCCTGACAGTTCATTTACGCACTTCAAACTCATCCTAGATTCAAAAAAGATTTCCCACAAAGTCAAAATTGTGGAAACGGGAGCGACGGGGGTCCACGGATGTTTCCAAACAACCAAGGAGGAAGGGGATTCTAAAGGTAAAGTTCCAAAACCATCGAAACTTAACGGAACATTGAAAAAACCTTGGCAGTTCATTTAAGCACTAGGAACACATCCCAAATCCAAAAAAAGGTTGCTCCCAAAGTCAAAAATGTGGAAACGGGAGCGACGGGGGTCCACGGATGTTTCCAAACAGCCAAGGAGGAAGGGAATTCCAGAGGGAAAGTTCTAAAACCATCAAAACTTAACAAAACGTTGACGAAACCTTAGCAGTTCATTTAAGCACTTCAAACACATCCCAGATCCAAAAAAGGGTGCTCCTAAAGTCAAAAATGTGGAAACGGGAGCGACGGGGGTCCACGGATATTTCCAAATAGACAAGAAGGAAGGGAATTCTGGAGGTAAAGTTCTAAAACCATCAAAACTTAACGAAACGTTGACGAAACCTTGGCAGTTCATTTATGCACTTCAAACACATCCTAGATCCAAAAAAGGGTGACCCTAAAGTCAAAAATGTGGAAACGGGAGCGACGGGGGTCCACAGATGTTTCCAAATAGCCAAGAAGGAAGGGAATTTTGGAGGTAAAGTTCTGAAACCATCAAAACTTAACGAAACGTTGACGAAACCTTGGCAGTTCATTTATGCACTTCAAACACATCCTAGATCCAAAAAAGGTTGCCCCCAAAGTCAAAATTGTGGAAACGGGAGCGATGAGGGTTCGCAGATGTTTCCAAACAGCCAAGGAGGAAGGGAATTCCGGAGGGAAAGTTTTGAAACCATCGAAACCTAACGGAACATTGACAAAACCTTGGCAGTTCATTTACGCACTTCAAATACATCCCCGATCCAGAGAAGGTTGACCCCAAAGTCAAAAATGTGGAAACGGGAGTGACGGGGGTCCATAGATGTTTCCAAATAGCCGAGGAAGGGAATTCCGAAGGGAAAGTTTTGAAACCATCAAAACTTAACAAAACATTGACAAAACCTTGGCAGTTCATTTACACACTTCAAACACATCCTCGATCTAAATAAGGTTTCCCCCAAATTCAAAATTGAGGAAACGGGAGTGACAGGGGTCTGCGGATGTTTCCAAATAGCAAAAACAAGACAAAAGGCAGAAAAGGGGACGGTGGACCTCATTTCTCCACAGATTTGAATACCCCAAGTAGATGAATTTGGGTAGGGGATTTGATTGTTTGAAGGCACATGACCAATTTGGGCTTGAAAATGGGGCACACAAAACAAGACAGGAGCAAAGCAACCTGTCGGGAGCAAAAAAAAGGGGGTCCCTGCCTATGGCGGGGCATGTGTGCAAAACATGCACAACATAGATGTCAGTTTATTTTGACAGAATCCTAAAGGACTGACCTAAGTGTCTTGGGGGATGATCAAATATCAACGTTTCCTACGTTCAAGGCTTAGAGACCTGTAGTTCGACAAGATGACTCTGTTTTTGACTTTTTGACTGATTTTTTGACTTGTTTTGGGATTTTGATGATTTTTTTAATGTTTTTTGAATTTTTCCTGATATGTTGATATTTTTGGATTTTCTGTTGTTTTGATGTTTTTGGATTTTCTAATGTTTTGATGTTTTTGGATTTTCTAATTTTTTATGTTTTTGTGGATTTTTTTATTTTTAGGACCTTAAGGATATACACGAATCTGATCCAATGAGAACATGTCCCCAATGTGAGGCAATAAACTACTTTGGTAAAGGCATAAAAAAATGATCTTGAGGATGGGACGATTAGTACTAGGAGAGATCATGATACGAAAACAAGACCAACTATGGTGCAGATGCGAGTGGATCAGTGATGGATGGAGATCTAGATGCGATGGATGATGGATGGATGATGCAGAACAAGTCGTAAAGATCCTGGTGGATGGAAAGTGCTTATTTACACAAGGTGCCTATTTTCTAGGTTTTCACCAAGGTACTTGTCCAAAGTGCCACCGAAGTGGTTTTCACTAGAGGACAATTTTTTTTCTTTACTATTTTCAATCATTTTTCTGATTTTTTTGGATATTTTTATTTTTTGATTTCTTTTTTTTTTTTATCACCAAGACGCCTATTTGCCAGGTTTTCCCCAAAGTAACCATTTTTTTAGGAAATTTTCTAATATTTTGGATTTTTTGGTTCTATACCTTGAAAGATTTAGGCATAAAATTTTTTGACATGAGAGATATTCATGGGCTCTTGCAGAGGTTCCCCTTCAGGTGTTGATAATTGATATACCCTTGACTTATAACTTGTTGTGATAACAAATAGTCCTAACCAATTGGGTTCAAATTTTCCTTTGCTTCTTAGGTTTGAGACATTCTTTTGATTCTCCTTTAATACTAGTTCTCTGACTTGGAAAGTCCTACCTCTGATTTTCTTATTATAGCTCCTTTTGAGTCTATTATGATAGACTTGCAAATGATTCAAAGCATCCATACGTCACTCATCTAGTAGCTCCAACTCATTTATTCTTGATACTTTGTACAATTTATTTGTGATGAGGTTTTGCAGTGATATCCTGAGTGGTGGGAGCTCGATCTCAATGGGGAGTACTGCTTCTAATTTATAGACCAGGGAGAAAGGGGTGGAACCTGTGGGTGTGCGGATGCTAGTTTGATAAGCCCAAAGGGTGGGATTAAGTTGAAAATTCTAGTCACAACCTATGTCATTGACTATTTTCTTAAGGATATTCAAAATGGTTTTGTTTGTAGATTTTGCTTCACCATTGCCTTTGGGATAGTATGGGGTAGAGAAGCGATGTTGGATTTTGAATTTTTCACATAAGTCATGAACATCCTAATTCTTGAATAGTGTCCCATTATCTGAGATAATGGCTTGTGGAACACCATAGTGGCAAATGAGATAGTTCAGGATGAACTTTGATATCTGCTTCCCAGTTATATATGTCATGGGTATGGCCTCCACCTACTTAGTAAAGAACTATGTGGTGGTTATGATGAATTTTTGGCAGTTATATGAAGTGGGGGTGATTTTCCCAATGAGATCGATTCCCCACTGCAAAAAGGGCCATGGTGTAATGATGGGATGAAGCTCTTGAGCTGGAGCATGGATGAGGTCCCCATGTTGTTGACATTGTAGACACCTTCTAACATAGTCATGTGCTTCTCTTTCCATTGTGGACCAATAATACCCTATCCTCAAAAATTTCTTGGCTTTAGTCATTCCACTCGAGTGCGAACCATAGATACCATTATGTACTTCAGTTAGAGTGGTCAATGACTCCTCAACATTTAAACAGTGCAGTAGGGTTCCTTCTATGCTCTTACGATATAGGCTATCTCTTAGGATGAAAAATTAGGATGCCTTTTTTACAAAGGTTCATTTTAGGATTGAAGGTAAGTCGGCGGGTATGACTCCTATTTGAAGGTATGTATAAATGTTGTGGTACCAAGGATCACCGGGACCAACAATTTTGTACATGAATTCTGATTCTGGTACCTCAAATGTGGGCAGAAGAAGCTGCTCTATCAAGAATCCATATTTTGGAACATTGTTGGGGGTATCCAATAGGGACCCAATTGTTTCCATGGAATCTGCTGCTCTATTGTTTGTTCTAGGAATCTTCTCAAATGTTATTTCAATGAAGGATTCTTTTAGGGTCTCCACCAATTTCTTGTATAGAGTGAGTTTGTCTTCCTTGGTCTGGTATTCATCATTCACTTGATTTATTAACAATTGGGAGTCTCCATATACTCTGAGAGCTATAATGTTCCATTGTATTGCTATTATGAGACCTATGGTTAGAGCCTCGTATTCTGCAATGTTATTGGTGTAGGGAAATGCCAATTTGTAGGACCTTGGTATGCAATCCCCTTGTGGGGTGATAAAGAAGATGCCAACTCCTAATCCATGTTGTGTGTATGAGCCATCGAAGTATAGTTTCCAGTGGTCAACTACGTTGAGATTAAAAATAGATTCATTTAGAAACTCTGAGATGAGAGAATTCTCAGAATAGATTGGTGCTTCTACAAGCTGATCTACGATTACTTGGCATTTGATTTCTTTCCTCTCTACATATTCAATGTCGTATTCTAACAATATCATCACCCATTTGGCCATTCTTCTTGTGAGCATTTCCTTTGACAATAAGTATTTGAGAGGGTCAATTTTGGCAATAATTTTTATTTTGTGTGCCAACATGTAATGTCTAAATTTCTATGATGCGAACACTACCACTAGGCATGCTTTATCGATGAATGAATAATTTAGCTCATGGCCAACCATTGTTCTATTGATGTAATAGATAGCCCTTTCTGTTCCATTTTCGTCATGCTGAGCTAAGAGAGCTCCAAGGGCTATTGTTGTTGTTGATACATAGAGAATCAATGGTTTTCTTGGGATTGGTGGCATTAGTACTGGTGGTGTCAACATATATTCTTTGATTTTATTTAACGCTTCTTCACATTTGGTATCACATTTGTACGCTACTCCCTTGTGGAGTAGGTAAGAGTATGGGTTCTATTTGTTCGCTAATTGTGCTACGAATCTTTGAATGGATTGAAGCCTTCCTTGGAGACCTCTCAATTACTTTAGTGTTTTTGGTGCCTCCATCTTGAGGATTGCTTTTACCTTTGCTGGATCTACCTCGATGCGTCTCATTGACACTATATATCCTAGCAATTTTCTCAATTGTACGCCAAAGACACGCTTCTTTGGGTTTAATCTAACTTTGTACTCCTCCAGCCTATCAAAAATGGCACTAAGGGTTGCTATGTGATCTTTTCTCTTTCTTGACTTGGATAAAATATCATCAACATAATCTTCGACCATCTTATGGATCATGTTGTTGAATATCAATTTCATAGCCCTTTAGTATGTTGCTCCTATGTTCTTTAAGCCGAATGGCATCATATTCCAATAGTAGGTCCCCCATGGACAAGTGAAAGTTGTTTTATGTTGGTCTTCTTTAGCTATCATAATCTGATTATACCCTGAAAAATCCATCCATTAGTGATAACATTTCATGTCCAGCTATTTTATCAATGATATCAATGTTTGGAAGTGGGAAGTCATCTTTTGGACATGCCTTATTAAAGTCTCTCAAGTTTGTGTAGATTCTAATGTTCCCATCGGGTTTTGAAATAGGTACCAAGTTTGACACTCATTCTAGATAATCTATCGGTTGGATGAATCCTACATCTAATAGATTTTTTAGCTCCATTTTCACTAATAAGGTGATTTGAGGGTGTATTTTTCGAAGCTTTTGTTTAACAGGCTTTTCTTCTGGATATATTGCTAAGTGGTGACCACAGTTTCTAGATCAATTCCTTGCATGTCAGCATAGCTCAATGCAAAATTTATTTTTCTTTCTCTTAGGAAGGCTGCTAGGAGCTCTTGTTCCTCTGATAGTAATGATTTCGCATAGAATGTCATAGGCGGGGTTTCCTCTGTTCCTAGATTGACTGGATTGCATTTTTCTGCTAGGACTGTTGCTTTTTCTTGATGAATAGCTTGAAAAGGAAGATTGAATCCCCCATCCTTGGGTGCCTCAGAGAGGTTTTCATGATTGGATGCATCCTTTATTTTTACTTTTTTCTGGTCGAAGAGTGCCATAGTGTGGTTTTCACTCAAGGACTTAGATATTATTCTTAATTTTTCACTTTTGTGACTGATGGATTCAATCATTTCCCCATAATAGGCATGTGTATCTAGCTCGATTAGGAACCCTACTTTATAATCTCCACGTGGAATGTTATCCCGTAGTCCCATGAATTCTGAGAGTGCCTCATCATTTTTGAATGTATCAAGAAATGGCGCTCCTCATTGGTCGTAGTTGATGAGTTGGGGATATACTAGGTAGATGTGATTTTTGGTGGTTTGATTCATAACATAGGGTGCTAATCATGCAAAGAGTGCTATCCTCAAATATTCTAGCTAAGTTGGGTGTGGGATCCTCATCATCACTACTACTACAAACTTCGGTTATTTCAAATGTAAAGTTATCTATGACATGACCTGTAGATACTGGTAGGTGTAATTCTTCTATAGTTGGATGAGGAGGATTATTAACCCTTCTAACTAGAGGACTTCAGCCACGTATGGTTATACTTGGAGGGGTACATCCAAGGCCAAGATTTTTTATTGCTCGCATCTCCAGCATGATAGGTATTATAAGCCCATTGTTGTTTCTCCCAAGTATTTGATTTCTGTCATAGCCCATTGCGAGCATCATTTGTAGACCCTTGCTTCTATCATCCATTGGTAAATCAGCTACTGGTCTCTCATCTTGGTATAGCATATGAGATGGATCTACCTGAATAACTTCTTGGCCAAGATCCCTCCATTTTGTAAAGGTTGGATAGTCTCTAGGAGACATTTAGGATGTGGAGGCTTCATTTATTTGCGGATGTCCTAGTGATCTAGGAAATTGTGGTAACTCTCCTACCATAAAAACATTTTTAGGGATTGTGTAGTTTCCACAACCGTTATCTTGGATGATGAGCTTAATTTCAGAGGTGGTGGGAATGGTAGGAGTGGCGGGTGTCTCTATCACAGAAGTGGATGTGAGAGTGGTGGGATTGATGTATGGTGTAGATGGTGTGTCATCATTTTTGGGTACTTGGGGGATTTTATAGTATTTTGCTTCAAGGATTTTGCTATAGGAGAAAGGTTTGGGATCTCCATGGATGGTGACTTCTTGTCCCTCATGTGTGAATTTCACACATTGATAGAAAGTTGATGCTACTACTTTCATCGCATGAATCCATGGGCATCCTAGGAGGATGTTATACAGCAAGTCAAGGTCCAAGACCTGACAAGTGGTTTCCATGGATGGTGACTTATTGTTCCTCATGTGTGAATTTCACACGTTGATAGAAAGTTGATGCTACTACTTTCATCGCATGAATCCATGGGCATCCTAGGAGGATGTTATATAGCAAGTCAAGGTCCAAGACCTGACAAGTGGTTTCCATGATGGTAGGCCCAACTTGAATATGGAGTTTGATCGTGCCTTGGGACACCCTTTCTTGATCATCATATGCTCTTATTGTGATACCCTTTCCTTTGTCAATAAAATCTTCTGAGATTTTCAATTGTTTGATGAGGTTGAGAGAACATATATTCAAACCTGCACCTCCATCCACCAAGACCCTTTTGACTTTTCCTTTTTGTACTATGACCTCTAAGTGGAGTGCACGGTTGTGAGATGGTTGAGCGGGGAAATCCTGGTTAGAGAATGTGAGGATATTTGGTGTAATGATATTTCTAACCATAGCTTGGAATTTCTCTGCATCAAGATCTGCGGGGACAGTGGATGAAGCTACTGCTTCTCTAAGATTTTATTATGGGCTGACGATATTTTTAGCAACTCCATGATGGAGATTTGCACTGGAATTCACTTGAGTTGATCTAGGACATTGCAGCCATTGGGGGCAGATCTAGATGTGGGGGCTCTGTTTGGCTGGGATGATCCTGCAATGGTCACTTTTCCACCTCTTATGGTGACTCCACAATCAGCATGGGTGCCTTTGATGGTGACAACCATGCATTATTCATCTAGGGAGGTGATGACAGTTTCATACACATGATTTACATTTGTTTGGGTGCCCTTACCTTGTCATTGTTATTGTTATTCCCTTTATTTCCATGATTAGGCATCAGATTCATGTATATCTTAAGGTCTTGGTTTCCTGTAGTTTGTTCCACATTTATAATCCTCTTATTGATGAGATCTTGTTATGTTTTTTAATCTCATGCAACTGTTTGTGGTATGGCCTTTGACTTTATGGAATTCACAAAGTTGATTCTCATTATACCAAGGAGGTTTCACATCCGATTCTTGGTAATTCTTAAAGGTAGGATCCTTGATGAGCTTTTTGTTTATCATCTTCTTCATTATGATTTCAAGTGGTTCCCCCAAAGCAGTGTATTTTCATTTGGGATAATTCTTGTTCCGTTGGGCTGGTCCCCTTTGATCATTGAGATTGTTGATTGTTGGATTGTTTTTTGGTTGTTGTATTGCCTGATGATTGTTTTGGTGTTGGATTTGGATTTGAGGTGTAGGTGTATTTTAGCGAGGGGCAGTAATGACCACCTTGGCATCTACAACACCATCATTAAAGTAACATTTTGTTTCCTTGCCCACATGTTAGGTTTATCGTTGTAGTTGGAAGGTAGGTGGTTTTTTTGTTGTTTTAGGTATGAGGTTGATCCCATAGGTTGAGTCATAAGGGCTCATTTGATGCTGAGCACCTTGGAGATAAATTTGTCATATGTGGTGATCCCTTAAACCTTGAGATGAAATTCCAAGAGGCCATCAAGGTTGGATATGATGGTTTAAAATTGTTGTTCCTTAGGCATGGTCCATTTGCTCCAATTGGCCTTGGATCACCATCTTTGTAGGAATGAAGTGAATGATTTACCCTTTGGGTCATCCAACAATAATGGGTTACACTTTTTGGCCAAACTTGACATTGAAATCAACATTTTCAGAGAAAACTTCACTTTTTGACACTTATAGTAGGTAAACTATTAGGAATTTGAAAATGATGTAAACTAGTGATTTGTGAGATTTTTTCTATAGATTTTAAATGTATTTTTTCTATAAAAACTTGAAATTAAATTGTAATTTTTTTGTGTCTCCCTTGATAACTAGGTTTTAATAGTAAACAACATTTTTCAAAGGTGGTGTGTACTTCGGCTCGCATAACTTTTTTTCTACAAAGGATAAAACTCTAATTCTTTTGAATTTAGGTTGGTAACACAAGTATCTAGGGCTTTCATTTTGTTTCATATCATTTTGTTGAATATTTTTCTTTTAATTAAGTTTTGAAGTCAAAACATTTATAATTTAGACATAGGTGCACTTCGGCTTGCATAACTTTTTGGTATGTATTGAAATTCAATTTTTCTTTTTTTGTTAGAACGAGGACATCAATACCTATTGGATATATATTTTTCAAAAAAATTTCCCTCAAATTCACTATTTTTCCATGATGATTTTTTATCGAACTTGAAATTCTGTGAAAAACCTATGTACAGTAAAACTAAAAAATAAAATATAAAATTAAAGCAAAATATATTAAATTTATAGTTGTTGGAAAGCACGTTTCAATCACTACAATCATCCAACTTGGTTTATCAAGTTGACTCCATTTACACCTCCTTCCCAAGCTTCGATAGTCAAAAAAATGCATAAATTTTTAAATGGCGGAGGGGAAGGTGAAAAAAGGGGGTTCATTCAAACCCCCTTCATTAGAAGGGGGGTTCATTTGAACCCCCCTTATATGGTGCAAAAGGGGGTTCATTAGAAGGGGGGAGGGTTCATTAGAAGGGGGGTTCATTAGAAGGGGGTGGCTCATTCAAACCCCCTTCATTAGAAGGAGTAAACCATTTTAAATTTTTTGATGAGAATTTCTAATTATTCTTCGTTCGAAAAATTGTAACCCACTATTGTGGGTTTACCCCTTTCCTTGTTTTAGAGCTGAGAGTTCTTCTAGACTAACATCCATGGCGATGTTGCATGCATAATTTTTCATGAATGCATCTATAATTTCTTGGAATGTTCTAATGCCTGAAGGTAGGCAAGAGAAACATTCCATAGCGTGGCCATCCAAACTCTTAGGAAATAGCCGCATTAGATAAGTATCATCATATGTGACTTCCATGCAATGAACCTAAAATTCCCTAATGTGATCTTCAGGGTTTCCCATCCCCCGATATTTTTTGAACTTTGGGATCTCAAATCCCCTGGGGAAGGGTTTCATCACAAGGCTCCTATCAAATGGATAGGGACACAAGTTGCTTGGTGTTTTTGTGGTTTGCCTTGATTGAAGATCAAACACTTGTTGCGAGAGCAACCTGATTTGTGTCGTAACATCATTTTGCGGATCAGGGGGTGGGATGAAGGTGTTCTGGGCTATTTTGATTATGGGTTAAATGGGTGGGTTGGTTGGTGTTCTATTTGATGGTATCTGTATATTCTACTGAGCTAGGTATGCTTGAACCTTTTTTTTTATGAACAACGCTTGTTGTTGATCTTGTTGTTGTTGTGCTAGGATTGCTTGTTGTTGTGCTTGTGGTTGTTGTGCTAGGATTGCCTATTGTTGTGCTTCTTTTTTTCCTTGTTTTTGGGCTGCTAATTGGGTTGCTTCTTGCTACTCTTGATATTGTTTTATTGCTTGTCGATATTCCTATAGTTGGTCTGCTTGTTTTTGTGCAAGAATTTGTGCTTTTGCTTGATATTGGGCATGCACTTGAGCTTGAGCTTGGGCTTGTGCCACTTTTTGTTGCAATAGAATTTGGGCTTGGGTAGCCTTTTGTGCTTGTAATGTGGCTTGGGCTACTTGAGCGGCTTGTGCGGCTTGAGAAAATTCTTCTTCTTATTGTTGTTGCATTAAAGCTTGGGCTTGTGGAGCTTGTTGCACTTGTAATGCAACTTGGGCTACTTGGGCAGTTTGCACAGCTTGAGTGGCTTGCTGAGAAGCTAGTTGCGCAGATTTTTGTTTTTGCACTTTTAGGAATCCCCTTTGAAAAGTAGCTTGTAATTCCATGTTGTATTGGCTTGATATGTTGGAAGCTGGTGGTGGTAGGGGTGGTGGTAAGTGGTGATGTCATGTTGGTAGTTTGAGTGGTGGATGGTATTGTCGTGTTGGTGATTAGAATGGTGGATGGTGTTCTCGATGTGGTTAGAGTGGTGGATGGTGTTGTCGATGTTGTTGGAGTGGTGGGTAGTGTCGTGATTGCTTGTGTAGTTGTCATCTGTTGTTGTGATGTTGATGACAAGTTTTGCATGATGTTATGATTGGTGTTCGAGGTGTTGTTTTGATTGATACTTGGTAAAGGGGGAAGCCCTAAAATAAGTAGAGGTGTGGATAATGGCAGTAATGGTAGAACAGGTGAAAATGTGAGGGGGGTGAGTCCTTGATAAAATGTTGTGGTGTCAAAAACTCCCCCAGGTCCAAACATGTCTCCTTCCTCTTGTGAATTTGTGAGGAGAGGATTTTGAGGTGTTTCGCGGAAGGATGATGATGATGGATCATGATGTAAAGTGAGAGGAACATACTTTTGGAATGGATTTTGGGGTATTTTTTTTTCCAAGATGGTATTTGCATCCATGTCTTGATTGTTAACAAGGGGGTGTGTTTGAATAGAAATAAGAAATGTATTTCCCTTATTAAGATTGGGTTGGATTGGAGCAAAAGATGTCATAATTTGCAGAATGTTTTGAGTGATGCTTTGGGATGGGGGTGTGGATGAGATGGGAAGTGTGGATGAAATTAGAGGGATGCCCTCCAAAGATGGTTCCACTATAGAGCTCGTATCGAAATCAGAAGGTAATTTGGCCCCTTGCTTTGCTAGTTCGAGCATGTATAGTGAAGGGTTGAGTCTCATCATGATATTGAAAATTTTATGGTTTTCCATATTTCGAAGCATTTCAGTGATTTCCTCATGTGTCATTCAAAAGGGTTTATTGATAAGATCTTCCTCTTGATGGTCTTTCGAAGATGTAGGAAGGTTAACTGTGAGATTGCCAGACCCAATGGGATTCATATCAGGAGTGGTTTGACTTAAGTCACTTGTAGTAGATGTTTCTTTGTTGGCTTCCATGTCCCTCTTTTGTTGTGATCTAGTTTGCACCATAAAATAGGGATCAATCTTCGAGAATGTGGAAGGTGAATTCTTTAATTCTCTTGGATTGATCTAACTTTTGGTATAAAGGAGAAATTTTAGGGTAATTTAAGGATCAAAGGATGATAATGATATGGATGTAAGATGGATGTTTTATGGATGAGCGGAACTCTTGCGAGAATATTGAAGGGAAATGTTAAAATTTAGGACTTGATTTAGGATTCATTTGTTTTGGATTCATATTTTTCTGAACTCATAAACTCTAAGAGGTTGGATGTTGTCCTAGAGTTAAATCATTCACAAGATGATAATTTTTCTAGGTGTGAGAAGAAGGATTCATCTAAAGACTCCTATTCAAACAAGATGATATTGATGATGAACTCTTAAATCCCCACATGTTGGATGTTATCAAGGGATGAATTTGTTCTCAAGTTTTGATAATTTGATCAAATATGTGTAGAAGGATGCATCAACACACATTCAATCAAACAAGGTGATTTTGGATTGATTTCAAATTCTTTTCCCAAAGTTTAACATAAAGGATTTTTCCAAGACTTTCAAAGATTTTTCGATGAGATGATTTTGGTTTTTTGTGTTTCAAAGATGGTGAAGTTTTGATTTTGATCCTAGGATGTACCTAAAAAGACACTTTTTTACTAGACCTCGGTATTGAAGATTTTTTTTTCTCTAAACAAGATGTTCAAACTCTCAAAAGATTTTTGTTTTGGCAGTAATAGAATGAGTATAAACCAAGATTGTTTCTTGAAGCCTTTCTATAAAATTTAAAAAGAAGTCTTCGTCTGAATTAGTATAGCATTGAGAGATGCTTTTGATGGGCTTTTAGACTAAGGGTTTTTTCCTTTGGTTTCTTGATCTTTATCTTGCGTGAAATCATTGGAGACACATGTGTGGGGTCCAATTGTTTTTTAATCTTTGCTTAATGAATTTTTTTTACAACAAACACTTCTTGATTAGGTTTTCAAACTAGATGTCCAATGTATCAACTTCTCATTTCACAAGGTATATTATGTGAAACTTTTATGAAATTAAGGAAAGGGTTACCTATTGTTTTAACTTTAGTGGGAAAATTGAGATGTAAATTCAAGTTTTTAGAAAACTCTAAGGATGTAATCCCAAGGGAAAGCAATAACACGAGAATTTTTTCAATGGTATTTTCCTCCTAAAGGGTTTGAAATTTTGATGATGATGTTAAATGTTTGTTTTGAAATGTTTTCGAACAAGCAAAGTGTTTTGACCCACAAGAAATATAACATCCTAGCTCAATTGGTACATTTTTCTTAGTGGGCTTGCCTCATGACCTTAGTAGAAGAAGAGATGATTTTACATACAACCAAGGAAAGAGTATAAAAGGTATGTTAAGAATGAATTCTTAACCTCTATACTTTAACCAAGATCGGACATGAGAAGTAACTTCTTGGAATCTAAGTTCCAATGCACCACTTGGTCACGCCCACAAAAGGATATGAAAATTACAGTAAAACCTTTCCTGGGAATTAGACATTCCAACAGGTGACTTATATCTCTCTATGGACATTCATTTACTTGTCGAACCAGGGGACGTATACTTTAAATGGCGCGGCAAAATATATGCACTAAGAACTAGTTTTGGTCAAATCCTAGCAGAAATAAATACTGGAAAGGAATTCTATCCGCGCTACAGGAAGGTAATGCAAAGTTCTTTAACTCAACAATGCTTTGATTAAAACAGAAACCGTAACAGCTATGACTGAAGCACAAACCATGAACTGGCCTTATGCTGCAGGAGCAGTACAAGACTGAGTTTGTATAAAAAACTTCAAAAATGAAAGCTAATTGAAGATCAACAGGAAAGAACAACTAACTAACTAGCTACAGATACTTACTAAGTGGGCCCCCTTAGCAAGCATCTACCGATTACACAGATGCTAAACTCAGAACTTCATTGAACTTTATTCATGAAAACAAAATGGTATACATTGCTTTGTTGATTGTGGAAACTAACAACAAACTCTGTCTCTGAGCATACAGATTATGTTTCTCATTATCATACTGACTCTTACATGATATCTGCTATCACTATGCTTCTATCCTTCTCTAACTATCATCTCTCCATCTCTCTCCTTCCTCTCCCTCGCGCAGGAGGAGAGCTTTATTTAAAAATAGGAGAGCAACTAACTAACTAACCCTATCAAAGAAAGACGTGGAAGTAAAGTATATCCCCGAATCAAGGATCAAACTTCATAATGAATTTATGCGTTCAACCCAATTCGGAGAGAATCTAGTGCTCCACTCTTTCCAGATTGACTGTCATTAAAATTCTTTCCCATGGTTTCGGTCAAAGAGTCTTCACCGGAGCTTCCTCGAAGTCGTGCAGGAAATGGCCTTTACTGCAAGGCCGAGATTGGCTGCGCTTGACTCGATCATTCCTCAACAACTTGCGAAACAAAAGGTAACAGATGCAAAAGAAAAGGTGTATGGCACATACACGATATCTATTCATTAATCACACATTTTAAATCTACTTCATCATTCAAAAACTGTATACGATATACCAGTCATTTTAGGGAGTCAACGGGGCAATAAATTCAATTAAGTCAACACAGTGAGCTGCAGGAATATGAAAGTATCTTGCTATAGGATATCCTAATAAAAGGTTTCAACAAAGTTTAAACAGCCATGAAATAACAAAAGTAAAGACATTAAAAGTTTATCATAACATTCAAACTATGAGAATATTTTAAGCTCATCACTGCCCCCTACTCAGCCCAATGCTGGTCCTCCAGCATTAACTTTCCTGGTGGTTTCTCTGAAGTCTGTGGTTGCTGCATGACTCTGGAATGGATTTCCAAACTTGTAATAAAATCCTCTGAAATCCCGACACCTTTCATACCTTCGGTCTTCTAAATCATTGTTAAGATTTGTAGCCTGGTGAGGATAGAGGGGCCACATTAGCACAGGGGGTCTGAATGTCAGTGGCAGCCACAGTTCAAATCTTGTTTGAAGTCCCAATTGAATATATCTGCTAGTTCGTTTGAGAGCTGCTGTGAAATTTAGGGGACCATGTGGTTCTGACTTTCTTAACCCAACAGTTAATCTCTCCCATCTTTTCTCACTTCTGGTATATGCTAGTTTCCAAAACGAATATTGTTATGCCTGGAATTCATCATATACTTGTTTTCTGATATCAAATATTTTCTCTTTGGCTAAAAAATTATTAATACCATATGTCAAAGCAAACCAATCTTTCAACATTGCATGGGGGTTTGAGCTTTGAGAGTGTAATGGAACAGGCTCTGTTTTCTCAGCTTCCTCATATGTTTTCCACTGCATGCCATAATTCACCTCATTTGCTGCCCATGACATAAATGCGCTCAAATGAATATCACCAATATATAGAAGAGGATTCCATTCTATTTCAAATGGTATTAAAAAGCCATGCAAATAGAATTCACAGAGAGAATTCCTTAACCAGTTAGGGGCTGTCTGGTATGCTTCATAAAATTCTTTGGCAGTATGAATTATAAGATCTTGGTTTCTGGAAATTCTCATCAATTGAAACCATAAAAACTGTTCTTTAAGGCACAGAGCATAAACTCTGGGTGGTGGTCTACATTCCATAATCTGACTAGTTACTTTTAACATTTCATCCATTTTTGCTTTCAACTCAGCAATTTCTTGTTTCTGACTTTCAACTTCCTTTTTCAATTTCTTCTTTTCTACTTCCCATAGACTTTGTTGCATGTCAGTCTGGGTGATGTTTCGGAAAGTCAGGGTTTGTAATGTAATTGCTTCCCAATTAGCTTTAACATATTCTAGAAACTCAATTAAAAACGTCCTCCTATAGACAACAATGCCTTTACAAATTGAAGGCTGAAATACAACTTCACTAGGCACATTCAATTGTTCAATCTGTTCTTGCTCTTGCTGCAAGATAAATTCTTCTTGTTGCTGCGGTGGAGAAGTCTATGCTTCCTCTGAAAATTGCATAGCAGCAGCAGCCAAATCATCAAGATTTGGTAACCCTCATTATGCCCTGTTTCTTTTGCTTCAATTTGTTCCTCTTCAGGAACGAATGAACTCTGAGCAACATCCTCAGACACATTTTGAGAAACATTAAATTCGGACTCAACAGACCCTTCTGAAATTACAATAACCTCCGGTTGAGGTGAAGCAGGGGAGGTCTTAGATTGTTTCCTTGTGGAAACTCTTCTTGGTACTGATGCGGCTGCAGGAGGTGTTCCGGTAGCTTTCCTCTTTCTTATTTTTTCAGAGGGCTCTGCCCTACCAGAGGATGATGGTGAACTAGTAATAGCAACAGGTGTTGCTGTAGGAGAAACTGTTGTAGGAGAAGGTGCTGCAGGAGAAGGGCATTTCCTTTTCTGAGAACGAGGGTCAAATTTAGGGGACCCTTCTAACTTTGTTTTACCCTTCTCTCTCCTAGTGGCAGACCTAGTTTGTACCCTAGTAGAGGATTCAGGTGTGAAAGCTATAGGACCAGGTGCTATAGGAGTAGATGACCCCTGCCCTGTTCTACTAGTAGACACGATTTCCTTCTTCTTTTTATGAGGCTGTGGGTTAAGTACCCTAGGGGGTTGTGGAATTTGTAAGCTCTTTTGGGCAACGAATTATTGCCAGGAAAGAGGTGAAACATCTCTTAAAGAGCGCTCAATCAGTAATTTGATAAGGCCATGGTGAGTTATAGAATTATCTTTCCCCTGTTGGGTTCCGTGGGTACTTTGTTCTAGAAATTTTAACAAGAAATTTGGAACATTCACAACTAACCCATGCCTCATATGGCTTAATAACTTAAAATGATGAGAATGTAGGTAGGAGAAATGGCCTTCATAGGTTAAATACCTGATTATATAAGCGGCACACTCTGAATAAGGAGGCGGCAATAATATGCGCTTGCATCCCTGCTTGGAGACATCCAGAGGTCCATCATTAGGCATTGAAAACTTAGCCCTTGCAGCTGCAGCGTCTGAAGAAAATTTTTCTCCAACGGCTAGAAGCCCAGTTACCTCAGCAATTCTGTCTTCAATTGCAACAACCGTTAGACCCCATACAGTAGCTTCCCTTTCAGAAAGTGTTCTAAAAAATTCTCCAGCAGCCTCCTCATCAAAATCATTTAAGCTCAAGAAATAATTTAACCATCCACAGAGGCTGAATGCGTGGACTGTTTGTGGGTTTTGCAATAACAATTCATGAGCTACAGGCTCATGTCGCACCAACTGACCACCCATATTTGTAGTTTTTTTAGCTGAACTTAATTCCTTGCTGAAGATTCAAATTCTTTGTTTCCCTTTCTGCTCTAGTTTTTCTTCTGTCGTGCCATCACATTTCTTTCTTTTTTCCAAAAATGAACTTTTTGAACAAGCAGTCTTAATCGTATTTTACAAGAAAGACATGCAATAAAGAAGGACATGTAATCACATTTAGAAAGTACTAGAAAAGTATTAAAGAAAGGTCATTTGTGCAGTTATGGCAGCGGCAAAAAGACAAGTTTTAAAAGATGGATTACCCCGCCCCCTACTTAAAGTATGACATGTGTCCTCACATGTACTAAAGAACAGGTAGAGATTCAGGTAATAATGACCAGTGTACGCATAGCAGTAAATGAATAGAATGAAATAAATCAAATATGCGATAAGAAAAGATATGGCATACCTTGATAATTGCACGTACGTGTGAAGAAAGATGACAGCGTCTGCATGAATTGACAAGTGGGAAAGATATCTTAAGTAAGGTTGATGCGGATGGATGAAGTGGATGGGTGACGTGGGCAGATGAGTTGAATGGATGGAATGGATGGATGGGATGGATGGATGGAAGATAAAGAAGTGAGATGGGGGCGATAAATGAAAATGGAGAAATAGGGGTTTTCTTTTAAAAAAAAAAGAAAACCTTTATTATGGGCATGTTTTTTCAAAATTACGGTGAAGCTGTAGGAGAAAGGCTAAATCTTTCGGCTGCGGGAAGAGTAGTGGGAGGAACTTGAATGAACTGCTACATGAATTCTTCCTTTGAGACTAGTTTATGGTACAACTGGAGTCGGTGGCCATTAACTAGCAATTTGAAACAAACTGGATAAATTGTCACCAGCTATACAGCTCGGTTGTCGAACACATTTTCAACTTCATAGGGGCCAAGCCAGCGTGTTGTAAGCTTACCTTGGTGTTCTTGATATCTGGAATCATATCACAGAGCCTAATCACCAGCAGAAAATTTCTTGGTTTTTATATGTTGATCATGCCATTTCTTCCTTTGCTGTTGGATTGCTTCTGTATATTGGAGGGCGGCTTTTCTCATCTCATCCAAAGTATTTAGCTACAGGAGACGGTCCTTCTATGCTGCAGATATTTCCATATTGATTTCAAGAGCTGTCCTCAAAGTTTTATGCTCAAATTCAATGGGCAGCATGGTTGTTTTCCCATAAAGAAGCTCAAAAGGTGTAAACCCAGTTGTTGTCTTCCATGTAGTTCTGTAGGCCCAAACTGCTTCAGTAAGTCTATTGCTCCAATCTTTTCTATGGATCTGCACTATCTTTGTGAGGATCGCCTCAATTTCCCTGTTTGTTACCTCCGCCTGACCATTGGCTTGAGGATGATAGGGGCTGGACTTCCTATGTTTGATTTTATAGTCATCCATTAGTGCAGTGATCAGATTCAATGTGAATTGAGCTCCCTGATTAGTTACAAGCTCTCTGGGGACTCCAAATCTAGTGAAAATTTGTTCATACAGAAATTCAGCAACTTTGTTATCTCGAGCATGAGTCATAGCTTTTACCTCAACCCATTTTGTGACATAGTCTGTGCAAACTAGAATATATGATTTTCCATTTGATGGTGGATCAATTGGTCCCACAAAATCCATTCCCCATTTATCAAAAGGCATGACTACAACTTGTGGATATAGTGGCATTTCATCTGACTTAGTTGGTCTTCCCATATGCTGGCATCTGTCACACTTCCTTGTATAGGTCATAGCGTCCTTGTGTAGTGTTGGCCAGTAGTACCCTATTGTAAGAACCTTCATTGCTGTTCTTTTTGCTGCAAAATGTCCCCCACATTGTTCATCATGGCAAGCATGCAAGATAGCATAAGTCTCATCTTCTCTTACACATCTTCGCATTACTTGATCAGGTCCAGTATAGAACAGACAATTTGCAATCCATGAAAAATTAAAACTTTTCTCCATTAACAACTTCCTTTCTTTTGGAGAAAAGTTAGTTGGTATTCTATTTGCTGCTAGATAATTGGCAATGTCTGCATACCATGGAGTATGTGCAGCAATTGAAAACAAATGTTCATCAGGAAACCTATCATCAATGACCTCGTGTTCAGCAGGTGCAGCTGATTGGAGTCTTGATAAAAAGTTGGCTACAACATTAGCTCTTCCTGGTTTGTCAATGATTGTAATGTCAAATTCTTATAACAACAGGAGCCATCGTGTCAATCTACCAGAAATGGTAGGTTTGTTCATTAGATACTTGATTGCTGCATGGTTAGTATGGATGAATATCTGATAACCTGTGACATAATGCCTAAATTTATTCAAAGCATACACTACTGCAAGCAATTCCTTTTCTGTAACAGTATAGTTGAGCTTAGGACCTTGAAGGTTTTTGCTGATAAAGTAGATAGCATGCTCAATTGAATTTTCTTTTTGACTTAAAACTGCTCCTATACCAAAATCAGATGCATCAGTATGTATGTGAAAAGGAAAATTCCATTTTGGACCTTTAAGAATAGGGGCTTTAGTAAGCAAGTCCTTTAGTTGTAGGAAGGATTTTGCACAATCCTTTGTCCACTCGAATTGAGAATCCTTTGTTAACAAGGCATAAAGTGGGCTGGCAATTTTACTGAAGTCTTTTATAAACCTTCTATAATACCCTGCATGGCCAAGGAAACTTCTGACATCTTTTTGTTTTGCAGGAGTTTGTAAATTCAGAATAACTTCAATTTTAGTAGGGTCAACCTGAATTCCATTCTTTGAAATATGATGACCTAGAACAATACCTTCTTCCATCATTAGAAAACACTTTTCACTGTTTAAAGAAAAATTTTGTTCTCTGCACCTTTTCAATACCTTTTCTAAATTCATCAGTGCTTCTTCAAATGTGACTCCATAGGTAGTGAAATCATCCATATAAATCTCCATACATTCATGAGATATATCAGCAAAGATACTAATTACTGCTCTCTGAAATGTTGCTGGCGCATTGCATAGACCAAAAGGCAAGACTGAATAAGCAAATGTTCCCTATGGACAGGTAAAAGTGGTCTTATCTTGATCTTCAGGGGCTATTTTTATCTGATTGTACCCGCTGTAACAGTCCAAAAAGGAAATATATCTTTTTCCAGACAGTGAGTCTAGTACTTGGTCTACAAAAGGTAGTGGAAAGTGATCTTTTTTAGTGGCATTGTTCAACTCCTTGTAATCTACACATACTCTCCATTTTCCTCCTTTCTTGGGGACAATGACTAATGGAGAAACCCATTGACTGTCAGAGATTGGGTAAATAAAACCAGCATCAAGCAACTTTTGAAGTTCATTTTTCACTATTTCTCTAAGTGCTAGATTTACTCTTCTTTGAGGTTGTCTAACTGGTAAACAATCTTCTTTGATATGTATCCTATGAGTACAAACTCGAGGATCTATTCCTTGCATGTCCCCATATTCCCATGCAAAAGCTTTATGTTGTTCTTGTAACATTTTTAATAAGTCAACCTCTTGAGACTGTGACAACTTGCTATTGACATTCAAACAATGATCTGGAGACAATTCTATCTACTTAGTGAGATTACTCATAGAATCTACAGGTAGTGTTTGTACCTCTTGTGGAAGTAAGTTATGAAAAATTGTTGGAAGTTTAGACAATGAATTCTTAGAATTTGGTTGCTACAGGAAACATTGTAGATGGCTGCCACTTGGATCAGATGAACTACCTGTATCAGGGTTAAATTATAGAATTTGATAAAGCAAAGCATCTTCACTCTGAAGTTGTGAGAATGGATCATTTTGAAGCATCATTAATTGAGCCAAAGAATTGGCTTCTTCAGTTTCTTCCCCCACATCTGGCCAAACAGGTTGGGACAAATCTAGTTGAGGTCTAGCAGGCAGATACAAGGCCAATTTGTTTGTGGACTGCCTATCAGAAATGGTCATATCTCTAGAACAACATCCTATAAAAGTATCAGCAATTGCTAACCATGGTCTACCAAGGATAACTGGATACCCTCCTAAATTTTTCTTAACTGATAGTATTGTGAAATCAGCAGGATACTCCCAAGATTCAAGAGTAACAATTACATCTTCCACCATCCCATCAGGTTTAACTGTGGAGTTGTCTGCAAGCTGCAGAACTATGGGTGTAGACCTAATGTTTGAAATATTCAAGGAGTCCATAGTATGCTTTGTCATTACATTAATGGCAGCACCTAAGTCAATCAAAACATTTTTTACAACTTGGCCATTTATATGTATCTGCACTACAAGACTTCCGGGATCAATATACTTTGGAATGACTACATTTCCCAACATTATATCAACTAATTTTCCTAAGACATGAATTGTTTGGGGATCATTTTTCTTCCATCCAGGCTTCTTCAAACAGGCTTCTTTAATAGCCTGAAATAAAGAAATTTGAATTTGTACATTCTTGAGCTGATCCAGAATGTCAAAAGTGGGTTCTTCCATGGATTTAGATTCAGTGATTTGCAACCTCTGAGGAAAAGGTGGTTTGTCTTGACTCTGCAAAAAATAGGTTCCGTAGAAACTGTATCGGTTATAGGTATATGCTCAGTAGGAACAGCAGGTGCAATAGATTCTTCAAGGGGAGAATCTGGTATTTCAGTAATCAGAGGTGGTTTGGGAGCAGGTAAAGTAGTTCCAGACCTCAGATGGATGTCATTAACATTTAAGGCATAAGCTTGATATTGGTTGGCTTCAGCAAGATACACAGTTTGTTGTGGCTGCTGCAGTTGCTTATTATTGGGATTGGGCAACGGCTGGGCAGGCATAGGCATTTGCTTCTGAGGGCCAGGATTTGTGGCAATTGCTGCAGGAGGTGGCATGAGGGCTTGTGGTTGCGACTGTGGAAGCTACAGGAATCCAGGGGACTGGTTTTGCCATTGTTGAGGACCTCTCCATTAAGGATTTTGGTGCCAATTTCTTGAAGGTGGAGTCCATTGCCCTTGTGGCTGCTACCAACCTCCTTGAGGAGATTGCCATTGTGGGGTTTGATAATTAGGCCAACTTGGTTGAGGTGGATTCCAGGGTGGTGATGGTCCATATGCATGTTGCCATTGGTTATTATAGCTAGAATAAGGATTACCAAAAGTTAAAGGATCTTGAGGCATACCTTGTCTTTGGGCCCATGGTCTCCTTTGCGCAACAAAGAACACTTGATCATCATCACCTTCTACTGGTTTGAAGTTAGTAGGTAGTTGCCTGGTTTCCAAATTAGCCACCATCTTGCATCTGTAGTCATGCTTCTTCTATCTGCAATATGGACAGAACTCAGCCAAAACTACCTCAGCTTCCTCATGTTTCTTCCGAGCTTGCATAGTGTCCAGTTGTGTAGCCATATTATTACTGATGTCCTGCTTGAAATCTGATAGAAAATTTGTTATCTCCATCCGAGAAACTCCACCAGAAGAAGACTTCCCCACTATAGCATGATGTCCTCGACCTTTCTTAACTATTGCTCGAGAGTAGTTAAGACATATTTTCTTTATATCATCCCAAGGCAGTTGGGTTATATCACCTCCTCCCATCAGGTCCAGGGTGTCAATACAGGCATCATTGATTCCCCTTAGAAAGAGTAGTTTCTAAGAGTCCTCATTGAGAGTATGGTTTGAGTTCCTCTTTAGTGAAAACAAAAATCTGGAAATATAATCTTCTAGACTTCCATCCTCCTTCTGCTGAATTCGGAATATGTCATCACCTTTGCTGGCACTCTTACAATATTCCTTATAATTTTCAAGGAATTTCATCTGCATGGCTGCCCAACTATCTACAACACCTCTTCCCAGACTCATGAACCATCTGAGAGCTCCTTCCTTCAATGCGGAAGGAAATAACTTCAGTTTATGAGCATCTGTGTTGTAGTCATAACTGCGACAGAGGACATCAAATTCAAACAGAAAAGTTTCTGGGTCTTCCGTAACCAGGCCATAAAACTTTGGAAGCAAGGAAGAGGGAATGTTTTTAAGATTGTCAGTATCTCTTTGAGGAACAATTGGAAACTCAAATGTAGGAGGTGGATTATTTGGTGGATTATTTGCCATGTTTGGTTGCTGGAATAACAAAGTGAATGGATTTTCCTCAGGTTCATCGTCAGCTGGGTCAAATGGTAGTTTAATAAACAGGTTTTTAGGGAGGAACCTTCCCAGTGCGTCTCTTCTTCTTCTATGCATGCAATACGATATGAATAGTGGCTTGAAAGATTTTGAAATTTTTTGACTAACAAACTAAACTAATGCGAAAGATGACCTCTGACAAATTCCTAGTTGGACGCCATCCCCGACAACGATGCCAAAAATGGTCACGCCCACAAAAGGATATTAAAATCACAGTAAAACCTTTCCTGGGAATTGGACATTCCAACAGGTGACTTATATCTCTCTATGGGCGTTCATTTACTTGTTGAACCAGGGGACGTATAATTTAAATGGTGCGGCAAAATATATGCACTAAGAACTAGTTTTGGTCAAATCTTAGCAGAAATAAATACTGGAAAGGAATTCTATCCACGGTACAGGAAGGTAATGCAAAGTTCTTTAACTCAACAATGCTTTGATTAAAACAGAAACCGTAACAGCTACGACTAAAGCACAAACCATGAACTGGCCTTATGCTGCAGGAACAGGCACAGGGATGGATTCTCTATGCTGCAGGAGCAGTACAAGACTGAGTTTGTATAAAAACTTCAAAGATGAAAGCTAATTGAAGATCAACAGGAAAGAACAACTAACTCACTAGCTACAGATACTTATTAAGTGGGCCCCCTTAGCAAGCATCTATCGATTACACAGATGCTAAACTCAGAACTTCATTGAACTTTATTCATGAAAATAGAATGGTATACATTGCTTTGTTGATTGTGGAAACTAACAACAAACTCTGTCTCTGATCATACAGATTTTGTTTCTCATTATCATACTGACTCTTACATGATATCTGCTATCACTATGCTTCTATCCTTCTCTAACTATCATCTCTCCATCTCTCTCCTTCCTCTCCCTCGTGCAGGAGGAGAGCTTTATTTAAAAACAGGAGACCAACTAACTAACTAGCCCTATCAAAGAAAGACGTGGAAGTAAAGTATATCCCCGAATCAAGGATCAAACTTCATAATGAATTTATGCGTTCAACCCAATTCGGAGAGAATCTAGCACTCCACTCTTTCCAGATTGACTGTCATTAAAATTCTTTCACATGGTTTCGGTCAAAGAGTCTTCACCGAAGCTTCCTCGAAGTCGTGCAAGAAATGGACTTTACTGCAAGGCCGAGATCGGCTGCGCTTGACTCGATCATTCCTCAACAACCTGTGAAACAAAAGGTAACAAATGCGAAAGAAAAGGCGTATGGCACATACACGATATATATTCATTAATCACACATTTTAAATCTACTTCATCATTCAAAAATTGTATACGATATACCAGTCATTTTAGCAAGTCAACGGGGCAATAAATGCAATTAAGTCAACACAATGAGCTACAAGAATATGAAAGTATCTTGCTAGAGGATATCCCAATAAAAGGTTTCAACAAAGTTTAAATAGCCATGAAATAACAAAAGTAAAGACATTAAAAGTTTATCATAACATTCAAAAAATGAGCATATTTTAAGCTCATCAACACTTTGATAAAATCATTGAATGGATCAGTTGGTCACTACAAATAAAGGTTTTAGTTTGGACTTTCCATTCTTGGAGATTGACCCATATGGCGAGAGTCCCTTTTCAGATCCATCTTGCCAGAGCCAACCACGTGATATTGGCGTTTATTCCAATACTAACATTTATATCCCGGCTGGAAATACTCTAGGGTTCATACTGTTACTGTTTGAGTAATTCCCTTGGGTAAGTAATTTTTCCCTAAGGTTGGCCCTCTAAGATAAACAAAAGCGAGCAAACATATTCATAATTTGATCAACCTTCATTTAGAAACAAAGGGATAAAACATGTTATAGGTTTACTCACTCGTACAAATGTTTTGTTCAATTTTTAAACCCAAACTGAAGTGTGGAGGTGGTCACTTTATCTCAACCTAAGATCACAAAAAAGGCCTTTTGACTCTCAAGATTGATATAAAGCACAAGAGAAGCGCATACGTCCTTTTCAATGATGTTAGTTTAAGTAAGCAATCACAAAAAAAAAGTTGCACATGTTCATTTTAAATCCACAAAGCAATGCTTTTGGTTCATTTTAAAGAACCAAAATGAGATATGAGAGTTCCCTTGTTCAATTTTTTAACCTCAAACAAAATCTAGTCAATGTTGCCTAAAGTTCATTTTAACCCTTTTGCAAAGAAAATTGAAAGCCTAGGTAATGTTCATTTTAAAGCCCAAAACCAAAGATGAGTTAGCCTAAAACAGGAAATTAAGGTGTATGACAGAATCTCCAAGCATTAAAAAATGCTTTCTAATTTCAATTTTGATGTTCAATTTATCGCCAAGTTCCTTCAAAATCCCTTGCAAGCTCAAAATCTGCATACACCCTTAAACTTCATGACAAAGGTTAGTGCATACAAACTTGCTAAGTACCCCTATGAAATAACATGTAAATTCTTAAGAAAATGTAACCAATAACGAAGGATTAAAAGACACCTAAAAGCATTAAATGTACCAATTCTATATTGTATTGGTGTCAATTGTGCAAATGACCCTTTTCCAATCCTTTCTAAAACTCAAATGATGCAAATGCAATGGCAATGGGAAAAATTAGTTCTCAATTGAAGAAAGTAACTTTGCATGAGGGTTGTGGATGGGTTGATGAAGAATAAGCCTTCCATTTATAGAATTTTCAAGTTGGAAGATAGATCAAAATAGTGCAATGTGGGATAATGATTTGACCAATGAGATGAAGCCACTTGTCACGTTGTGATAGGTTGAGGAATGTGCAAGTTTTGGCCAATGTGCCAAAGAGGGGGAGATTCAAATTTGAAATTGAGATTTAAATGTTGAGTGGGGGACATGTAAGAGAGAATTTATTGCCATGTTCGAAGGGATAAGTCAACTTGTCTTCATATTAAAACTTGAGGAATATTCTCAAAAGATGCTTTGTTGAGAGAAAATGATGATTTTATAAATGAATTAAAATGCTTTATTGGTGCAAGTGGGAAAATATAGAGGATGTGATGGGTGGTTAGATTAGTATAATTAGGATTAGCTTAGCTTATATGATGATTAGGGGTTTTGACCCATTTGACTTAAATATTTTGATTTATTTAAATCAAGAGGGAGAAATATGAATTTTGAGATTTAATTAAATAAATTTTGGTTTATTTAATTAAAAGGAAGATGCAGGATAAAGGTTAATTAATTTGAGGATGATGAATCTAGGAGATGATAGATGAAATGTTAGGATTTGATTGATTTATTTAAATGAGGTAATGATGAAGTGAATTTATTTAATTGAAGGATGGAATGTTAGATTTGATTAAATGAAGGTTATTTAATTAAACTAGTGGATTAAAATGTATGCATATTTTGTGTGTCTATAATATTAAATATTTTATTATTTTCAAAGTGGGTTGTTGGATTTCAAGGTGGTAATTGAAGGTTGGTTTTGGAAACCATATATGGTTTTCTTCTCACACACTCTCTATATATTGATTGTAGACATGCAAAATTAACATTGTGCATTCAATGAGGTTCATTCATTAACTAAACTAGATTTCACATTAGGTCCATTCATCAATTAATCAGGTTCACCTTCATCCATTCATTAGGTAATCTCATCTCCTAAGGTCATTAATTTAAAATCAAATAAACATTATCATCAACCTTTTTAATCAAATAAATCCAACATCCATTTAATAAAATCATAATGCATACTCCATCATTTTCTGAATTAAATAAATGAAATATCTAAGTCAAAAAGGTCAAATCATCTTAATCATCATTTAACTAATCTAACCATGATTAAATGCTAATCGTAACCACTTGCATTCTCTATATTTTTCCACTTGCACCAATAAATCAATTTATTGATTTATTAAAACCAACATTTTCACTCAACATGGCATTTATGAGGAAATTCCCTCAAGTTTGAAAAACATGACAAGTTGACTTGTCCCTCCAACATTGCATTTATTTCTAATTTTCTTGTCCCCCTCTCAAAATTTATTGCCCAAATTTAAATTTGAAACTTCCTTTCATGGGCACACTTCCCAAATCTTGCACATCCCTTGGCCTATCACCACTTGACAAGTGGCCTCTTCTCATTGGTGGATCTTTAGTCCCACATTCGCCCATTTGCCCAATTTATCATCAAGAAAATCTATAAATGAAGGCCTTAATCTTCATCAATCCATCTACAGATTTTATGCAAAGTCACTCTCTTGGTTTGAGAACTGATTTTTCTCTTCATCATATTGGTATTAGCATTATTTTAAGCTTTGAGCAAGGATTGGGAAAGGGTCATTTGCATATTTGACATGAATCCAATATGGAATAGGTGATTGTCTTGCTTTTGTAATGTCCTCTTGATCTTCTTTATGTTATTTGTGACATTTCTTGAGCATAGACATGCTATTCCATAGAGGTATTTGCAAATTTGCATGTCTAAACTAACCCTTCTAATGAGTGTTTGAAGTTAGTTTCACTTGCAGATTTTTAGGTACTTCAGTTTGGCGCTAGAAGGAGGTTATTGAGGAAGATCCATCACACATGCTTTATCAAGATGAAAGACCAATCCTAGATTTACCAATGGATAACAGAAGCAAAGGCCTTCAAATGATGCTTGCAATGGGATACGACAGAATTGAAGACTGGGACAAAATGACAATGGGCTCATAATACCTATCATGCCAGAGATACGACCAATAACAAATCTTGGCCTTGGATGTACCCATCTAAGGATAACCATACGTGGCCGAAGTCCTCCAGTTAGAATGGTTAATATTTCTCCTTAGCTAATACTAGCACAAATACACTCACCAATATTCACAGGTACAGACACACATAACTTTATAACTGAGGCCTATGTTAGTAGCGATGATGAAGATACCTGGATCACAAAGCAGGATTTATAATGGAGTTGGACACACATGACTATTACAAGGAAATGATTGAATCCTTTAGTCACAAAAGTGAGAAACTAAGAATCATATCCAAGTCCTTGAGTGAAAACCACACTGTGGCACTCTCTGACAAGAAAAAAGTAAAAAGAAAGGACGTAACCAATGGTGAAAACCTCTCTGAGGTGCCTAAGGATGGGGGATTCAATCTTCCTTTAAGATCTATTCATCAGGAAAAGTCAGTAGTCTTGGCCGAAAAATGCAATCCAGTCAACCTAGGAATAAAGGAGACCCCTCATATCACATTCTATGCAGAATCACTATTATCAGAAGAGCAAGAACTCCTAGCAGCATTCCTAAAGGAAAGAAAAATAAAATTTGCATGGAGTTATGCTGACATGCCAGAGCTTGATCCAGAGACTGTGGTTCATCACTTAGTAGTGTATCCAGATGCAAAACCTGTTAGACAAAAGCTTCAAAAAATGCATCCACATATCACCTTATTGGTCAAAATGGAGCTCAAAAAGTTGTTAGATGTAGGATTCATATGACCAATAGACTATCCAAAATGGGTATCAAACTTGGTACCTGTTTCAAAGCCCGATGGAGCCATTCGAATCTGCACAAACTTCCAAGATTTGAACAAGGCATGTCCAAAAGATGATTTCCCACTTCCAAACATCGACATGATAGTAGACATGACAACAGGACATGAGATGCTATCACTAATGGATGGATTTTTAGGATACAACCAGATCATGATAGCAAAAGAGGATCAACATAAGACAGCTTTCACTTGCCCATGGAGGACCTACTGCTGGAACATGATGCCATTCAGCCTAAAGAATGCATGAGCAACATATCAAAGGGCCATGACATTGATCTTCCATGACATGATTCATAAAATAGTCGAATACTATGTTGATGACATCCTAGCTAAGTCAAGAAAGAGAAAAGATCATATAGCAACCCTAAGTACTATCTTTGATAGATTAGAGGAATACAAAGTCAGACTAAATCCCAAGAAGTGCGTCTTCGGTGTACAATCAGGCAAATTACTAGGATATATAGTGTCCATGAGGGGTATTGAAGTGGATCCAGAAAAAGTGAAAGCAATCCTTCAAATGGAAGAACCAAAGACATTAAAACAATTAAGAGGCCTCCAAGGCAGGATCCAATCCATTAGAAGGTTCATAGCACAACTGGTAGATAAGAAGAATCCATACTCTCACCTACTCCACAAGGGAGTAGCGTACAAAATGGATACAAAATGCAAAGAGGCAATTAATAAAATCAAGGAATATCTACTAACACCACCAGTCTTAATGCCACCCATCCCAAAGAAGCCATTGATCTTCTATGTGTTAGCAATAGCAGCAACTCTTGGGGCTCTCTTAGGCCAGCATGATGAAAATGGAACTAAGAGGGCTATCTACTATATCAATAGAACAATGGTCAGGCATGAGCTAAACTACTCATTCATCGAGAAAGCATGTCTCACGGTAGTTTTTGCATCCCAAAAATTTAGACATTACATGTTGGCACACAAGATAAAGCTCATCACCAAAATTGACCCCCTCAAGTATCTACTATCAAAGGAAATGCTCACAGGTAGAATGGAAAAATGGGTCATGATACTATCAGAGTATGACATCGAGTATGTAGAATGGAAATCCATTAAGGGTCAAGTTATCGCAGATCAACTGGCAGAGGTACCAATTTATTTAGAGAACCCTCTTGTCTTAGAGTTTCTAGATGAATCTATTTTCAACATCAACGCAACTGACCACTAGAAACTATAATTTGATGGTTCATACACACAACATGGATTAGGAGCTAATGTCTTCTTTATCACTCCACAAGGGGATTGCATACCAAGGTCATACAAACTGGCATTTCCTTGCACGAATAACATTGCGGAATATAAGGCTTTGACTATAGGTCTCAGGATAGCAGTACAATGGAACATCATGGCTCTCAAAGTGTATGGAGATTCTCAGTTGATCATGAATCAAGTCAATAATGAATATCATACCAAGGATGATAAGCTCACTCCATACAATAAATTGGTGGAGACTCTCAAAGAATCTTTCATTGAAATAACATTTGAACAGATACCTAGAACCAACAACAGAGTGGCAGATGCCATGGCAACAATTGGGTCGCTACTCGACATCCCCAACAATGTTCCAAAATACAAATTCCTAATCGAGCAGTTTCTTGTACCCACATTCGAGGTACCAGCATTAGAATTCATGTGCAAAATCATTGGTCCTAATGATCCTTAGTACCATGACATCTACACATATCTTCGCATAGGAGTCGTACCCGCTGACCTCCCGTCAAACCTAAAACACACTTTTGTCAAAAAGGCATCCAAATTTGTCATCCTAGGTGATACCTTATACCGTAGAAGCATAGAAGGTACCTTGTTATGCTGCCTAAATGTTGATGAGTCATTAACCACCCTAACCGAAGTTCATAACAGTATTTGTGGTTCACACTCGAGTGGAATTGCCATAGCCAAGAAACTGCTGAGGATGGGGTATTATTGGCCCACAATGGAAAAAGAAGCACATGATCATGCAAGAAGATTTCTACAATGTCAACAACATGGGAACCTCATCCATCCTCTAGCTCAAGAGCTTCACCCCATCATCACACCATGGCCCTTTTCGTAGTGGGGCCTCGATCTCATTAGAAAGATCACACCCACCTCATCTAATGGCCATAAATTCATCATAACTGCAACTAAGTACTTTAGAAAGTGGGTGGAAGCCATACCCATGATGTATATCACTGGGAAGCAAATCTCAAAATTCATCCTGAACTATCTCATTTGACATTATGGTGTCCCACAAGCCATTATCTTAGATAATGGGACAGCATTCAAGAATCAGGATGTCCATGACTTGTGCGAGAAATTCAAAATTCAGCATCGTTTCTCCACCCCGTACTATCCCCAAGGCAATGGCCAAGCAGAAGCCACGAACAAAACTATCCTCAAAATCCTTAAGAAAATAGTCAATGACGCAGGTCATGACTAGCATGTGCAACTTAATCCCGCCCTCTGCGCTCATCGAACCAGCATCTGCACACCCATCGGTACCACCTCCTTCTCCTTGGTCTATGGATCAGAAGCCGTACTCCCCATTGAGATCAAGCTCCCATATCTCAGGATATCACTACAAAACCTCATCATGAATGAAGAATATTGGGTATCAAGACTAAATGAGCTAGAGTTACTAGATGAGAGATGCATAGATGCTTTAAATCATTTGCAAGTCTATCAAAATTGACTCAAACGGAGCTACAACAAGAAAATTAGAAGCAAGACTTTCCAAGTCAGAGAACTGGTCTTAAAAGAAAATCAGAAGAATGTCCCAAACCCAAGGAGCAAAGGCAAGTTTGAACCTAATTGGTTAGGACCTTTTGTCATCACAACAAGTTATAAATCAGGGGCATATTAGTTATCAACACCCAAAGGGGAACCTCTGCAGGAGCTAATGAATAGTTCCCATCTTAAAAAAATTTATGCCTAATTCTTTCAAGGTATAGAACCAAAAAATCCAAAAAATCATAAAATGTCCTAAAGAAATGGTTACTTCAGTGAAAACCTAGCAAACAGGCGTCTTGGTAACAACAACAAAAATCATAAAAGAAAAAAATCCAAAAAAATTAGAAAAAGGATCAAAAATAGTAAAGAGAAAAAAATTGTCCTCTAGTGAAAACTACTTCAGTGGCACTTTGGGAAAGTACCTCGGTGAAAACCTGGAAAAAAGGCACCTTGTGTAAATAAGCACTTTCCATCCACCAGGATCTTTATGGCTTGATCTGCATCATCCATCCATTTCGCTTCCATCACACATCCACTCGCATCCGCACCATAGCTTGGTCCTGTGTTCGTATCATGATCCCTCCTAGTACTACTTAGCCCATCCTCAAGGTCAGTTTGTCATACCTTTATCGAAGTAGTCTATTGCATCACATTGAGGGCATGTTTTCATTGGATCAGATTCGTATATATTCTTAAAGTCCTCAAATCAGAAAATCCAAAAACATTAGAAAATCAGAAAATCCAAAAATATCAGATAATTAGAAAATCCAAAAACATTCAAAACATCCAAATCCAAAAATAGGTGAAAAAGTAAGTCAAAAATCAAAAACAGAGTTGTCTTGTCAAACTACATTGTCTCTGAGCTTGAACATAGGCAAGGTTGATCTTTGATCATCCCCCGAGACATTTAGGTCAGTCCTATAGGAGTCTGTCATAATAAACTAACATTTCATCATGCATATCTTCATTTGTAAATTGATCAAGTCATCAGTTGAACTTTGTGGTCTCTGAGTGTATAACGTAGGCAAGGATAATCTTTCAATCAGCCCCCGAGGCCCCTAGGATAGGTCTTTAGGTTAGTTTCTTGGTCAAAATCTCAGAAAATCCCAAAAACATTGAAAAATCAAAACATTTGTAAAACCCCGTAAAATACGAAAAATAGCCTCAAAACATTGCAAAACTCCAGAAAAAAAACCATCCATCCACCTCATCTCACTTGCACCCACAATAAACATCACTCATAATAAACAGATTGTCATCCTCAACCTTTGGTGAAACAGTTAGAAACAAGTCTAGCAAGTTAAAAGTGAAAACTCCAAACGTCAAGCCTCAAGTCTAAGTCAGTACGTAAACAAGTTGGTCAATTCTTTGTGTCGATAGTTCATCATCCAAACAAACCCATATCAATCATCTGATAACATCATGTCCTAGGATGTATCCTTCCTACAAGGGGCATTATTTATCAGAAAGAACACTTTGGATAAATGAAATGATGTGCCACCATCCACTAACATGTCCTAGGATGTATCGTTCCTACAATGGGCATTATCTTTTGGCAATAGTTTTAGTCCTTATCCTTAGAAAACACATTCCCTTATGATTAGCGGTATTGAAGAACATCAGCTTGTTTGTGTTCTTTATCTTTGTCTTTTGACTTATCTCATTGCACTCAATCCAAGGACCTCTTGATGATATCCGAACGAAGGATTTAGAGATATAGGAATGGGGCAACGATCATTATCCTTTTGTCTGCTATGCTTGTTGGACGTTTCTTGTAAAATAACTTACCAAATACTTGCTTTGTTAGATATGTATGGAGGATGTTTTGGACAGCTTGTTGACTATTGCATTGATTGGTTATACCTTTCTATTTTTTGGTCTGAGGTACGTTTAAAACTTCTAAAGTGCATCCTAGCAAGGTTTATGTATGTCAGGTATTAACAAGAATACTCCTATCTATTTTTTGAATTAAAGTCCATCACACTAAGTACAACGCCATCCTGGTCCTTTATACCTTGATGCATCATGCTTAGGCGTGTTATCAAGCATAAAGTAAGTGACCATTTTAAAATCCCAATCCTTGATAAGAAAATCATCCATCTATCATCATTCACCTATCATCATCGTCATTATCTCTCATAAATTTGGCTTGTTGGACCCTCTTGTCATCATCTAATGTCTTCCACACTAGCATCATAGCAGGAGTAATTAACCATCATCACCAGTGCATTCATCTTGCATCCATAAATCATCAGTATTTTGCATATCATCTCACATACATATTCATCATCATAATATAGATCTGTTAGTCTAAGCATCCCATAAATCATCCATTGCATAATCATATCATATTACATCATCCATGTCATTCATCATCACATCATATCATCATTTAAGCTGTTTAAAATAATATAGATTTGTTATTCTAAGCATCTTAAAACCATCTCATTTTCATCATCATCCATAACCATCCATTTTGAACCTCTTTATCAAGAGATCGACCCTCAAATTGAATCTTTTTGCTCGATCTCTCTAGGGGGCAATGTACTAGTGTACTTCTTTCCGTTGAGGCATCCGAAAAATCAAGAATTTTTTTAAATTTTGATCGTGGCAAGTTTATTCTTTGAACCAACGCAACAAGTATATTGCTTCAAAGAGGGGTACAATGTAGACATGCAAAATTATCATTGTGCATTCAATGAGGTTCATTCATTAACTAAACTAGATTTCACATTAGGTCCATTCATCAATTAATTAGGTTCACCTTCATCCATTCATTAGGTAATCTCATCTCCTAAGGTCATTAATTTAAAATCAAATAAACATTATCATCAACCTTTTTAATCAAATAAATCAAACATCCATTTAATAAAATCATAATGCATACTCCATTCTTTTCTGAATTAAATAAATGAAATATCTAAGTCAAAAAGGTCAAATCATCTTAATCATCATTTAACTAATCTAACCATGATTAAATGCTAATCCTAACAACTTGCATTCTCCAGATTTTGCCACTTGCACCAATAAATCAATTTATTGATTTATTAAAACCAACATTTTCACTCAACATGGCATTTATGATGAATATTCCCTCAAGTTTGAAAAACATGACAAGTTTACTTGTCCCTCCAACATTGCATTTATTTCTCATTTTCTTGTCCCCCTCTCAAAATTTATTGCCCAAATTTGAATTTGAAACTCCCTCTCATGGGCACACTTCCCAAATCTTTCAAATCCCTTGGCCTATCACCACTTGACAAGTGGCCTCTTCTCATTGGTGGATCTTTAGTCCCACATTCACCCATTTGGCCAATCTCTCATCAAGAAAATCTATAAATGAAGGCCTTAATCTTCATCAATCCATCTACAACTTTTATGAAAAGTCACTCGCTTGGTTTGAGAACTAATTTTTCTCTTCATCATATTGGCATTGGCATCATTTTAAGCTTTGAGCAAGGATTGGGAAAGGGTCATTTGCATATTTGACACCAATGCAATATGGAATAGGTGATTGTCTTGCGTTTGTCATGTCTTCTTGATCTTCTTTCTATTATTTGTGACATTTATTGAGCATGGAAATGCTATTCCATAGAGGTATTTGCAGATTTGCATGTCTAAACTAACCTTTCTAATGAGTGTTTGAAGTTATTTTCACTTGAAGATTTTTAGGTACTTCATTGATGCTTGTTCATTTGGAGAAAAAGGATTTTGGAGAAATTGTGGTTACATACCCAGATGTTGATGGAATAATACTAAAATGTTGAAGACATTATGTTGCATATTTTTGTATGTATGAAGCCTAGATTGTAAGGAAGCCTATGAGTTTCATGTTTATGTAATCCTTTTTCAAATTCTGAAGAAAATATATGCTGCACATTTCTCTTCATAATTTGTGTTACATTATAATTTTTTTCTTCATGCATAGTCTATTGTTGAAGTTTGATTTTAGATTTAAAAGGGAGAGTATCCCTCTTCATTAGTGGTATCTGTGGAGGATTTCATGAGTGAGTAGGTAGAAGCATCAATGTGAGGTAGTTTACACCAGGACCTAAGGGTGGAGTGTGTATTTTTATTGTAGGTTTATGTGCAACTTGAAAGAATGGCTACACAAAATATTTGAGTAGAGGTTCTTAAGTATGTAAACATACCACCAAATGTGAGGCAATTTGTAACAGAACAAAAGAGTTATGAGGATTGTATTTGTGTGAGGTGAGGTGAGGAAATTGTAGTAGTTGAGAGGATAGGACGAGTCTTAAAGAGGTGTGTAATAATTTTATTCTAGGAAAAATATTGAGAAGTGGAAATTAGGGAGTACCATGAAGAATTTGAAAAGCTCAAGGATGAAGTAGATGTATTGAAAAATATGTTAGTGGAGGATGTGAGAATATGAGATGAGAGATATGGGAAAAATAGCGTTCTCATAAAAGAGGTCAGCAAAGAGAAGATAGAAAGAAAAAAGTATTGTAGTACTTTAATAGAGGTAAAAAGGATAAAAAATGAAGAGATGAGAGTTGGATATAATATTAATTATTTTTCTAATGATATTTTGAATGCAAGAAAGAAGATGTAGCAGAGTATCATGCATGTGGCACAAAATAAGAAGAAGCAAATGAATACAAAAAAATTAATAAGCCTAAATATGAGGAATGCATATTGGAAAACATGAAGGATGAAAATATAGATGTTGAAATAACAAAAAAAGAGTTGAGTGTTATGAAGAATATTGAAGAAGAGGACATTGAAGTTGAAACAGTAAAAGAGGAGGTAAAACTTTTTTTTTTTTATAAAGGGTAAAACGGGTTTTACAGGGATCCGAAAGCAAAAAGTTTACAACAATAAAGATAGGAAAGAAAATTCCAAAAAAAACAACCAGCTGCACACCGCAATAGACCAGGAAGGTCAAGAAAAAAGAGCCAGCAGAGTAGACAACAAAAAACTAGCCGCAACTAACCCAGAGTCTTAAGGATAGACTCTGTCTCTGCCTCCAAACTGGCCACAACTAACCCAGAGACTTAAGGATAGACTCTATCTCTGCCTCCAAGTTCTACATGTTACAAACTCCCTTCTTAAAAGTTTGAATCATATTCAGAGTGGGGGGAGCCTTCCCCTTCAAGTTAGCCCTAGTTCTCTTTAAAATGACAACATCCACCTCTTGGATTTTTTCATTGGCTTCCTCCAGGTCAACCACGAGAGACCCCTGTTGGGATTTTTCTAACTTCTCAGTCATAGCATTAATAATAATGGTGTTGTGTCTGGCCATTCAATTTTTTTTCCCTGTAATAATTTTGGTAGTATTTTTCATTTTCTCAACCTCAATTTCAACATTTATGTTCTTGTCAGCATGGTACAAAGTATGTTTGCTGAGACTGAAATCTCTTCATTCCATCTCTTTATTTTCATTCACTGCAACCTTGGCTCCCAACTCTTCCAGTTTGCTTTGAAGGGCCCAATTTTTTATCTTTAGCTCATTAATTTCATTGAAATTCCATTTCAAAAGTTTGAAATGGGTATCAGCATTATTTCTAGCTAAATTCAAAACATCCACAGAGGGCTCCCCACCATTGTTGAAACAAGTTTTATCAGGGTCTAAAGTAACAGGGGAGCCAGCTCTAGCAGTTCTATCCAACAACGGGTCAGCACTTGGCTCAGTGTTGTTGGCAACTAACGCCTCAAATTCAGGGGAATCTTCAAAGAAGGAGACAAATTTTTTAGCCTGGGGATTCTTATCAACAAGACTGGTCTTGAGGGAGGGGCTTCTCGGCTCAAACACAACATGAGCTTTAACAGAAATTGGGTTAGGGTTTTTCTTGCCAGAAAGGACAGTAGGCGGGCAAAGGATAGTTCTAGCCAATTTAGCCAGACTTAAATTGGGTAAAAACCCCGAGCAGCTGGGTTCAGTGTCGTCTTCCTCATAATCAGGGGGGCTTCCAGATTAGTAGGGAAAACTTTCATTTTGTTAGTTAATTGGTGATTCTAATTTTCTTATGAATTATGTGAATGAGATGGGTGAATATGAGAAATCTAAAATTTTTGTTCTAGTAGTAAGGAAGAGAGAAATATCAGATTTTGATGAGGTTAGAACCAAATTTTATTTGTGTTTGAACGATATGACGATTTATGTAATGAAGAAAGAATTGTAGGAGTGAAATTTTTAATAGAAAGAAATGAGATAAAATAATATTTTAATCTATATTTCAATGAGGATAAGAATGCAAAAATGGATAAAGATGTTGCAACAATGAATCAATTTGAGAACGTTAAAATTTGAGAAACATGAGGTGAAGGTAAAAAAGAAGTTTGAAAAATGGATTTGTATGTATGAAAATTTGTTGTAGGATGGAAAGGATGAATATTTTCATTGTGTTATTAACATTGAAATCGATGTAGAGGAGGAAGATGGAAAGTATGAATATCTTGATTGTGTTATTGAAATTGAATTTGCAACACTAGTCATATGACAAGGAAATGGTACAGTTTCATGTCTTATAGAATGCATGAAGGAAGAAAATAAATTTGAAGATCCAAAAAGTCATAAGAAGGTAAATTCAAATTTTAGTGAGTTTGAAAATAATTATTTTCATGTTGAGACAAATTAGTTAGTGAATGTAGATTAGATGGTTAAGTTAGATTTTGTTAGAGATGATTGATATGCATAGAAGGATTTTTATGGCATTGCAAAGTTAAATGTAGGTGCAAAATTGGTGGAAGTGATTCCACATTCAGGAGGTTGTGTATAGAGTAGAGATGTTAGAGAAGGAAGCTTGTTCTAGTTGAGTGTTGGAAGAGGATCGAGAAAGGAGAATCAATTGCAAGTACCAATTTAGTGATAGATTTTTTTGAGGAATGATTTCAATAAAAAAAGGGTTGTACTACCACTCAACTCCATTTTTTGAATCCATATTCACAAAAATTTCCCTACCTAGGTGTTTGTTGTCGGAACATCTAGGGGTACTAGCAACCTTGTCTCACCAAAAATATTGCTATTTTATTTTCAATTAGGTTTTAGAGGTTAGGAGAAAAAATATTTTTAATGTGAAACTTATTAATTTCCCTTGTAGAAAATTGTAATTGTAATTTTCATTGGAAATTATGCAATGGTAAATGTTTTATTTTATTTTTTTAGACTATAGGAATCGGGTAGCACGGCCCCCTATAAACTATAGTGCGCTAGTAAACTTTTTAACGTGACTGGTGGTAACAATGGTAAAAATTTTAAGGCTTAAATGGGAGAATATTTTTCTTGGGCATCCAATTTCAAGGTGGGGGAAACTTGGGGTGTATGTGCTTGCATGTTCAATTTCATGCCTTTCATTTTTTTGCATATTTTTGTCACAATCTTTTCATGTTGTTGCATGTTTGTTTGGAAAGCCATCAAGGCTGTTGGGAATCAATGAAGGTGTCATAGTTGGGAATCAATTAAATATTTTATATTAAATATTGTATTCTTCTCAAATTGGGGCATTGGATTTCAAGGTGTTAAATGAAGGTTGATTTTGCAAAATATTTATGGTTTTCTACTCACACTCTCTATATATTGATGTTTGTTCATTTGGAGAAGGGGGATTTTGGAGGAGTGGTTGCATACCCAAATGCTATGAGAATGATGTGAAAATATTGAAGACATTATGTTACATATTTTTGTATGTATGAAGCCTAAATTGTAAGGAATCCCATGAGCTTCATGTTTATGTAATCCATTTTTTGATTTTGAATACAATATATGTTGTGGATTTCTCTTTCATAAGTTGTGTTACATTGTAATTTACGGCTTTCTTTCATAGTCTATTGTTGAAGTTTGATTTTATATTTGAAAGGGAGTGTATCCCTCTTCATCAATTAATATTATAATTTCAATTTAAATACAATTAGGTTGAATATTATATTAAATTATAATTATATAATATTATATTAAATTTATATAATATTATATTATTTAATGTTTAGTATTATCAATAATTATATGTATTTAATAGTGCTTTATTATTAATATATTTATCTTATATATGTTAGAATAGTTATACAATCAACCAAGACTTATCCAATACATAAGTGAAAAACTTGTATTGTAATTGACTCATATTGATATTACATTTCTATTATGTTTAAATAATAATTTTATGTTTATATAATTATTATTATTCTTATATGATTAATTATTTATTTAACTAGCATATATAATATATATTATTATTAATAATATATATAAAAACATGGAGAGATATCTATTTTGAAGCATCTATTACATTTTTATGTGAGTAATTGATTAAAAAATAAATGCCTCAAGAAAGATATCTCCAGATGCTTTTATATATATTATTATTAATATTAATATATATATGCTAGTAGCATTCATAGATGGAAGAAAAAATTATTATGGTTAGGGTTAGGGTTACAATTATGGTTAGGTTAGGGTTAAGGTTAGGGTTTAGGTTAGAGATAAAATTAGGGTTAACATTGGCATCAAGGTTATAATCAGAGTTAGGGTTAGGGTTATGATTAGGGTTACAATTATATTTAGGTTTGGAGTTAGAGTTACGGCTAGGGTTAATTTCAAATTTAGGGTTAGGGTTAGGGTTAGAGTTAGGGTTAGGATTGGAATTAGACTTTGAGTTTAAAGTTAGGGTTTGAATTTGAGATAGAATATGGGTGAGAGTTAGGGCTAGGGTATTAATTATAGTTATGGTTGTGGATAACATTAGAGTTAGGGTTGGGGATGAAGTTAGGGTTAGAATTAAAACTAGTGTTAGTTTTAGAAGTAAGGCTAAGATTAGGGTTAGCATTAGAGTTATGCTCAAGGATGGAGTTAGAGTTAGAATTGGTGTTAGTTTTAGGGTTGTGGTTAGGGTTAGGGTTAGAGTTACAATTAGTTTTAGAGTTAGCATTAATTTAGAGTTAGGGTTAGGGATATAAATAAGGTTAGTTTTAAAGTTACAATTAGAATTATTATTAGATTTAGAATTAGGGTTGGGATTAGAGATAGATTTAGATTAGGGGTTGGAGTTAGAAATAGTGATAGTGTTAGAATGATTGCAATGTATATTGAATTATAACCCTAACTTAATTGAATCATAACCCTCACCCTAATAAAAACCTAATGATTATCTTATTTATATGAAAAACATTACCTTAACTCAAATGTTAAACCTAATTATAATTGAAATTTAACCCTAACCCTAACCCTTACCATAATTGAACTATAACCCTAGATGAGCATTAACCATAAGACTAATTAATCCCCAACCCTAACCCTACTCTTACTCTGGGCCTAACCCTAACCCTTTCTAACTATAATACTAATTGAACCCTAACCCTAATTAAAACCTAACCCTAGTTGAAGCATTATCCTAACCTAACATTAACCATAACCCTAGCCTTAATTATATTGTTCACCCTAATTGAATTGTAACCCTAACCCCAAACCTAACCCTAAATTTTACTCCAAGCTTCATCCTATAATCCTAACTTTAACCCTATCCCTAATTTAACCCTAAATTAATACTAACCATAATTGAATTGTAACCCTTATCCTAATTCTAACCCTAGTTGTACTGCTAACTCTTCATATTTCTAATTCTAACACTAATCCTAAACCCTAATTAAAACCTAACCCTAATTGAACTATTACCCTAAGCTAACATTAAACCTAATCCTAACCCGAAATATGTTGAACCCTAATCAAGTTGTAACCCTAACCCCGACCCTAACCCTCAACTTTACCCCTAACTTTATCTTGTAACTCTAACCTTAATGCTAACCCTAGAGTTGAACTTTATTCTAACCCTATCCATAATTTAAACCTTACCCTAACCCCAACCTTCATTGTAATGCTAACTCAAAAATTTATCCTATAACCCTAATTGAACCCTAACCTGAATTAAATTCTAATTTTAAACCTAACCCTAACCCTAACCCTTATCCTATTTATAACCCTAACCATAACTATAACCCTAATTCTAATTCTAAATGTAATTGTATTTCTAACTCTATTCATAATTATAATTCTAACATTAACCCTAATTCTAATGACAACCCTTTTAAACTATAATACTAATTGAACCCTAACCCTAATTGAACCATTATCCTAAACTAGCATTAACCCTAACCCTAACCTTAATTATATTGAACCCTAATTTATCTCTAAGCTTGAACCTACTTGAGTCCTAACCTTAACCCCAAACCTAACCCTAAAATTTACTCCAAGCTTTATCCTATAACCCTAACTTTAACCCTATCCCTAATTGAACCTTAAATTAATACTAACGATAATTGAACTATAGCCCTAATTAAACTCAAAAAATAATCAAACCATAATTGAACCCTAACCCTAATTCTTACCCCAAGATTTATTTCCAAACACTAACCCTAATTTAACCCTAACCCTAATCACAAGTTTCACCCTAATACTCACCCCAAGATTTATCTTAGAACCCTAATTGAACCCTAATTGTAATTGAATCCTAAGCCTAATTGAATCTAACCCAAACACTTATTTTAATTCTAACACTAACCCTAACTATAAACCTAATTCTTATTCCAACCCTAACCTTAATTCTAATGACAACCCTAATTATAACTGTAATACCAATTGATACCTAACCCTAACCATTATTAAAACCTAATCCTAGTTAAACCCTTACCCTAGCCTAAAGTTAATCCTAGCCCTAACCCTAGTTGAGTCCTAACCCTAATCCTAACCTTTATTGAAAGTTTTATCCTATAACCGTAACCTTAATCCTAATCCTAACCTAACCTTAATCTTAATTAAAATCTAATTGAACCCTTTTAAACCCTAACCCTAATTAAATTCTAATCCTAATTGAACCCTAACCCTAATAGTAACCTTAATCTAACCCCAATCATGCTAATGCTAACTCCAAGCTTTATCTTAGAATTCATATTGAACCCCAATCCTAACTAAGTCCTAATCATAATCATAACCCAATTCTAAATAATAATAATACATAAATAATAATAACATTATATATTTTTTTATATGATAAAGTTAAATGTAAATTTAATTTTTAATTACATTATGTTTTAAGATAAATATGTTAGTTTTAACTATGTTAGTCTTAAATATATTAGTTTTAAATATATTTTTATGTGTAATATTAGATTTAGGATTTTTTTTAATTTAATTTTCTAATTTTTTAATTTTAAATAAATTAATTTAGAATATAGAAAATAATAATTGGTTTTCATTTCTTATAATTTTATTTCTATTTTATTATTTAAAAATAATTTTACAATAAAATCAAAATATTTTTATTTTTAAAGATTTGCAAGGCTTAAGTGGCAAAAAAGAAAAAATTAGTGTTAGGCAACTTGACGTAAGAATAGAATTTGTAGAAAATTAAATGTAGTTTCTAAAATACTAGGTTTATTTAAAATAAATAAAATCTATTTGGTGAAAAATTGAAATTTCAATGCAAAGACTTTTCAGGGAAAAAAATAAAGTAGGTGTCATTCCACCACCCTAACCATAATAAAATGATAATATTTTTGTAAGATTTTATATAGAAGTAGAGGACTCATGTCCAGATGTGATGCATATTTTTTTGTAATTTTTCCAAGTAAATAATTAATTATGAATTTTTATTACAACTTTGTGATGCATATTTTTTGTAATTTTTTCCAAGTAAATAATTAATTATGAATTTTTATTACAACTTTTAGAAATAAAAACTCGTCACGACCACCTTAACTTGGTCAAAACTTCATGAAATTTAATTTTTCTTTTTAATCCTATAGTATGTGAAGCATAGAATGTGACGCATGTTTTGGATTCAAAAATATGATACCGTTTGAAAGTTATAGATGTTTTTCAATCAACCTATCGATTAGGACTTTAGTCATAATTCTAATAGAAAATGAATAATAATTATTTATTAAATTCAAATTAAATCATAATTTATATTTTTGGAAAGCTGAGAATCTCCTCTAAAAACCCTTTTCGTTTCATTAATTTTGGGTGAAAAAAAAGTCTCAGCCACATACCCTACAAATACCCATAATATTGCCACTTTTTGGCGCACCATGATCTTGCACATACCCGTATATTAATTTAAAAGCTTACTCTCATATGCAATATCAAATTTCAGAAAGTTCTTTCATACTTAATTTTCTAAATTTTAGAAATTTTTTATTTTATATTTAGGAATTTAACATACTATTTTTATACTAATTATTATTCTTGATTGAAAAAGATTACTTAAATAAATCTATACAAAAAATCACAAAAGATATCTTGTTTCAAAAAGATATTTTTTTATCTTAATAATATTAATTTAGAAACTTACTTTTATATGAAATAGTAAGTTTACTATATTTCTTTTATGCTTACTTTTTTAAATTTTAGAAACTTTTTTTTATATCTAATAATATAAATATTATATATATATATATATATATATATATTTCTAACTAGTGCTCCATGAAATTCACTCACAAAATCAGAATAATCTTCAACTATAATAATGATTGCTTAAAAGCTACATTAATTAACACTACATGAATAGTAGAAATCCATCAACAACTAAACATACTAAATTGATAATTAAGGATTATTTCTTTTGAAGATCTCAACCAAAGTCTAAAACTAAACTTATTCTTTAAACAATCCACAATTAAGGAAGGTGTAAGCTTTATCAACAATCATAAGCATGTATTTCATTGTCAATCTATCCAAAATAGGACATCATAAATGCTCAAGAAATAAATAAAATGAATATAATACAAACATTACTTGTCTTAATCCATTTTTTTAATTTTTATTTTACAATTTTGTTAAAGTAGGGATTCTCTTTGTATATATTAACAATAAGATATAGTGAAAAACTTGGTAAAACCCAACCATCACATGCCAAAAAAAACAAACAAAAAAAAACTAACAATTATCAAATAGTCTATTAAAAATATTATTTCTACTTTTCTTAAACCAGCCTAAAAACATAACACTACTATGCAGAAACGAGTTTCAATCCCTTAACGCACATATATCCTCACATATATCCTCTTCCCATGCTTTCATTCAATCACATAAATTCATAATTATCACATTTTTCACCCATTAAAATCAGTCTATTTGTGGAGTTTGCAAACCAGAGAAATAATATCTGCAATTAGGAAGGTCGACATACTATATAAGTGGCCCATAAAGCCTCTTTGATGTCACCATATTATATTATTTGTTTAATTGCACAAATTATCACCCAAAAGGCATAATGAGGTCAGAGGAAAATTATGAATGATAAACCAAACAATACACATAATCTTTGAGAATCTTACATCCATGTCACAAAACCAGAAAAGATAAGAAATTGTAACAGTCGGTGCCCTTCCTAGACCTGCTATGTAGTGAAATAAATAGTACCCCCTTTGAGATTGCCCACCATAAAGAAGATACTACCTTTGGCAGCTCCTTTCATAAAGAATTTGGATTGAAGTCTCGTGCCTGTCATTAATGACAGGTCAATTCCCTGTTCAACTACTAACCTGGACTCCTCTATTGATACCCATCACCGATTCTTATTGTGGTCACCGCATTTCATGGAAAAAGGATGCGCAAACGTCTTCAAGCCTAATTTTCCTTTCGATTGATCCAACCAAATGCTTTGTATTATTCAAAAAAGCTGAATAAAAATGAACTCCATTACAAAGCGATATTGAATCAGATTATTTTCCTCACCTGAACGACTTCTACAATTGTCTTAGTAACCTCCACAGTGGCCTGCTCAGTATAATGGCCTCTGGCAATAATCCTATCAAACAATTTCCCTTCCTCCTCAGAGGTCCGTGACCAAATGCAGGGCATTGTGGTCCTCAAAATCTATGAAACAAACAAAAATCAGCTATATAATTATTCAATTTTATTTTGTTACACGCAGCAACTAGCAAATCCAACAAAGACATCTGCGAATGCTCTACACCACCCAAAAAAATGCATACGAATAAATATGCATGCTGGTCTATTCATGCAAAATTATATAAATAGCGGTAGAGAACAGCAATTGTAACTGTCAACATCATTTCAATAATGCCAGGCTATAGTTGGCTACGCAATGAGAGGAGGTCGTGAATTTGACAACAGTGACTCCTCATTAATGTTCATCCTTGCATATGTTATATAAATTAGACTTATTTTTATTATTATATAAATGATATATAAATTTAAATATTTAATTCAAAATTAATTTATTAAATTTGCATTATATTTATACATATTATTATTTATATCAAAGATATGGGCTCTCTATTCCTTTCAAGTTTTTAGATTTCTTTTGCAATAAAGAAACCATTATAACTAAATTTAAGGTCAACTTTTCCTTAGATTATAAAATTCTTTTAAAATCCAGTTTTAATCTTCACGCCTGTCAAACCACAAGATGTACATCGTTCTTGGATCACAGAATGTATATTTGTAATTGTTAGCAAACCCTGTGCTTGTAGGTTATTTCGTCTATTCAAAAGTGTACTATACTGATTGATAGTAACTTTCTTTTGTCTCTGATATTATTTAATATGAGCCTGGCTGTTAGAAGTACTTCCAATTTCTGATGTTATTGGCGAAGGCAAAACATTTAAACTCGCTTAAGTGAAGGACGAAGTAAAACGCAAAGTAATGCTTCCGTTGAATCATTGCTGATCCAAGTAAAGAGCACATTCAATCCTACAGGTAAAATGTGGCAAATCTCTAGAAAGGTTTGCATTTATAGGATGATTAAATGCATGATGGTTTCCAATCCTGAAAACTATGCTGCTTTCGTTATATCATTTGGGCCATACCATCACCAAAACAATCCTCAACTATGTACAACGGATCAATATAAACTCGAAGCAATTCATAGAATGTTGGCAAGAATTCAAAGGCTGGAGAGTGAAATAAGAGAATGCTACTCAAAACCAATCGAGTGGGATGGAGAAACATTATCTTGGATGTTAGTAATGGATGCTTGCTTTATTCTTGAAATGCTTCGCCCTAACAAGAGAAGAGAATGATACAAATTGTTTTAGCCTTTCTTTTCCAAAATAAAAATTTTGAGAACTCGAGTTTTGGTGGGATATTAGATGACATTATGAAGTTAGAAAACAATATTCCTCTATTTATTCTCATAGAGCTATTACAGTAAGAGTTTGGAACCGAGAACTTGCAATTACACAATTAGCTGCACAGTGGAGTACTTGCAAAATATTTTGCGGATTTCCATTCTCTTCATTGTTACTAGGGAAGATTGAACCAACACTGAAAAAAAAACCGAGAGAGAAAGATTGTGCAGCTAATTGACTCCCAACAAGATTCAGTATTCACAAGAAAATGAAGAAAACACACCAAGTAAGTTATATAGATGAATTGGGAACTCATGGACATATTCTCTAACTATGTATATTCATTCTTATTGTATTAATATATAAATATATGCGCTTACAGCCTTTGTTTAGAAAAATAAAAATTATATAGATGAATAAATTTTAACCCCTCTTTTATTTCAAAAAAAAGTTATATAGATGAATACAACAAGAAGGAGCCCATCAGCTTCGATCTTGGATCCGATTCCCAAGTTCTTGGAGCTCATACCTATTTTTCATTTTCCACTAAAACATCAAAATCTTTGTTCTACACATTGAAAAATAGAAAAATATATTATGCTGTTGTATTTGTTTAATAACATAAAATTAATTTGAAAAATGAAAAAAAATTAGTTACATACAACAATGGTATCAGGAACATAAGATCTACCAATTGACGTCTCCATATTATTCTGAGCCAAACACTCTTCTTGAAGAGCTTCTGGACCCTTATACAGATTTTTCTGATATCATTAATTGTGAGTATTGTGTAATTCTTCTAAAACAATAGACAATAGCCAGTTTGATTTTGAGACATGCTTTCAAAAAATTGAAACTAAAATTATCAATGAAAACACCATGTAAATTTTTTTCTAAGATATTTAAACTTTGATATAATTGAAAAAATACAGCTATCAATATGTTTTTATGAGCCATTATAAAAATCAAAACTACTAAATTTTGTATGAAAATAGATTTATTAGTAGAACTGATCGAATAAACCAAGTAAATGATTTAGTTTAAGAGCAGATCATTTTTCTTGCAAAAACCCATAGAACGGTTGGAAGAGAATTCATGTTCAATAATAATAAATAATTAAATCACTTATTTTGTATGCTACAATCCAGTAGAAGGGAACTCAGAGGAAGAAAGCTTACCTTATGTTTTTAATTAGATCATCAAAAGAGTGATAAGGAAAAGGCATTCCAAAAGCCTCAAACTCCATTAAAAATGTTCTACCAACTTCTTACATGATTACATCATTTATAGCGCAATAAACCGGCATTTATAAAGATACCTAGAGTGCTGCCATGTAGAGATTTGCAGAAATGTAAAGACAAGTTATAATTAGTGTATGCCACATACAGGCCTGTCATGGACGTCTGTGCAGTTATAATTAGTGTATGCCACATATAGGCCTATCTTGGACGTCTGTGCAGTTATATAATTACTGTGTGCCATATATAAACCTGTCATGGACGTCAGTGCTGCACAGAAAGTAAACTCAAATCAAAATTAATATATATTTTTGAAAAAGCGTTTCAATTTTACTTATATATAAATTTGTAAACTCTGTACTCTTTCATATTTTGTTTTATAACATTTTAAAATACAATAATTAATAACAAATACTTTAAAAAAATTTACATGTTACTAACATAAACTATTTTCTTGTTAATATTATTATATATTTTCTAAAAGAAAATTTTAAAAATTATTGTGTATCAGTATATTAATTATTTATTTAATCAATTATTTTTATAGTATTTTATTTCATAACTAATTAAAAAAAAAAAATCAAAAGAATTACTTAATTCATATGTTAAGTACATAAATAGTGATTTAAATAAATAAAAAATTAGTAAAAAAGTAAAGATTTAGTAAAACAAATTAAAATAAGAAGAAGTTGTAGTTTAACAAAAAACAAATTAGTAATTTAATGAGTTATTAGCCGATAGGCTATTATAGGTGAGAATTCAACCGGAAAAGTCTCACTGTCTGATGCCGGCTGAGACTATTCCGGTTGGATTCTGGTTCGTCTGCTGTCTGACGCCAGATTGTGGGTTTTCCGGTTTGCACGGACGTCTTCCCTATGCAGTCCAATAGCCATCGTACAGTGTACAGTCCATTCATTACTGCATAGGTATGGGTTAGGCGTTAGTCAGGGATGGCTGAGTCCGGCCGCGCCATTGTACACATTCCTGGGGTTTTCGTGTGGCCTGCGAGTTGATATGTCACCAAATCTACACTGTCGATAATAATTGTCCAGCAGCCTTATGATGGCTTTCTTCTGGAAGCAAGGTATAGGCAAGACAGACGAAATCTGGCTGGCTTCTTCAGGTCTGTGTGGCGAACAACCAGGAGGTCGGCGTCTCCACATCCACCCATCCACTTCAGAGCAGGACTGTTTGTGTTGGGAGATTCTTTTGCCGACACAGGAAATCGCAATCCATACAATTAAATTATAATCCAACCATGGAGACGGCCATATGGTTTGACTTGGTCTGGCTATCGTGCAGGCAGATTTTCTTCCAGAAAAATCCAGACAAATTTTTGGGGTAAACCTTGTTTCCACTCACAAATGGTGAACTATAGGGTTTTAAGCAACTTGTGTCTTATCATTATGTGGTGTGTGGGGTGAAAAGCAGCGTGTACCTTGTATTGTTATTGTTGGCCAGCACTGTTGCTATTCGTGTGGGTACAGAGAGAGACTGAGAATGAAACTGCAACTTCCCAGGAATCGAACCTCTGACTTTCTTGTCCACCGCCTCTATGACTGTTGCGCCCCGTGCCAGGAGTATCATTAATTAAAATTCGTTAAAACAGGTGTTTTTCCTCCATTTTCATTTTCATTTACACGGCATAACAAGAAAATGATAGAGCAGAAGAAAAATTGCATGGTTATGCAGGAGAACCAGTGAAATCCATTGCCTTGTCGCCGCCCTCCATCAAGACCATGATTCGTTGATAGCCATTTCTACTGGTACTGCAATGAAACATGCGCGTGCATAGTGAAATTTTGTTCCCATTTGTTCAGTGCAGTGAAAGAAATGTGTCAAAATAAATCTTAAATTTCGCCATAGCTGTTTGTTGGGGAGCTTTGTATGTACACTAAGCTTAGATTGCGTATAGATATAGCCTTGAGGTAAGTTGTTTTTAATGTCCAAAATCCAGACAATTGATTTGAATTTCTGCTAATTAATTTCATTCTAATGGTAGAAAATAAATTTTAATTGTACTTGTGCATCCTAATGTTTCCAAAGCAATTATTGTTGCTTTTCATGGATAAAAGTTAACAGTTATATTCCAGTTGTTTACTCTGTCTTTTTAACAAATTTAAACAGAATCTATATTTTCCTAAAACTGTATACAAATTCAAAATGATTCTTACACAAGTCTCCAACTTTTTAAGAATTACCATTACATTAGAAAACCTTTGGACTGTCTGTGATGTTCTTAATTTATTATTAGGTTTTGTATTGAATGCCACCGTTTCTCACAGTTTCCTTTGTCTAAGGGTCAGGGGAGTCTTTGAAAAGGTCCCTGCCTATTCCTGAAACACAAGATACATAGGGAGAACAGCTCAAAGACGCCGTTTCTTGCTTGGGGTGAAAAAATGATTAAATCTTCATGAACAGTCCAAGTATCAAATGCAGAAATAGTGCTTATGTTACCAAGCAAGAGAAAGAAACACCTTTAAGTTGATAGAGAATGTGAGGACATAGACAGTTCTGGAACTTTGCGTTTAGGATTAAGTAACTCAACATTGCATCTTCAGATATTTTAATTTTTAGTTATGAAAATCTGCAAATTGTGATTAGCATGTATTCTCTTTGGTATACTGGATTCACAAGGACTAATTAGATCTCCAAATTATTCAGACACAAGTCCCACTTCAGCAGCAACAATTGCTTTACCATGGGAGAGAAGCTAGAAATACTGAGCGTTTGAGTTCACTTGGAGTTGTAGAAGGGGACTTAATCATGATGACTTCTACAGAGATAAGGTACATACTTTTTCTTTCTAAAATTTCTAGACATCTTTGAGGTGATTCTCTTGAATGCATTTGTGATGATGCTATCTCAAATGCAAGCAAGTAAATTTGAAAATGTTTTTTTGGCCACAATTTGGAGTCCAAAATTTGAATTGTTATAGACCACGAAATTGAATTACGCAGGGATGTATATTTATATATGGAAGGCCTATGCTGCTATATGTGGTATATGTATTAACAATGAATTGGTTGTTAATTAAATTTAGGTATGATGAGATATTAGTAACCATAATTAGATGATGTTATCCCAACTTGGGATAAGATATAAAAGGGAGGCAGTCTCATCATATAGATGTACTCCAAGCGCTGATGGTAGTGACTTGGCTTGTACAAGTAGGTCTATCTAAATAAGAGCTGATAATCATGGTTAAAACTTGAAAGGATTGCAAAAGAGGATCACAAGTTGGAATGGATTTTTCCCATGCCGAGGTTCCACAGTCCGGAGACCACGTTAGCAGTCATGGCCATTCCTCTTGTATTCACGTCACCAGGTATGGTTGGGAGCCCACACGTGCCGTTCTACACCACTCCTCCGATCTTCGTGCGTAGCCTGGCATTTACAGAGTCAACAAATCTTCGCTGAGTTAATAAATGCCAACCAACTTTAAGAGGGCTTCCACCAACCTTTGGTCACTGCAAGAGACTCTAGAGGGTGGCGTTGTGGACTATCAGCCGCTGCAAGCAAGTTCTTTGCAAATACTGGTTTGTTATTCTGAGGTATGGCACTAGCATGAGGTCTTCAAAAGTCCCCTTTTTACAAACTATTTCATGTAAATCCTTCTGTAATGGAAATTCGTTATCTTTATATTTACATTTTCTGTCTCTTCCCCCAATAAAGGGATTTCATGAGATGGCATTTCTGCTGGGGCATTCGGGTCAGCTATAGTAAGACTCCATAGCAGTGGTAGGTAATCTATTGCGTGTTAGTCTTCATCTACTTCACCTTACCAGAAAATTTGCTATCATTCAGGAGGTGAGGGTGTATCTTCTTGTAATTTTGCACTGCACCCATTAAATGCCATAAATGTTAGGATAATGTTTGCCTCTAATCACACTGTCTAATCCACAAATAAACTCTTTTTATTGTTGAATATAATAAAAAATAAAATATTAAACGGTCAGCCTATAATAAAAAAATGCTGCCCTCTCCAAGCACTTAATGTAGTTGGTAAGGTGCAGTGTGGCCCGTCTCATTCGCCATAATATCAGTCAGAGGAATTAATAGTATAGGTGAAGTAATTATAACCGTGTCCCTCACGTCCTCCCTCTGATCTTGTACTTAGCAACTTTGAAATCTATAACAGATGTAAAATTGTAGTGATTAAGTGTCCTTTTACAAAATTAATAAAATTAAATTCAGTCTATACAAAGTGAAGGGTGGCATGTAATGGTACCTTAAAGAAGAATGCACCTCTATGAGTGGAGTGCGGCCCTCTGATCAGGAAAGAATGGAGTTGCGCACCTCCCCGCATCCCTTCCAAAATCCTGTTGTAGAAGAGGGTATGATGCTAAACTTGCAGAGACATTTCCAAGGCGGTGCCAGTAGAGGAAACAAAAATGAACTTGGCCATTCTGCATAGCTAAACCAAAGCAAACAAAATAAAAAGAAAAAGAAAAAGGAAATGTGATCAAAACCCAAAGCAGAGTATAGCGGTGGCGCCTATCCATGCTTAGCGAATAGGGTTTTCCTTAGAATGCTCATAATCACTATTTTGGGCATAGTGTTATCTAAATCTTGGCGCTCCATATTGATTTTTTAAATGGACATAAATGGTAAATTAATTTAAATATATAAATCCTTATGAAGTCTTCAAAACAAAGAAAACCTAAATGATGGAAATAGTAATAAGGTTAAAAAGAGAAGGCAATAAAAGTATCACGATTGCATTAAAGCAAGCACTATCTACAATGGTAAGCTGTTAAATAAAATCTAGGACAGCAGATAGAAAAAAAACGGAAGGATAAATACGAATCTGCATTCTCCATGAAACTCTTAAGTGGAGTACTTTGTTTTAGCCTGTCTATTTTACAGTGCTGGCAGACGTAGCTCCCACACCTCCTATTGAATACGGCGAATGGAAAAAGAAGGAAAGAACCGACGATTGACAAGAAGGAGAAATCTAATGGCTAAGGTTATTTTTAATCGTCTCGCACGTTACAGATACAATGACAGCCATGGATACACTTTGTCAGGTTGTCAACACAACTTACATCAAGCTTGATTTGTCTTTTTTGGTGGAATGTAGAGCTTAAGAGGAAGCATCTAGACTTTCTACATGAAAAAGGGGTTCATTGATATAATTTGTTGTGCGATATTACCCAATGTTCTTTCACGGGATTGACCTGCCTACCTTTGCCTAGCGAGAAGAGACAAATGCCGAATGGATTTGAAGATTAAAGCTAAATAAAAATGTACAACATTGAATATTATTAATATAAAAATAAGAATAAGAGGGGAGATTTTTCATTTGATGATAACGATCATTTAAGAATTTATGATGAAATAATTCGTACTAAGGTGACTCAAATATTTCATAGTAAAGAGGCTTTCCAATTTGCTAAAAACTACTAGCGCGGGAAGGGTAAATAGAATGTATTTAAGTAAATAAAAAAAAGAAGAGAGGATACAAAATTTATTATATAAATAATAGTGAATAAAATGCAGTTAAGTGAATAATTAATAGTGGATCAAAAGCGTATTATATAAATAAGTAATAGTCAATAAGTAAATAAATAAATAAGAGAGGATAAAAAGTTAAATATCTTAATGAATAATGGTGAGTGAAATATTGTTAAATAAATAAAATCGGGTAAAAGATAATTACGTAAATAAATAATAGTGAATAAAAAGATAGTTAAATAAGTAAATTAATAAAAGTGGATAAAAAGGAAATTATATAAATAAATAATAGTGGAGAGAAGGTAGTTAAATAAGTAAATAAATAAGAATAGATACAAGGGTAAGTAGTTAAATAAATATTGGTGAAAAACAATGATATCAAGTTTCCACAATCCATAATATTCATCATCCCATTTTTCTGGATTTGATTGTGTGAGAAATTTTTACATCAACATTTCCCATCACAATATTAGTGAGGGAGGTAATGATTGGTTAGATACCCTATCAAGGTTAGCATGATAAAATTAATGACAGAGTTATCAATAATACTATTATTAATGTTCATAAAAAATAATAATACTATTCCGATGGTTAATAACGAAAGTACAAATTTTATAAACGAGGATGGTGTTAGATTTAAAGATGAAACCATCTCAAATTATCGTAGCAATATAATATTTGATTTTTTTTAATCATCCACACATCTTTATGGATGATTTAAGTGGGTATGTTTATTTGGTTCTCGTGGTAAATTATATAGCTAATTTAATTGTAAGTCATTAAAGGTGAATATTATATTGGAAACGGTTTGTGAACTATGTTAGAGTTATAAAAATAGATAAATAAATAAATGAAAGCTATCTTAAGAGAAATATGTAATAACAACTACAACAATATTCTTATCAAAGTTTAGAAGATTGTTAATATAATATTATGTATTGATGGTGTTGTGTATGTATCTCTTAGAAAAGGAGAAAAGAAGGAAATAATAACATTATTATGGTAAAATAGGGAGTAAAAGTTATTGTTATTATTTTGGTTGATAGAATAATTATTTAAGGTTAAATGAAAATTTGAGAATATTGGGATAACAATGGTTTTTTGGATGCAATAACAAAAACTTATTCAACAAATTGAAAATTCATTGATTTTTTCCCATTGATGGTGTGCAAAGTTTTACTGGCTTCCCCATAAAGCTAGCAGCATCACCCAGTAAGTTGGAATGTTTTCATAGAACTCGCCAGAAGCATGTTTCTTGAAATTATCTATAAGAATTGGTTTCATTTTTTGAAAGTATCCTTATATTATATTAAAAAAAAATGAAATTTATAGTTTATTTATATGACTTTTACACCAAGAGCCACCCACTTATACCTACTTATAATCTCTATGTTCGTCTTTGTCCTCACAAAGTCCTATCGAAATTGACTTTTAGCACTTGAAAGGGTTCTTTAATTATTATGTGGAAGGTGTTCCCTTTTTGAAGTGAATCGAACTGATTTATAGATCGTAATCTCTATTTTTTCTAAAAGAGATGCAAAACAATTTAAATCATCTCACGTGTTTGATGGTTCTAAAAGAGATGCAAAACAATTTAAATCAGCTTACTTGTTTGACAGATCTACAAGAAATGCAAAATGATTTAAATCATCTTAGTGTTCACTTTATTTTACTGACTATCCATTTGATTATGGTCTTTAGATAAGGTGATTGGACATGCTTACAGCTTTTTATTTTAGTAAATAGTGATGCATAAAGCTACACTTATATTATAGTGAATTAAAAATTAAATGCATGCATTACACTTGTGGGGAATATTTGATTCAAATGTATACATTTTGTAGATTCAAATTTATGTTTTATTGTGATTTTTACCCCTGCCCTTCAATATATTGCCCAAGTATATCCTGCTATCGGTGTAACCATTGCTCCTGGTAGAGGTGCAAGCGCTAGTATACTACATATGTACATGCATAGACATATAAATTTCAATATTGAAATTTGACCATGATTTTGATTTTTTTTTATGGAGGAATCAATATCTAGTAGGACCCATGAAGTGAAGTCCTTATACACAACACTATAACTTTCATTAGCATGAGTTGTCCTCAATTTATGTCGGGGCTAAACCTAACACAATCCAACCTAAAATCATCATTTATGTTTTCTAGCCACTTGAAAATCTAGTCTAATCCTAAGGGCTAATTTTGATGATTTATTGTATATTTATTAAAAAATAAATTAAAGTAAATAGTGTCAAAACTAAAAATATTTTTTAAATAAAAGAAGATTAAATTTCAAGCTTGTATTTTATGCCCATTGTGTGTTTAGTAATTTATATAGATATTTAAAAAAATATTCATATAAATATGTAAAGGAAAATAATTTGGGGAAGCTCCTCCCTCCCTTCTTGATGGGTTTACATTTTAAACATGATTCCATACTCTTTATACATGTTATCTATTTTTTGATCTGCTATTCTCCCCTCCTGTGGGTATGACATAATAAATTATTCACACCAACATAAACATAATGAAAGTAAGATGCAAACACAATGCAAACATGTGAAGGGGCTCTGACAATCACAAACTAGTAAGCTCTACAAAAATATTACAAAGATCCATTCCCATGAAGGCATGCATGAGTCATAGATTAATAATGTTATCTATTTTCTAAGTGAACCATGAACCAAAGAATCATAGGCTAGTGAAGTCTGATATTCACTAGTTGCTCCTTCTAAAAGTAGCAAATGAGCAACACACAAGGGCTAGTGAGACCCATTTTTCACTATGTGTGCACACATGTTAACCGTATCAAGAATTATAGTCCCAATAATTTCAATAAGGCACTACATAAAGTCCAACATGTTGGAACGAAGTCAAGCACATAATGTAATGCATGCTTCCACCTTAAAGTAATTGATAAAACCAGTTGTGAACAATTTCATTTAAGGTAGAGTAAGACAATAAACTCAACATGAAAAAAGGCCATGAGAGCTTATTGGAAAACCTTATTCCAATGATATGTTCCCAATAGAGCTAACTCATGAAAAGGGGTTTCTCCCAAGACAAAGCCAAAAACAAGACAAAAAATGTCACATAAGGGATCCATAGATCTGGGATTAGATATACCTTTGATAATGTGTAATATAATTATACTCGAGATTGACCTTATTATCCCAGATACATGGAACTATGAGCACAATGGAAGAAAAACACATAGAGATAAAAAAACAAACCTTTTGGGTCAACATGCATGATACCTAAATGCCTCAATTTCTTGCATCATCCCTAAAAGGAAAACATGGGATGATGTAGGAGCTCATTCGGGTGCATGGACAACCCTAGACAACCAAAAACATTCTATAACTTAATGCTTTTTTTTGTTTTGAATTTTTCTTGCAGACATAATTTATTGAAATTCTCAACTCCTTTAGCATACTAAAATTTGATGATGGATTATGAAAAAATAAATTGTTTAATTAATTCATTTTCAAATTGTTTTAAAATGATTTGAAAGATGTTAAATTTACAAAAAGGAAAATCCCACACCCAAGCTTGTGAGTGGTGCTTTAATGTGCTCTATAACTCCATTTGAAAATTTTGAGTTTGTATTTTATTGCAAGATTGGAATACAGGGTGTTGCAGAGAGTGGAGAGAGTGGGTTGAAGATCGGGAAAGAAATTTTGAATTGCATATTGAAGGCACATTTTGGGAGAGGAAAACCCATGCCTAGGAAGGAGTAATGGCTGTTTAGAAGCTTTTACTGGTAGAAAAGAGGAAATCCCACACACAAGTTACCCAGGATCTTTCGGATAGGAAAAGGGATGCAAGGAAGTTTGGTGTTGCTAGATTGACATAGTTTGGAGAATATGGTAGATAATTTAATATATTATTGTTGCAAGCACTTTAAAATGAAATATAATTTCAGATTTAATATTGCATGTGTTCTCCATTTGCATTTTAAATTTTAGAAGGAAACTTGCTACAACAATTGATAATCTTGTGGATTCTCAATTTTTGAGCTACACCATTTGGTATTAGAGCATGTCAATGAAGAGGAAAATAATTCATCCCACACAAAAGATGTGGGAGAGAGAGAGAAACATGAGGAGAAGACAATACTATTGTTATGTAGATTTTGAGAGGAATAACAACACTCCTGGATGTCGTGGACGATGTTAGTGAAGATGATGAAGAATTTGTAGAATTTTCAGAAGTGGAAAGAGGAGATGCAGATGAAGAGAAATTCCTATAAGTACTATCCAATTTGGGTAATAAGCCAAGGATGGACCCATCAAGCTATAGTGGAAGCCTAAATTTAGAAGAACTCATTGATTGGATTGTGGATATGGAAAAATATTTCGACTTGGAGATAACATGAAGGTGAATTATGCTTACATAAGGTTGAAAGGAAGAGAAAGGGAAAGGATAAAATAAGGTTGTGAGATAAAATGGTGGAAAAATTCTTACGAGTAGACTACAAAATTAATTTATTCAAGAAGTTGCAGAATCTAAAACAAAAATATGTAAGTGTCATGGAGTACACTAAGGAGTTCTACTAGCTAAATATTTGGGCTCGACCTTTTGAGGATAACGAAGAATAGATAGTAAGGTATATAAATGGTCTAAAAATATCAATCCAAGATGAGCCAATTTTATTCATGATAAGTACAATAAAGGAGGCCTATAGATATGCACTCAAAATTAAAGAAAAATAACAAGGAGATAGTAAAATAATCTTGGAGGGAGAGGTAAATGTCTTAGAGGTACATGAAAACCAAACACAAGATGAGGAAAACCATCTAAGGAATGTGAGACAAGTTGGTCACAAACAAACTATGGCACCAATGTGAGAGGAAGGGGAGATTTATTTAGAGGAGGAGGTGAAAATTCAAGACCAAGGGGAGATTATGGAAGGGGGAGATGATTTTTAGGAGTTTTATTCAATTATGGAGAGACTAGTCATAGAGAATTTGAATTCCCTCAAGTGCAAAAAAAGGATAGGAAGAGCAATACTGAGAGAACATTTACTATAGAGGCTAAAGAAGAAAATGAAATAGAAGAACTATAGGATGGACAAGCTCTTATGTGAAGAAGAGTGCTCTTAAATCCAAAAAAGTAGAAACAAGAACCCATATAGAGGAGGAATTCATTTATAACCATTTTCAAAGAAAAAGGGAAGTGTTGCATTGTGATTCTGAATAGCAGTAGAACAAGCAATTTGGTGTCTCAAGAAATGGTAAAAAGGCTAAGTTTGGAGAAGACAAAGCATCCTGACCCTTACAAGGTTATGTGGTTGCAAAAGGGCCATCAACTTTTAGTGAAAGAACAATTGGGTGAGTTTTCAAATTGGCAATTATATTGATGAGATTGTGTGTGATACAATACCTATAGATGCTTGTCACATTAAATTGGGTAGGCCATGGTAGTATGATAAAAATCCATATATGATGGTGAAACAAATACTTACACAATAACCAAAGGTGCAAGAAAATATGTTATGACACTAGTAAAATAAAAAATAGGAGGTGGCCATTGACACCAAAGTATGTGTAATAATTGAAAAATAATTTCTATAAGAGATACAAGTGGAAAAAATGTGCTATGCCTTTATTTCTTATCCAGAATAAGTTGGGACTAAAAAATAAAATTAGAAAATACCTATAAAAATCAAGGAAATATTTCAAGAGTATAGTGACATCTTGATGAAAGACTTACCAGATGGATTACCACCTATGAGGAGTGTGATTCATTGCATGGATTTGATATCAATATCAAGCTTACCAAACAAGGTAGCCTACAGAATGAGCCTAAAGGAAAATGAGGAAATAAATAGACAAGTTCAAGATTGTTGGATAAAGGTTTAATAAGAGAAAGTTTATGTTCATGTGTTGTTCAAACAGTCCTAGACCAAAGAAAGATGGATAATGGCATATGTGAATAGATTCAATAGATATTAACAAGATCACCATCAAGAATAGGTTCCCATTGCCACAAATGGATGACTTAATGGTTTACTTGAGTGTAGAAAAATGTTTCACAAAGATTGATCTCAAAAGAGGGTACCATCATAGAAAGATAAGGTAAGGAGATTAATGGAAAACCACATTTTAAACAAAGGACGGGTTGTATGGGTGGTTTTTTATGCTATTTTTATGTAGGAGCATCCAGTGGTGTAAGGGAAATCTTGCATCACCCAAAAATATTTTCATTTCCTATTGGTAGTTTCTTATATGTTTTTGTAGTTTTGGATACCCTTTTCGTCATAATGTAATTCCCAACTTTCAATTTTGTTTTTCTGCCTTTTCTAGTCAACTACTATTTTTAGTAGGTATTGGAATTTAAAAGTATTTGGGGACAAAAAATTATATGGGAGGATTCAAAATGGGAAAATAAGAACATTGGTGAAAGAATCAGATCAAGAGCATTCTTGGTTTGAAAGATATTGCAGTTTCAGTCTTCCATAATTGCACATGAAAACCTTCCAGATCATATTTGAGGCATTAAATGGCCCTAAAATGGCCCTAAAACTTGCTGAAATCAGTGTAGTAGATTTCAAACATTTTCTTGACTTTGAGACCTTTCCAACGGTTCAAACGGTTTGAAAAACAGAGTCCCAAGACAAAAGTTATGGTTCCCAGAAGTTAGTGCACTTTCAAAAATGTGTTAACTTTCGAATAAGGTTTTAAAATTTGAGTTTCAATTTGTAATTTTTGGTGCCAAACTTCCAAATATTATAATTTGAATGTTTTTTATGCTTGAAAACTGAAATGGAGCTATTTATGGGTGGGGTTTTCTAATTTTTGTAGCTTTTTGGGAACAAGAGTGAAAAATGGGGAAAAGGGCAACTCTGTAATTTTTTGTAAGAGTATGTAATGCAAAACTTGAGGATTTGAGATCCTCTACATGTAAGATTTCCTATTTATGAATAAAATAATATTCTTTGTGTTGTGTGTGATTTTATGTGTCTTAGGTTAGCACCCTCATCAGGTGGTATCAGAGAAGGCTTTCTTGAGCATGTGGACAGATCACTGATCACAAGGCAGCTCACATTAGGACCATGGTTGTGGGTTCAAGATATTCAAGATACCTCCAAGAGTGATGCTTGGTAGGCATGGTGGTGCTAGAGGTGGCAGAAATGCTAGTGGAAGAGATCCATTGGCAGTTGAGGGTTTTAGAGCCCTCCAGAGACAACTTGATGCATTGCACGAATAGATGAGAAGAGGGTTAAACCCAAGAAGGAGAGAAGAAAGTGAGGATGCAGAAGAGGTGGAAGATTCAGATATAGAAAAGGAAGAAGAAGCAATTGATCAAGACCAAATGTGGCTGATAGGGGCCATTTCAAAGATTTGAAAAAGACCCAAAATAGAAGTTCCTAGTTATTTTGGAAGTCTGGACCTGGAAGAGTTGATCGATTGGATTAATGAGATAGAGGAGTATTTTGAATATGAAGAAGTAGAGGACCTAGATTGGGTTAAGCTTTCAAAAATGAAGCTCAAGTGCCATGCAAATATTTGGTGGAAAGAGGTCCAGTTGGAGAGAAATCAAAGAGGAAAAGGAAAGATCAGAAATTGGGATAGCATGGTGGAGAAATTGAAGAAGCAGTTCATACTAGTGCACTATGAGTTAGATCTGCTAAAGAAATTGCAAAGGTTGAAACAAGGAAATAGATTTGTGAAAGAATATATAGAATATTTTCACAAGATGATCATCAAAACGAGACATGTAGAGGCCAACAAGGAGAAGGTAGTCTGTTATCTTAATGGGTTATGACCAAGAATTCAAGTGGAACTAAGCCTAGTCAGAATGGCCACTATTGAGGATGTGTACCATTTCTCTCTAAAAGTTGAAGAGAAGTTGAACAAAAGATTTTACAGCAAGCAAAAGGAATGAGGAGGTCAAAGTGGAAGGGGTAGTGGAAGATGTTATAGAAACCAAAATGAGGATGAGAAGAAAATTGGAGATGTGGGTATTGGCTAAGGCTAGAAGAGTGATAACTTATACCACCCTCATGATCAAAATAGTGGTGATCAAAGAGGTAGAGGACAAGGTAGATTTGGGAAAGGATTCAGAAGAGGTGGTTTTAGAGGAACTTACTTCTAGTGTGGTGAAGAAGGGCATCAAGCCTATGAATGCCCACAACACCAAGGAAGGATAGATAGAAGGCCAAAATGTCATGCAAGGGTTGCACATGTAGATGAGGAGGCTCAATCCAAGAATTTAGATGATGCTAAAAGAGGAGAAGCCCTTGTGGTTAGAAGAGCCCTGGTGATGGAAGAGAAGGATCCATAATAGAGGAAGAATCTACTTCACACAAGGTGCAAAGGTGAAGAAAAATTTTGTGATGCCATTATTGATAGTGGGAGCACTGATAATTTGGTGTCAGAAGAGATGGTTATTGTGACATAGATTTTGGGAACCTAGAATGCTTACTCTCTTCCTAGGGTTTTCCACCTACAAAGAGAAATTTGAGTTCCTAAAATATTTATGCACACTCAAATAAGGATGTATGCAATGTCATGTGATGTAAAAGAACTAAAATAAATGCAATTGACTAATAAAAATGATCTAAAATGAATGTTAAAGTGCAATTTAAGCTATGTTTTAAAACACACTGTGATATGCAAACAACTATGAAAGATGAAGAAATTGAAAGAAATATGCACAACATAAGGTATAGGGTCAAATATGACTGCACCTGGATGTTGTGTGAGCTTCCTGGAGTGTCTGGAATGCTAATGAAATTTTCTGATTTTTCACAGTGGGACTCATTCGCCAAGGGTGGTGAATCAGTCCTCCCCAAGATTTCTGGAAAATCAGGAGGCAACACTGCTACACCAGATTTGGAAATATCTGAACGTTAGGTTGTCGGGGTCATTTCTACAGAAAATCGACAAAAAACAACTCAAAATTCTTGAAAATATGATGAGTTGACTTGAAGAGCCTAGTTGACTTGAATTCCACTTTTCAACACCTTTAAACTTGTTAAATCTACAAAAAAAAAGCTACAAATACACATGCACAAAGGGGAAAATTTTTGGGGGTTAGTGAATAGGGGTATTCCTTTGTCAAACCCCAATTTGGTAATCAAACCCAATATAAATGAATAGCATGAAAGTATTACAAACTTACCAAATCCTTGAATATGGAAATGTGAAGTGATGTCAATGGCTACTCCAAAGTGCTTGAAAATGCTTGAATTGATGATGCAAAATGATTAATTGCTTGAATGACTTAGGATATTGAATGCTTGAATGAAATGATTGTGTAGGAGCTATAAAATGAGGTGAAAATCACTTATTTATACAAATCTTGTGCCTTACTATCCATTCATACCTCATCACAGGCCAACATGAAGTGAATTTGAGTAAAATCGCAAAAGAAATTTTGAAATATTTTGAATTTGGGGCCAAAGGGGACTCATTCGCCACCCTTGGAAAATGAGTCTCATTTGGGACCCAAAACCAAGTGTTGGAAATAATGTTGGTTTAATGTTGTTTGTCAGGATAGGACTGAAAAATACACTTAATATAAGCATATGAGGGCATAAACAGATAAAATAAAGCATGGGAAGGGTGTAAATAGTAAAAATATGCCTAGAAAAGCATGAAATCTTGTTACAAAACTTTACAACACTTCAAAATAGGACTTGTTAATGAGTAAAAAGTTTTTTTAAGGTTAATTGCAATAAATAGAGTCTAGAAGAATGTATAAATGTCTTACAACACTTCACAAGACACCGTTCTTTGAGTTTTAGCACAAAATAAGCATGTTGAAGCAAAGATACATCATACAATTAAAGAAATATAGTTCCAATAGTTTGAAACAAGACCTAAAAGACCATGAAAATGACAAGGGTCTATTTTTCAATGGCACATTTAGCCCCCACTTTAGTGAGAGAAACTTGCTTCCTCACACTAAAGTAGCCATGAACATCAAGAAGAGGATTCGAATGGACTTACATTAGCAAGATGGAATACAACAAACAAGGAGGATGATCATGCCCCTAGGATGAAGATCCCATGGCAAACTGAACTTAAGGACAAAGGAACACACAAGTGTTGAGAGAAATTGAGTGAAGCTTTGATCATCAATCCAACTAGTTGTGAAAAGAGATCTAGGCTGATTGTTTAAAAACAAGAAAATGTGTACTCACTCTGGGGCCATGGAACTAGTTGTCTGCAGGGTGAGAAAGCCCAAAAAGTAAGATACATACACTAGTTGGTATGCACTTACAAAAACACAAAAGTGGCTATGGGGAAAAGTCATGCCGCTAGATGGGCTTCCTGCTCAACCATGCCAAAGTTGTACCCATTCAATAACTTTAACAAGGCACCAAAAATCTAAAGAAAATCCAAATTTTGGTTTAAGTTTCATAAGACAAGAAAAATAGGATGGCACCATAGGCATGCAAGTTGTGTTATGCAAGGTGCCCGAGTGGGAATGCAATATGTAAAAATTTTATGCTTAATATGTTCAAAGGAGTCTTGTTCAGTTCATGTAAGGTCAGTCACTTAGAGAACATTGTGTCTAATGTCTCCAAGAGAGGACCAATCAAAGAATAGTATATTCACAATTTGGGGGATGTTGTTTGTCACATCAAACCATAAAGAGGAATGCAATATGCTAAGAAAGATCACCCTTATGAAGGAAATCACACCCAATGTCATCCACAAAGTGACAAACACATCACATAAATGACAAGGCTTCACAAAGAATGCAAATGAAATAATGGTAAT
>VDFB02168118.1:24328284-24486470 GCA_007258455.2 Sequoia sempervirens
TCTCTCCATGTCTCTCTACCCCTGTATATTTCCATATCTACCTCTTATATATCACTCCCTCTATCTTTGTCTCTATATCTCCCCCTCATTCTCTCCATTTCTCTCTATCTCTATATATATTTATTTCTTTCATATCTATCTATCCCTCTATCCTCTCTCTCTATTTATCTCCCTCTCCTCTCCATATCCATCTCCTCCATCTCTATCTCCATCTCCATTTCCATTTTCATTTCCATCTCTATCCCTATCTCCTTACCCGTTTGTCTCTCTCTTGTTCTTCCCCCTATATCTCCCCCTCTTTCCATTCCTACCTCTCATTCTCTCTCCCTCTCTCCCTATTTGAAGCATAACATGACCCTATTGGTAATGGAGCTTCATAATCTTGCTGATTTAGAGGTTTTGTTTTAGTTATGTGTAGATCCTTGTAAGTGGATGCATAATTGATTTGAATTTGTCACTTTTCTATTTAAATTTGTGAGGTTTATTGCACAAAAATAATTTTCTAAATTGACTACCAATTGAATGCACTGCACAAATGTATGCAAAAAGTAGACCAAAATGACCAAAATTTTCCCTAATTGACTGCACAAATGTATGCAAAAAGTAGACGAAAATTTTCCCTAATTTATGTTCCACACACTTTCAATGTGTAGCCATTGCACACCAAAGTGTAATTGCTAGGTTTAAATTATTTTTAGATGTGCTCTTATTATGAAAGGCCTTATGGGTTGGGGCCCTAGCTCAGTTGGCTAAAACTTTAGGTTGGTCACGAGGTCTAGTCTCCCCCACCCCCCTGGTACTGGAGGGCTTGTTGCGCCAACGCCGCCGGTCACATTAAAAAGTTTACCAGGCGTCGTGCTACCCGATTCCTGCATTCTTATAAAAAAAAAAATTATGAAAGGCCTTATATTAGACTAAATATTTTACATTGAAGCAAAGAATATATTTCTTAGAATATATTTTTCAATATTTTTTAATTTTATGTATATCAATATAGAAACTTAGTTTTATATGTAGTAGTGAGATTGCTAGGGTTAAATTTTTTTTAGATGTGCTCTTATTAGGAAAGACCTTATATTAGACTAAATATTTTACATTGAATCAAAGAATATTTTTTTAAAATATTTTTCAATATATTTTTAATTTTATGTATATCAATGTAGAAACTTAGTTTTATATGTAGTAGTAAATTTAAGAAAGTTGTTTCATAGTTAATCTTACAAATTTTAGAAACTTCTTTTTATATGTAGTTTTTCATAAATAATAATATTTTTATTAGAAAAGATTACTTAAATAAATCTAATAATATATGTTGTTTCAATGTTTAATTTTCTAAATTTTACAAACTTCTTTTTATGTCAAGTAATTTAATATTTTTTTGTAGCATATATATATTTAATAATATATATAAAATACACCGAGAGATATCCTTCTTGAGGCGCCTATTTTTTAAATCAGTTTCTCACATAAAAGTGCAATAGGCGCCTTGAGAAGGATATCTCTCTACGTATTTTATATATATTATTAAATATATATATGCTAGTAGCAGTTGTGACACATGTAATATCTTAAATAAATTATATTTATATTTATATATTGTATATTATATTATTATAATAATTAATATATTATAATATGATAGAATAATATTTGTAATTCAATTTAAAAAAATAATATATAATTTAATATTTAAATGTTAAGTTAAAATATTATAAATATATTTTTAGTATATTTATAATATTATAATAAAAAAATATTATATCATCAATATTTGGTTAGGATTATTAAAAAAATATTTACTTAGGATTAGGGTTAGGGTTAAGGTTGAGAGATACAATTAAGGTTAGGGTTAGGTCTAGAGATATAGTTAGGGCTACGGTTAGAGTTAATATATAGTTAGGATTGGGGTTAGGGTTAATATTAGGATGAGAGACAGTGTTTGCATCAAAATTAGGACATGGGTTATCATCAAGATTAGCTTAGGATTAGGGTTTGATTTAGCATGAGGATTAGGGTTAGAATTAGGTTTAGGGTCAAGTTTAGGGTTAATAGATATAGTTAGGGTTGGGGTAATAATTGGGGTTAAGGTTATCAGGATTAGGGTTATAGTTATGTTTTGGATTAAGTTTAGGGTTAGGATTATGATTAGGTTGAGGTTCAAAGATATAGTTAGGCTTAGGATTCAGGCTAGAATTAGGGCTAGAGATATAGTTAGGGTTAAAAATATGGTTAATAGTATGATGAGGGCCAGGGTTCGTGTCAAAATTAGGGTTAGGGTTAGCATTAGGATTAGGGGTACATTTAGGTTTGCAGTCAAGTTTAGGGTTAATAGGTATAGTTAGGGTTGGGGTAATAATTGGGGTTAAGGTTATCAGGATTAGGGTTATAGTTATGTTCTCAATCAAGTTTAGGGTTAGGATTATGGTTAGGTTGGGGTTAAGAGATATTAGGTTTAGGGTTTATGTTAGGATTAGGCCTAGAGATATAGTTAAGCTAATGGTTAGGGTTAAGAGATATAGTTAGGGTTAGAAACATGGTTAACATTAGGATGAGGGTTAGGGTTAGCATGAAGAATAGTTTAGGATTAGGGTTAGGATTAGTATTAGCATTAGGGTTGCATTTAGGTTTAAGCGATATAGTTAGGGTTAGGGTAATAGTTGGGGTTAAGGTTATCAAGATTAGGGTTAAGAGATGTGATTAGGGTTAGGGTTAAGGGTAAGGTTAAGTTTAAGGCTAGATATATAGTTAGGATTAGGGTTAGGGTTGAGATTTAGTTAAGATTAGGGTTACGATTAACATTAGGATGAGGGTTAGAGTTAGCATCAAAATTAGGGTAAGAGATAATATCAAGATTTGCTCAAGATTAGGGTTAAAATTAGGTTTAAGGTCAATGTTAGCATTACGAATAAGGTTAGGCTTAGGGTTTGCATAATTATGGTCATGCCTCGAGTTAGGTTTAGGATTAGAGATTTAGTTAAGAACCCTAATTGAACCCTAACCCTAATTATACCATAACATAGAATTTAACCCTATCCTAATGCTAACCATAATTGAACTATAATCCTAATTAAATCTAAACCTTAATTGAAACCTTAATTGAATCCTAAGCCTAATTTTGACCCTAATATTTTTTTAAAAACTATAAACCTAATTTAACCCTAACCCTAACCTTAACCCCAACCTTTTCCCTAATGCTAAGTTCCCTAAGATTTAGCTTAGAACCCTAATTTAACCTTAACCCTAATTTTAATTGTAATACTAATTAAACCCTAACCCTAACCTGTATTAAAACCTAACCCTACTTGAACCCTTAGCCTAGCCTAAAATTAATCCTAGCCCTATCCCTAATTGATCCTAAAATTAATTGAACCCTAATCCTAATTGAATATAAACCCTAATCTAAATGCTAATTAAATTCTAACTGAATATTAACCCTTATCATAATTGTAACCCTAACCCTAATCCTAGTTGTATTATAACCCCAACCCTTACCTTGATCCCAATCTTTATCATAGAACCCTGACCCTAATTTTAAACATCAATTGAATCCTAACCTAACCATAGTTGAATCTTAACTGTAATAAAACCCTAACCCTAATACTAATTAATCTCCAACCCTAATCCTAATATTAACTTGTAGCTCCTCATCCAAACCTTAATTGAACCATAATCCTAACCCTAACCCTAAATCCCTAGTTGAACTATTAACCCAACCTAACATTAACCATAACCCTAACCCTAATTGTGTTGAACCCTAATTGAATCGTAACCTAACCCTACTTGAATTCTTACCCTAACCCCAACCCCAACCATAAACTTTACCCCATGTTTTATCCTATAAGCCTAACATTAACCACAACCCTAATTGAACCCTATCCTAACTTGAACCACAATTGAACTATAACCCTAGTTAAACCTAAACCATAACTCAAACCCTAACCCTAATTCTAACCCTAATGTTGACCCCAAGATTCATTTTGAAACCCTAACCCTAACCCCAATCTTCACCTTAATGTTGACTCCAAGATTTATCTTAGAACCCTAATCCTAATTCTAACTCTAATTTTGATTCTAACCCTAGTTATAATTCAAACTCTATTCATAATTAATTTTAATAATAACCCTAATTCTAATGACGACCCTAATTCTAATTGTAATACTAATTGAATCCTTACCCTAGCCTAAAATTAATCGTAGCCCTAACTGTAATTGAACCCTAACCCTAACCCTAGTTGAGTCTTAATCCCCCAACCCTAATCCTAACCTTTATCTAAAGTTTTATCCTATAATTCTAACCTTAGCCCTAATTGAACCCTTTTGAACCCTAACTCTAATTGAATCCTAATCTTAATTGATTCATATCCCTTAATCAACACTAACCCTAATTCCAATGGAAACCCTAATTCTATTTGTACTACTAATTGAACCATAGCCCTAATCGTAATTAAAACCTAACTCTAGTTGAACCCTTGTCCTAACCTATCATTAACCCTAATCCTAACCATAATTGAACCATATCCCTATCTTTAGTTGATTCCTAAACCTAACCACAACCGTAACCCTAATCTTTACCTCAAAATTTATCCTATAGCCCTAACTTTAACTCTAACCCTAATTGAACCCTACCCAAACTCCAACCTTAATTAAACCATAATCAAGAATCCTAACTCTAACATATACTTAACCCTAATTGAACTCTATTTGAACCCCTTTGAACCTTAATCCTAATTGATCCTTAACCCTAACCATATCTCCAATTCTAATCCCTAACACTAACCCTATCTATAATTGAACCATAACCCTAACTATAACCCTAATTCTAATTCTAACCCTAACCATAATTCTAACTCTTCATAATTCTAATTCTAATTCTAACACTAACCCTAATTCTAATGGCAACCCTAATTCTTAATAATAAGTTTATTATATTTTATTTCCATTTAACCTAATGATTTTAAATTGATTTTAGATGTGATCTTTATAATTAGATTGTATATTTAAGTACTTATATTTGTGTACAATAAAATATTTAGTAAAGTCTTAAATTTATAATATTTATTTGAGATATATATTAATTTTGAATAAAATATAATATGAATGATTTTTCCTTTTTGAAATGGTTTCAACTTTTTTAAAAATATTCTATAATTTTTGTGTAATAATAAATTTAGGATATTTCATTTTTATATAATTTCCCAATTTTATAATTTGATACATTAATTTTAAATTTTTAAAAAGAACAATTTTTTTCATTCCTTTATAATTTTATTTATGTTCTACTATTAAAAAAATATTTTACAATGACATCAAAGGATAAAATATTTTTTGATTTTAAGTATAATAATTTAGAAACTTACTTTTATATGCAATAATAAATTATTTTTTCCTTTCAAAATTTTAGAAACTTCTTTTTAAATGTAGTAATTTAATATAGTAACTTTGAATGGAATATAAATTTTTAATAAATTTTTTTCGTGCTTAATTTTGGAGACTTATATGGTCAATAAAGTTAGGAATAAAATTTTAAAAAGAACATTTTTTTCCATTCCTTTATAATTTTCTTTCTATTCTATTTAAAAAAAAAAAAATTACATAATTTTTGTTTTCAAAGATTTTCAATATTTTTTTGATTTTAAGTTATTAATTTAGAAACTTTCTTTTATATGCAATAATAAATTTAAGAAGGTTCTTTCATATTTAACTTTCTAAATTTTAGAAACTTTTTTTTATGTGTAATAATTTAATAAAGTAACTTTGAATGGAATATAAATTTAAGAATGTTCTTTCATATTTAACTTTGGAGACTTTTGTGATCATTTAAGTTAGAAATTAGGAAAGACGTGAAAGAATAAGAAAGTAAATCAACAATTCTAAATCGCATACAAATTCTTCTCAATTTATGTTCATAAAATAAAAATATTTAATTTTTTAAAATAACTTGAAAGAGGAGATGAGGAAAGATATCATGACTAATATCTTCAATTCTTTTCTGTGTGAATAACAATCTCTCGTGAAAACTCTTATTTATTCACTTCTTATTGAGATAATGACAACATAAATATTACATTAAGCCAGTGTAAAGTATAGGTGTCATGACAACTAATTAACTGAACCTTTATCATTATTTACTAAATTATCACATAGTCTAATCGTGAGCCAACATAATTAAACATGAAAGATGATCATATAAAAAATATCCTACATATTATTCGTATTAACTAGCATAGATTACATGGCATCTCAAGGGTCGGAGTAACGTTGTTTGGAAGCCCTCATCATCAAGCTATTCCGTAGTTATTCCTGAGAAATACTTCCAAACACCTAATAGTACGTGATTAAAGATAAAGAAAAGTGAATTCCTTTGGGCATAATGCTCTGGGTCATAATATTCAACAAAGCTTATCTAAGATAAAATTTACAAGGTACCGCAATTAAAACAAGAGCTTATAAGTAATTTGGCCCATGGAATCTGCTATTATTCATTACTTGGTACTCTACCCTTTGCTTACAATAGCAGAATCAGATTAAATACTCATTAGCTTTGTATTTGCATAAACATTCACACAACCAGTGAAGAGCAGTATGAATCCATATTGGTATGATTAATCTGATAGTTAAATTAGTTGCAAATATATAAACAAATGGTAATGTAACTGCATTTACCTCTTTTATTGCTATTAACTCCATCTGTTACGATGGAGAGATTTCTGCCGCTTGAAATAAGACATTTGCAGCCAAGATCCTTTGACTCATGATTGCTCCAAGTTAGAGACAGAATGCAGCAAGTGTATTTGCCAGAGTACCTATACGCCTCATTCCAATAAAAAGGAAAGCTTCAAATATAGTCTAAAAGTCTTCTGTACCCAAGCGAGGATCATGATTTTTAGATTATCCACCCAAAACTTTGCGCATATAAACATACATAATAAAATACATCCAAGACTATACAATTCAGACCCAAAATCAAACAATAGAAGGAATGGTGCTTCATCGAAATGGATCCAGAGTCACCATTAGAAGCTCCAGAGTCTGACGAAATATTCCTCTGGCATACACGTTTCATCCGGATTCGGCTCTACTTCATGAAACTCCACGCTTCCTTCTGAAATTTTGATTGTGAACCAAAGAAGAGAGAAGAGCATTAAGGGAGCTTTCTGTGTGAACCTCTCGCCTCTCGCTCATGTCATTCAAGCTTTCAATCAACACCGAATCCCTCGCAGCAAAAGCTTCCACAGGTTTGATCTTTACCTCCCACTGAACCCCAGATAGAATTCGAAAGATCCTCGCCATATATCTTAAGAAAATGGATATTAATAGACATGGAGTGTGAGTTTATTGCCGGTTACATGCAAGGGCAGTGAAGATTTTAATCATAAATACAAAACGTAACGGCTGGATATGGACGACAGCAGTGTGCATCGCTTCCTCTTCCACTATGAATTAATTCATTAATTCATACGTGCGTGCTTCGTCTTCCACCACTCCTTCCGTTACTGTCCAGCTATAAACTCGAAGATGCTCTTATTAATATATTAATATATTCTCTGAATACTGGCAGCTGGCTGTCAAAGTTTTCAAAAAACCCAAAAAGTTAACAAAGATTTGGCTTCCACTGTAGATCGCCTCTCGGCGAATAAATAACTTGTCATAATATAACAAATCATTCCCTTTTAAAAAAATAAAACTCAAAATTCTAATAATACTTTATATTCTTTTATTATTAAAATTTTATTTTCAACAAAGCTCCTCTCTTTTGTTATACATGATCATTCACATTTCCTCCTAAATATCTCTTTTCTAAAATTTAAATTATCTCAATCATTTTAAGAGACAATGTGAATAATTTCTAAAAATAAAACCCTCTTCTTCTTTCTATATTTCATGCCACTTAAATTTTTAAAAATAAATGATTTTAATTGTAATATTATTCCAATGAGTAATATTTAAAGAAATCCCAATAATTCATCTCTATCAACATCACTTACATACAATATACTTAATAGACCATCCATATTCATAAATATCAAATTCATATAAACCCTATCCATAACATATAAATTGTTCATTTAAACCGAAAAACTTACAAACATAAATATTATTAAATCATCGTAATAGTGTTCGGAGGTGAGGCCCAACCTTACAACCGCCTCTTTCATTTCTGGCTCTCCCATGATGAGGCTAAATATAGTGTCTTTGCAGGCTATTAATTTATTGGCTATTATTAGTCATTAAGGGAGTGGAGGGTATTTGCTAGAAGAAGTATATATAGTTGTGATATATTGAAGCAACATGTATTCTGCATTTAATATAAAATAGATTTTCCTGCTTTGAGAGTAAATGTAGTCGACGAACCACTATAAATCTTGGTATTTCTTTGTTTGTGTTTGGTTTTACAATTCTGATTTAATTTTCTATTTTTTCTTTTCAAATTGTCTGCAAATCTTTTGAACAATTCGTATCAGAGCTCTGGTGAAAACTATAAATCTTGGTATTTCTTTGTTTGTGTTTGGTTTTACAATTCTGATTTAATTTTCTATTTTTTCTTTTCAAATTGTCTGCAAATCTTTTGAACAATTGGTATCAGAGCTCTGGTGAAGCTAGTTGGAAATCTTGAAGAATTCCCAGAAGAATGGACGAAGTAGATATGGAAGAGAGTCCCAAATGGGATGATTAGGTTCAAGTTCTCATGTCTATGTGCCATGGCCATGAAGAGAGTCATGATGAAGTGGGAGCTATTCATCAAATGTTTTTGGATGAATTAAGTGATGAAGTTGATTCTATTATTGAGGAGTTTCTTGGAATGATGGAATCTGGCAGTGATATGGAGTAGATGCAAGAAAGAAAAAGTGTTGTGGCTCAGTCTGGAGAAGAGGAAAAGGTAGAAGAAATATTTTATTTTACTGATAATGAAGTCTCTCTTTTCAAGTTGCAGCAAGAGGTAGAAGATTCAAACACAATGTGTTCAAGGAATGATTATAGTACTCAGTCTGTAAGAACTAGATTTGATTTACTAACCGAAAATTTATCTACTTCTTTCAAGTCTACCAATGATTCACTCTCAGATCTCTTTCTAGCTCCTATTTTCTTGGCTACTCCTATCATGAGTAGAATGGAGAAGGAAACCAGAAGCAAGGGTTGTCTTAAAAGAGGGAAGGTTGTAGCAGCAACGAGATCTGAAACCAAATCCTAGGGAAAATGAGGATTTGCATGTTTTGGTAGAGGTTGAGGAGGTTGAAAGCATGATGGAGCCGCTTTTGCAGCCTGTGGATGAGGGTTTGAATGAGCACAAGAAGGAACAGTTGAGAGAACTTGTAATAAGAGATAATGAGTTTTATCGCTTTTGTGGTGAGCTGGGGCATACGTTGTATGACATTGCCGCCTAAGTCAGATGACTTGCAGCATAAGTCTCACGGTGGACAGATAGTTGCTGTGGGTGATGACAAAAACGTTGAAGCGAATAGGGGAAATCTAGGTAATAAGGGATCAATCGTTGGTGGAAGAGCTGAGAATAGAGGTTGCAGCATCGATCAAGAGGCAAAAAAGGGAGATATAGTGTTTAAGGTTTTGTGCCCTGAGGCAAAGGTAGAAGAAATCAGCCATGAGGAAGCATGGGATGGTAACGTGACGAAGCATTGGGACACAATGGAAGGATGTGAGGAAAGGGTTGTACTTATTTCTACGTTGGCTGAGGGAGATCACCATGCTGATTTCTATGGGTCCGTCGAGAGGCCGTCCCCTACACAGTCTCTACAAATTCAATCTGTAATTGAGGACAAAGAAACAGAAGCAAACAAACTTGCATCTGAAAGTTTTATTTTTTGAGAGGAAGAGGATCTTGATAAGTAATTTTTCATTTCCTCCACGACCTTGGTTGAGGAGGAGGTGTATGGGGGATCATCTAGTAGCAATGGCATGAGTGAAGGTTAAATTTCCATGAAGAATCCCCATCAAATTTTTGAGGGTGAGGCACTGCTGTGCCGCATGATCAAGTATGCATTTCTTGATGAAATTCAGAACAAGCTTGATTATCTTTCAGCATTGATAGTTGAGAACTTCCTTGAGCACCGACTCTAGCTCCTTGTGTTCAAGTCTGGGATGGTCAAGTCAGGTGACCAACCACCATTTGATGGAGTAAACATTGGTAAAAGGTGTGTTTAAGAACTTGGCAACAATGAATACCATAGATTTGCTTTTGTAAATGCAATTGATGCTCACGCTCAAGACAAAGAAATGTTGATTGAAGATTTGATGAGGAAGATTACTTGCTTATGGTAGACTGATGAGTTGAGGTGTTGCAAGCCTACACCTACAGGTGAAGCATGAGGTGGTTTGAATATTGTGGAGCAGTCCCTTTGGAAAGCCGTAAGTGTTGCCTTAAAAATGCACACTGGTAAGCCCCTTCCTTTAACTTGCTCCCCTGTTGGCTTTGGTTCTTGGATGGGAGGTGAGAGAGACCACCATCCAAATGTAACTACCAAGGTTACTGGAGATGATAAATATTTTTCCAAGATTGTGTTAAGCTTTGTTCTATCCGACTTGGAGAAGATTAATGTGAAGTGTTCATGACCAACATTTGGAGACACTATGGTCTTCAATCTCGATTAAAATTTGACATTAAGGTTGTACATGCAAGGGATATCATGATTTTACTGGTTTGACTTCAAGTGAGAGATTGTTGGATGGTGAAGCCCAACCATTATAGCCACCTCTTTCATTTCTAGCTCTCCCATGATGAGGCTAAATATATCTTAAGCCCCTTCCTTTAACTTGCTCTCATGTTGGATTTGGTTCTTGGATGGGAGGTGACATAGACCACGATCCAAATGTAACTACCAAGGTTACTAGAGATAATAAATATTTTTCCGAGATTGTGTTAAGCTTTGTTCTATCCAACTTGGAGAAGATTAATGTGAAGTGTTCATATGAACAACATTTGGAGACACTATGGTCATTAAAATTTGACATTAAGATTGTACATGCAAGTGATATCATGATTGTACTGGTTTGACTTCAAGTGAGAGATTGTTGGGTGGTGAAGCCCAACCGTTATAGCCGCCTCTTTCATTTCTGGCTCTCCCATGATGAGGCTAAATATAGTGTCTTTGTAGGCTATTATTAGTCATTAAGGGAGTGGAGTGTATTTGCTAGAAGATGTATATATAGCTGTGATATGTTGAAGCAACATGTATTCTAGATTTAATATAAAATAGATTCCCCTGCTTTGAGAGTGGACATACTCTTTTAGGGGGAACCACTATAAATCTTGATATTTCTCTATTTGTGTTTGGTTTTACAATTCTAATTTAATTTTTTGTTTTCTCTTTTCGAATTGTCTGGAAATCTTTTCAACAAATAGACCATCCATACTCATACAAATTAAATTCATATAAACCCTACCCAAAAAATATGAATTAATAATTTTAATTGAAAAACCAGAGACATAAACCTTATTAAATCGTCATAATCTATAATCACTACCTACAAATCCGCTACTTTTAAAACCGCCCTAAAAAGAGCTCAAATTCGCTGTCAATTTCATGGTACGGGTAAGTGTACATGCACTTCAAGCTCTCTAAATGCATTTCAAACTCGTTGGAATAAATCTGTAGTGCCTTATATGTTCCTTATTTTGTGGAAGAAAAATTTACATCTATTGATGGTACCATGGAGTTTGGGCACATGCAAGACCAATAATAAGAAATCAAAAGAGATTTCAAAGATTTTCTCTATCTTCTTTGAAAAAAATCACTCTGTACATACACAGTAGCCATTTTTTAATTGGAAAAATGAAATAAAGCAGATGACAGGGATTTCAATCTCCAAAGCTCTCATTACAGTAAAAGGGTGCATCTCATTTAGAGACATATAATTGAAAAGAAAAGATAAAACAAAACAAACCCAATTACACAATAGAACTATATGTTGGGAATGCGTTGAAATTGATAGTGTGTATTTACTTTCAGGTTGCATTGAGTAGAACACCAGGTGATCACTGCCTTGCCTGAGCTTTTCCCCACTTTCTTTTCCACTGCAATACAACTGCCACAAGTGAAAAGATAAAACATGTTGCACATACAAAGCTTCGAACTTCTGCCCTTCCCCTTATTTTTAATTGGGATTGAAATTGAAATAAGCTATTCTCAAGAAATACAGGCCCTAGATCTAAGAACATGAAGCTGCAAATACAAATGAAGGAGATCCAACGATATGAAGCAGAGTTGATGGCAAAGTTAGAGAAGGTGGGGATGAGATCGCTAAAGACAGAAGAAGTGGAGGAGTGCCTTTGATTATTGCAATCAATATGTAGACATGCCAAGCTGCATCAGTTACTCTTGGCTCTTCAACTTCCACCTTCTTCATTCCAACTTCCTTTTTAACTTTCATTTATTTTTTCTTACATGGACCTGAAACATTCATGATGCCACTGTAAGAACGCCTCTCGGCATAATAAAAATTAATTATTAATTATTAATTATTATTAATAATAAATATTGTATGAATTATTATATAAATTTTTATAAAAATAATGATTAATATATTATAATAAATGTAATATACTATAATTATTATTAATGCTAATACACTAATATTATTTTTTTAATATGAAATAATTATTAAATATATTATATAATATTAAATATTCCCCTAAATATTCATAGAAATGATAGTATTAAATCATTAATTAAATAATATAAATCTATAGAATTTTAATTATACCTTAATTTGTATAGTCATAATTATACATATACAATAAAATATGAAATATTTTTAAATTATTAAATTATAAATATATAATTTATTTAATTTTTATGATCAATTTAATAAAAATTATATTTAAATAATTTTAATTTAAAAAAAGAAATTTATAATTTATTATATTTATTATATTTATTTTTAAATAATAAGTATATTATTTTGTACAAGAAAGATATTTTAATAATATTCTAAATAAAAATTATATAATATTTAATATATAAATTAATCAAAATTGTATACTAAAATAATATATTTAAAACACCTCACAAAATAATATAAAATCTTTCAAATAAAAAATCATATTAAAATAATAACATAAATATTTAACCTTTCACCCCTCTTCAACAAAAACATTTTTTAAATGAAACAAAAATTTAAATATTATATATATGAAATAGGGAGGGGAAAGTGGGCCCACTCCACTCTGTTGCACACACCATAATTCACAATCATAAATAATTTAAAATCCCCAAATACAAATCCAATCCAAAAAAAATTGTAGAGAAATCCTTTCCACTTAATTATTATTTTCATGCGACGTGGTGGCATTCTGTGTGCCTTTCCTAATTTACAAGCATGCCCTTGATTCTAGCTTTTTTAAAAATTAAAATAGATTTATGGCATTTCCCTCACCTTTCCTAATTTACAAGCCTATGTGCCTTTCTTAATTTACAAGCATGCCCTTGATTCTGGCTTTTTAAAAACTTAAAATTGATTTATGGCATTTCGTTCACCTTTCCTAGTTTACAAGCCTATGTTGCATTTATTTGGGGCAATACCCATTCTATTAATTAGCAAAAGAGGTTTACATCAGAATTTTTACTTTATGTTACCAGCACATTACATTGCTTCCAACATTTTTTGCATTTGACCTTGAACACCTAAGCCCTACACTTCTATGTTATAGATTTTGATAGATCCATCCTTGGCTAGACTACTACCGAATTTGTAGACACCATCAAAATCGAGCATCACATAGACAAAAACTGATGCAAGTGTAAGGAATTATACACAACATATTCACAGACACAGACCCATATGCAAAAAACAAAAATATAATATTATCACCATGACTACACCATCATAGACTTGAACTGGAGTTTTTAGTTGTCAACATCCCCAACATTCTACATCTTCTTGGCTTCAATGGCATCAACAACAATTGGGTACTTGGCACCGCATGCATGGTGGGCTAGGTGGTTGGCTTTCTCCTCCATGTCGCATAAGTCATTTTTGATCTAGTCATCCCCAAGACCTAGGTCCCATTTGTCATCGTCATTAGCCTAGATCTTCCCCTCCAACCCTTCTACCACCACATACTCTTGAACCCAACTAGGCTTCATATTCTTGGAAATTCTGGCTGCATGCATGAGGAAAGTGATGCTCTTTGGTAACTCGTTTGGCTTTAGGGTCCTCTCTACTAGAAAATTTCACACTTCCAACCCATTCCCAAGCGACATGTAATAATTTTGTGGCATTGAAACAAGCAAATTACTGTCCACATTATCAAGGGCTTCATCCATTTCACTAAGCATCATGTGTTGAAAGACCATTTGGTAAAGCCACTTGCTTTTGGTTTTGGATACCCTCATCTAGAGCAGCATAGCCAAGAACATTACCATGATGCCAATATTGACCATGAACCCTTGATGAGCTAGCAGGAATTCACACCCTAGAATTTGCTTGGTTGCCTAGAGAACCAGAGGATGAGTCGAAACCATAATTCCCTTCCACCATTTGTTAGTAATGTCACCATGAAAGGCCTGTTGTTATTTGGTGTAGTTCAAGAACAATGGAGTGTACATTGCATGTAGATGAAGAGTTGTTAAGAGAAAAAACAAAATTTGATTTCACCGTGACTGCCAACACATACTTTAAGATGCTTTCCTTACCAAGTTATAATGGCTTAATCGATAATTGTATCATTCAAATCACCATTGTAAATCCATAGATAACTTGGAGTGATATAGCCACAACTATCACCACACATACATGTCCTTCCACACTAGTTTATAATTACCAAATTCAATGAGTCATCCTTTCCAATGCCAGATATCCTGCATTCATACCTGGGGTGTACCCCTTTCATATTCCATCCTATCTACAATTTTCTTTCTTCTTAATGATCTTTTCCTACCAATCTGATTCTATGTCAATGTAGTGGCCAGCTCAATCTCAAGCCCTTTCAGCCTCCACCTTTGCAAGGCCATCTACCACATCATTTCCCTCTCGGTATACATGGCTAATCTTATATGCTTGAAATTTGGCCAGTAGCTCTCTTATAGGTCGCAACCAATGGCTGAGTTTCGAATTTGGCATATGATTGAGCTAGATGGAATTTACTGTTACAAGTGAGTCTCCTTTGAGGTGAATTTGATTAACTACTATTTCCAACCTTATTTGTCTTGGCTTCTTTTCTGCTAGTAGCACCAAACAACATGGTGTCATCGGTAAATTTTTGATGTGTGATTGCATCTAATCCATTAGCCACTGAGACCCCCAACCACCTCCCCTTTCTCATGAGTGAATTGATTTCCCTGCCCAATACTTTTTCCATGATGATGAAGAGGAATGGAGAGAGAGGGTCTCCTTGCCTCAATCTAATAGTTGATTTGAAAAATCCATGTGCCACTCCATTGACCAGAATTGAAAATTTGGTCAGTGATATGCAACTACTTACCCACTTAATCTAGTTTGCCTCAAACCCAAATTTAATCAATAATTCCAATAGGAATTTCCTATCCACTAGGTCGTAAGACTTTAAGATGTCTAATTTGAGGATCATACTAGCTTCTCTCACCATTCTTGCAGAGCGGATTATTTCATGTTTAATAATGATGCCTCAACAATTGATATTCTTGGGGAAAACCCACTCCGCTCTTTTGAAATGATTCCATTCAATACAACCTTAAGCCTATTGCAAATGATCTAGGTTATAACTTTGTAGAATGTGTTGCATAGTGCAATTGGTCTAAAATCACTCATAGTCAGTGGCTCCTTCTTCTTGGGGATCAAAGCAAGGAATGTGTGGTTGAGTGCTCTCAACATTGTCATCTTCCTTCTTGACTCCTCGACAACTAGTGTCATGTCATCCCTAACTATATCTCAAAATTTCTTGAAGAATCCCATTAGGAAGCCATCTGGTCTAGTATCTTTGTTCAAGTTTAATTGAAATGTAGCCACTCTTACTTCCTCCATATTGATTTTTTTACACAGAACCTCATTATTTTATGGATTGATTATGCTTGGGATGTGGTTGAGAAATTTGTCCCTTACTTCCTTGTGCTCCAGTGTTTATCTATTTAGAATTGCCTCAAAAATTATCACTTCTTCTAGGGACTGTGTTATTGACCCATCTTCCCTTTTGACCTCTATAATTCTATTTTAATTTCAATCTGCAACAACTCTTTTCTGAGAGCATTTGGTGTTTCTATCTTCCTCCTTCAGCCATGTCTCCTTGGACTATTGCCTCCAAAATAATTCTTCTCTCTTTAGAACTTTGGAAATTTCCTCTTTCAAAGCTTTTTCATTTTGAAACTCATCATTTCCCATTCTACCTGCAAGTGACAATGGTGTGATAGTGACTAGAAATTAGAGATTGTGCTTCTCAGGCTAGAATGAGGGAGACAACTCTCTTTTATAAAAAGCTACTTGAACGGATGGTCAATATCAAAATCCAAAATGATGCCAAGATCAATGGCCAAGGTTGTATGCACCATGAAGAGGAAAGGTTAGGGATGGCTAAGGATAGACAGTCAAGATTAAAAGAAGACCGAAAGTGATCAATGGTGGAAATTCAAAAGAGGAAGTGGAGGAAAGGTGGAGCTAATTAAATAATCATATTACTCAATTTGGGAGAGGATGTGGAGAATTAAATAATCTAAATGATTATTTATTTATGGAAGAAGAGGGAAATAAGAGTTTAATTAAAATGATTAATATGCATTCATTTAATTAAACATGGAGGAAATGGGATAGAGATATTAAATAATTAAATTTGATTAATTATTTAATAATGGATGAAAGAGCGATATAAATACTTAAATAATTGAAATAATTATTTAACTTATGGAAGGAAGAAAAGGCTAATGAACAGTTAAATAATTAACACAATTATTTAACTATAGCTGCAAAGTGAAGGGTGGATAAACTAGCACTTGCACCTCAACAAGGTGCAATGGTTACGCCGATAGCAGGATATACTCTAGCATTATATTGAAGGGCAAGGGAAAAAATTGCAAGAAAATGTAAATTGCTTTTCTTAATGTTCAAGATTTGGAAAATATGTTTCAACCAAGCACTGAAAGTAAGCATCTCAATATCTTTCTTTATGTGTGTGTTTCCCATTCACGTTGCAATGGAGGCTTAGTTGTTTGTCCATGTTATTCCCAGGTCAAACCACCATGGGAATTCAATATGGGGCCACAAGTACATTTAATTGCATAATCTTTAATATCAATGTTATAGCTACATATGCTTGCAACATTTCCAAGGAGCAATGACTTATACACTTATATTGCTTAATGTAATAAATTGTATGCCAGTCATATACATTCATTTGCATTTATCATTCACATACGCTATGATATTAGGAACCTTCTTATAATATCCCAATAAGGTGTTGCACTCCATCATATTTTAATATTACTACTCCCAATTCATCAAGCTAATAATATTACATAAAAATATATTCATGAGTGTCTACTATAACATGTGCAATAGTATGATTTATTGATAGTTATCTCGATAAAGATAACTCTTATCATGTTTCCATAAATAACTACAATATCAAAATAATTTTATGAATAAAGTACATATCAATTCTATATTATCTTGCAATCCAGGGAGATATACCGATAAATCTCACTTACATTCTTATGGAAAGAAAAGAAAATCCTAAAAATCCTAAACACATGCCTCATAAGGCATTACAAAGTACAGTTAAATAGTAACAACGATAGAACTATCACGTATTTTCCCAATTGATGTCATATTAATTAATTTGAACTTCCTACTAATGTGAATAACACAGAATTAATTACTATTTACTGAGGGGAAATGTGGAGTGTACTTACCTTCAGATATTTCTATGGTAGACATTGAGTTCTTCATTTGGTTATCGAGATAATCCATTAGTTCATGACCGAGGCAAGAGATGTGTATATCTCAGCCATGTTATCTTAGACTATGCATCCAAACTTAGGGAGATATGTCAACCACATGTTTGCTAGCTACCAACAGTAATTCAACTGACTTTGGTAATCTTTTCCCCAAAATTCTCATTTCAACATAGGTAGGGAGAGCAACGTCCATAATTTGTGCCCTCTTTGTAGCTTTTAGGCTTGATGATCTCAAACTATGAGGCATCTTGCCTCAATGCTAGGTGCCCATGCATGCTACAAAAACTCTCAAAGGATCTCAGACTTTGAGGCATATGATGCATAAAATTATCACACAATTGAATCCAGAAATCATTCAACAATTATCAATATGGATTGCGGAAACTTATTATCTTTAATTTATTTTATGTTAGAAGTTGAACAACCAAATCTAAATTGGGTTACCCTCATAATTTGATGGTTCAATTTTTAGCAATATAGGTACAATCTAAAATGGCATAAATTTGATTTTCTATGCATATTTGATTTGAGACATGTAGATCTAAAGTGATGTAATGTAGACTTTCAAAACTTGCTTGTCCTAATTTATGAAGATTGATAAGCTTGTAAGGATTGTGAGGTCTAAAAACACATTAGGAGAATATGTTGGATTGTTACAGTCAAACTCTTCTAAGATAAACCCTTGGATTAAGTAGGTTTATGATTCCAAGAAAAGACTCAAAGAAAAAATATATAAATGTACAAGTGGCATGTCATTCTGATGTAGATATGTTATTTTAAGCTCTAAATCTAAACACTCCTAGAATGATTGCTCCTTATTTGATCTTACAATTTTTCTCTATGATTTAAGTGCATAATGAACATCTTTAAATTTCAAAACAGAGCTATAAGTCACACAAATATATGTGAAGTTAGCTTACAACACCTAATAAAAAGAGATAAGGAATTTGGAATTTAAATTTGAATTTTGAAATTTGGATGTGCCTATAGAGACAAAAAAAAATGAATGTATGAAATTGGGTGTAGCTATAAATACAATAATTAAAATTAAGTGAAGATTGTCTAAAAATAAATAAAAATATTAATAATATTAAGTTAAAAACTAAACTAAACACAAAAATATAACCAATATCAATATATAAATAATGGCACAACGGTTGTAATAATGACCTAAATGATCATGAATTCAAATCTTCAATAAAATAAAAATAAAAATATATATCTACACTAAAAAAATTCACTCAAAAAATAAAGAAATGATATACAAATTTCACCATTACATCAGTATTAGAAACATTGGAGTACCTTCTGACCATATGAGCGGATGCCCTTCCATGTCTTCTAATGGCAATAACGGTAATCATGATAGTATAACCGCAGAAGTCCACTTTCAAAATAATGTGGAAGGCAAGATTGGGTGTGGATTAATCCGACCCTGTACATGTCTCAATAGGAATACTAATTTGGGGAACTTCCTCTTACATCATTAGTTGTTTACAATTTACAATACTCTGTAAAATGTTGCATCGTTCCATGTTCCACGATATTAATATCAACATTGACAATGACCCAAAGCATTTCTGTTCTATTTTGAGCTCTGATCAACGCCATTAAAAGCCTTAATTAATAAAACCTTGTTTCCTTTTGAAAACTGTTGAAAAGCATATTAAGACTGGCAAAATCGTGAAGTAACAGAGGGTGGAGGCGACCTACAGAAATTAATTATGCTAGATTAGCTGCAGTCGGATACAAGAACAGACCGGAAAGCAACATTTCACAGACAAGGAAGAGATGATGATAACAAGTAACCAGAGTTAAGTGGGGTTCTTTCATTGATTACTCAAGGCTGTACCGCTCCGTTGGGCAGCGCCAGTCGCATGTCATGTCCCTTTTGGCTCCATACTCCTGGCATGCAGTCTCTTTCACACCTTCCTTTTACTTTTCATCTCGCAATGCCGAATTTTGTAACTTGTTTCTCTCGCTACAGGAACCTGCTGCACTGTAATTTGTGCCCTCTACGTAGCTTTTAGGCTTGATGATCTCAGACTTTGAGGCGTCCACTGCCTCAGTGCTAGGCGCCCATACATGCCACAAAAATCTCTGTTTCGCCTCTCTCTATTTTCTCCTTTTCACTGCTCGCATCTTGAAGACTTTTCTCTTTCAAGTGAATCTCCTCAGATGTAAATATTCTATCTATTGTGCTTTGATAGGCATCCTTAACTATATTCCAAATCTCTCTTTTTGGCTCAGACGGGAAGAACAACGTCATGGTGATGGACTCTCATTTCACTCCTACTCCTTCCTACGCCCCTTTCTCCTCCATTTCTTCTCAAATTATCGTGTGTATCCAGTCAAGGGGTTGTGAGGGTTTAAATTATGCCTTGCACAACTCTAGTCTTCTTGGCAGCTGTTCTTGGAAATTGTTCATCCTATTTATCTTTTGAGCCAAGTACCACTGATACAAAATGGGTTTATGACATCAATTATGTGAGCCTGGCTGCAGCCATATTCTATGCATATGTATGCCTTGCTCACAGGCGATTTGTTCCTGCTACACGCACAGCTTTACATATAAGCTTATTTACATGTATGCCAACTGTAATTTCAAATAGATCTAAATTAAAATTATGATATTTACAAAAATATAAACTTTTGAATCAATTTTCAAATCAACTTTCTATCTCATTTTAAAAATCACAAAACATGTTCTCAAACCTGATTTAAAACTTAAATACAATTTTCATCCAGAAAACCTTCAATTAGATTTAAACTGAAAGGAAGAAAATATAAATTGTATTGGGTGTGTGCCAAGGTCAAGGAAAGAAACGTCCTCCCCTGGGACATTGTCCTCTGCATTCTTTTCACGGGTAAGAAGAGTGTCCCTTCTCTTGAAAGTATACAAGGGCAAATTTGACCCTGAAATCAACTCCAATTGTTAGACTAACTCACTGAACCAGGCCAAAGAATTTAGAACATGAATTATGTAACACTAAAAATCAATCTAAAAAAGTGAACTTTAAACTATATGCTTTCAATTTTGAAAATAATCAATTTAATAGTTACAATCAGAAACCTCCAGAAAACGAACAAACGATGAGTCTCAAGGCACTTATTCCAAATAGAAAAAAGACCTGTAGCAAAATTTATGCGGGAAAAGAGTTGTCCTCCTTACCAATTTAAATGAAACCTACTAAAACAGAAATCAAACTCTATTCTGAGGTTAACAAAAATAAAGTATTTCACATTAGATCCAATTGACAATACCCACAGGCGAAAGCCACTTTCAAACATTACCATTCAAATAGTCCAAAAGAGTGCCCTACTTTAAACGCAAATAGAACCCCACTCTTGACTCCCACCCAAACAAAATCCCGAGTCAAATCCAATCCTGAGACTGACATGCAAAAACAAGCAAGCACGATTTTGTTCTAAAACCAAATTTAGCAAAACTAACAAAATTCTGACAATAACTAACAGGCAACAGCTTTAGGATTTAGGACAATTTGCATCCTGCATGTTTATGATCCCAAAAATGGGAATTTACAACGAAGAAAATTGTCGCAATAGGTTGCTCAAAAAGCACCTTACTGCGGATTTGGCTCTATATTGAAACCATCTTACTCAAAATTCCCCTTTGCAAAATCAAACCCTAACAGTGATAATCGAAGAAAATACACAATCAAAGTTCAATCGTCAAAATATATGCCGAAGAAGCCTTTAGAAGACAAAACTTGCGACAAAGACTCAATCCTAAATAAGAAAAAGGGTAAATCCCAAAACGAAAAAAACTAGAGGAAAGTTACCTAGAACACAGCACTGGCCTAAATAGTTGTGGCCGCATCCAAGCCCTTCTGAACCCTCTTGGTGGAGCGAAACAACAGTCGGGTACCTCTTTATGGTCAACATGACGCTGACGATGACGATGTCAATAGTTTAAATAGCAGTATACACAAGAAAACAATTACATGCCCCAAATTCTTCTTCCCTGTGAAAGAGGAAGAAAGATGGGAAGGGAAAGGGAAACGTAAAGGCCTCCTCCGGCGAGAAAGAGAAGATCAAAAGGGCTACTGCTTTCAGAGAGCAGAGCTCCCCTCCCACCGTGTGCTGTAGGGACTTCCCTCCAGTAAATAAGTCCCCCAAGAAATATTCGACCTACTTTGCTTGTAGCTTATTAAATCTTTCAACATTAAGTAAAACTTGGATTCTTCAGTAACTAGCTGCTGAGGCCCTCTCCTTAATTACGACCTGTAGCTGATTCTTCACAACCACGATGAACACCCCCATTTTCGCAAGATCCACCATTTCCCCTGGTTTGCTCTACCATTCAAATTTGTGTACCAATCTAGCCACAATAAGCTCAACATGGAGCAATTGATGTCAATGGTCACCGTGTATTTGGCTTTATTCCTGGTTTTGGCAGGCCAATCCATGGCAGATAATACCACAAATCCCCTCTACGGCTGTAGCCTTATCGACCGCCTAAATGCCACTCTTTTCGGCATAAATCTTGACACAATTTTGGGATGCCTAGCAACGCACGGAGAGCCCAGGAATGTGTAAAATGGCGCGAATGGCTTCGGACCCATACCTGCTGACGCGAAGGACGAATGACCATGGCTGGTGACTGCGTAGACTGCACATCGTATGCCGGGAATTTCCCACCGGAATAGTCCACCGGCATCAGACAGTAGACAATTCCGGTGGGAATTCCCACCTATAATAGCCTATCGGCTAATAAATAAATGATAATTTATTTATTTAATCAAAGGAAGGATAAAGAAAGATGAAATGAGTCAAATAAATAATTAAAATTATTCAATTATGCTAAGAAGAAAGGAAATCAATGTGGAAAAATGGCATTCACAAGCTTCGAGTATTTTTCAGTGTCTAAAAACTTCTTCCACAATATTTTCCAAAAATGACCAACATTTGAACATAGATTTTCTATTTAAAACAATGGTCTTAGATAACCTATGGAATATCACAACTTCCTTGAAAAATAAATGTGCAATATGCTTTGAATCATTAGATTTGTTGCATGGTATAAAGTGTGCCATGTTAGAGAATCTATCTACTGCAAAATAAAATAAAATCATTACCTTTCTGAGTTCTTGGCAGCCCAAGGACAAAGTCCATACTCATAACTTCCCATGGTCTTTCAGGTGTAGGCAAAGGTTGATATGACCAGGTATTTTGACTTGACCCTTTTGCATGTTTACATATTGAGCACCCTTGCACCACATTCTTCACATTTTTATACATCCTTGGCCAATAGTAACCTTATTGAAGCTATCCCAAATTTTTATCCACCCCAAAGTGCTCCCAAGGTCCTCCACTATGTTTCTCTCTAATTAGATACTCTCATTGATCCCCTTAGAATGCACAATCATTGCCCTTTGAAAGAAAAATCCTTCTTCAAAGAAATATTCTAACCACTAGGTTCTTTCCCCTTCAATTGGGAATTTGCAAGAAAACCATATTTCACTAAAATCATAATCCTTCTCATACATCTCTTTCATGGAGTCAAAACCCAAAACGTTTACTTGCATCTTATGTAACAACAAACATCTTCTACTTAATGCATCAACTACTCAATTTGACTTGCCACTTCTATGTTTAATAACAAATGAGCAAATATGAATAAACTCAAACCATTTCATGTGTCTTTGATTTACCTTTCCTTGGTTATCAATGAATTTTAAAGCATGATGATTGGTGTAAGGAAAAACCTCCTTGGGTAGTAGGTAGTGTCTCTACTTCTACAATGCTTGAACAATATGATAGAACTCCTAATCATATAATGATTACTTCCTTTTGGCCTTATTTAGCTTCTCACTAAAGTAAGTTGCAGGTCTTCCCTCTTGACTTAGAACTCCTCCTATGGTTGTTCCACTTGCATCACAATCAACTTGGATCACCATGTTAAAATACGCTAATCCTAGTATGGGTTGTTTGGTCACTTTCTCTTTCAAAATATTAAAACTTCACTATATTGTAGCTTTCAAATTGAATTCTCTCCTCTCTCCCATCATTATATATGTAATGGGAGCAGACATATTATTTAATTTTTTGATTAAATTCCTATAGAATCTTGTCAAACCATGAGAATCCTTGCTTCAAACATGCTTCTTGGTGTTGGCCATTCTAGGATTTCCTTTACCTTCTTTGGATCCATCTATAGGCCTTCCTTTTGAAATTAAAAAACCCAAATACACCAACTCTTCCTTCATAAAACTACATTTCTTGAGATTAGGTAACAAATTTTCCTCTCTTAACCTTTGTAAAACAACCCTCACATGTGCTAAATGTTAATCCTTTTCTTTAATAAAAGCCATGATATCATCCAAATAAACAATCACAAACTTACCAAGGAAGGGTTTCAAAAAGTTGGCTCATCAATCTCATGAAGGTACTTAGAGAATTTGTGAGCCCAAATGTGATGAGGGTGCTAACTCGAGACACAAAAAATTGCACACAACACAGAGAATATTATTTTATTCAGAAATAGGAAAATATTACATGCAGAGGATCTCAAATCCTCGAGCTCTACATTACAAGCTCTTACAAAAAATTATACAGTTCCCCTTTTCCCCAATTTTTCACTCTTGTTCCCAAAAAGCTACAAAAATTAGAAAACTTTGCCCATAAATAGCTCCTTTTCAGTTTTGGAGCCAAAACAACATTAAAATTATGAGCTTTTGCAGTTTGGCTCCAAAAATTACAAATTGAAACTCAAATTTTGAAACCTTATTCAAAAGTTAGCACATTTTTGAAAGTGCACTAACTTCCGGGAGCCAGAACTTTTGACCCAGGACTCCGTTTTTCAAACCGTTTGAACCATTGGAAAGGTCTCGGAGTCAAGAATGTGCTTGAAATTTGATAGGCTAATTTTAGAAAGTTTCAAGGCTATTTTGGGGCCGTTTAATGCCTCAAATCTGATCTAGAAGGTTTTTAGGTGCAATTGAAACTGTAATATCTTTCAAACCAGGAATGCTCTTGGCCTGATTCTTTTTCCAATGTTCTTACTTTTTCATTTTGAATCCTCTCATATAATTTTTGTCCCCAAAATACCTTCAAATTCCAATATTTGCTAAAAATAGCAATTGACCAGAAAAAGCAGAAAAGCAAAATTGAAAGTTGGGAATTACATTATGACAAAAAGGGTATCCAAAACTTTAGAAACATCTAAGAAACTACTAATAGGAAATGAAAATATTTTTGGGTGATGCAATATTTCCCTTACACCGTTGGATGCTCCTACATCAGACACCTAGGGTAAATGGAGAAGTGACCCCGTCATGCCTTAGATGGTGGAGGAAAACCCAAATGGTCAACCTTTTCCTTAGACAGCCAGGACAAATCCTCCACAGGCCTTCCTCTCCACTTACTAGATATTCTTCATATTTATTGTTTCTAGTACTCCTTCCAACACGGCTATCCAGGATCGCTTCAATCTCCTCCTTCTTTGAATTAGGTGCTGGAATGCCATACTGCTCCATTGCTAGTACTTCCTCTGTGCCACCTTCATGATACTCGGTCAAATCTAAAATGTTGAACACAGGGGGAATGTTAAATCCTTCTAATAACTCTACCTCATATGTGTTCCCTAAATCATGCCTCTTCAAATTTTTAGAGGGACTAAACTTCTTCATATTCAATTTGTTATAGGTTCCCACTGGAAACCTTTCTTTCCTCAAGTGGACCATCACTTCATCACAAACCTGAAACTCCTTTTTTCTCCTCTTCTGATCTTCCTTAGCCTTATATTGCATATTCATCTTATTAATATGTTCTCTTACCTCCTCATGTACATTATTGATGTGCTCTACAAAGTATTCAACTTTAGCACTAGTATTCTTCTCTTGGTCCATCTTCCTCAGTTCAGGAGCAGTTTTGGGACTACCTCCATACACAATTTTGAATAGTGATCTTTGTGTGCTCCGGTTGACAGAATTGTTGTAAGAAATGTTTTTTTCTGGGGTAAGATCATGTCCCATCCATTAGGTTTATCTCCTACCAAAAATCTCAGTAGGTTACCCAAACTTCTATTCACGACCTCAGTCTGCCCATCCATCTATGGATGGTGTGCAGAACTGAGCTTCAACTCCATCTTCAACTTTCTCCACAAGGTCCTCCAAAAGTATCCAACAAACTTGGTGTCATGATCTGACACTATACTCTTTGGCAGACCATGTAGCCTCACCACCTCTTTGAAGAACAAGTCAGCAATGTGGACTGCAACATGGGTCTTTTGGCATGGAATGAAATGCACCATCTTCAAAAATCTATCAACTACCACAAACACTGAATCATTCCCTCTCTATGTCCTTGGAAAACTAAGAACAAATTCCATGCTTATATCCTCCCATGGCCTTTTTGGTAGAGGTAAGGGCTGATACAACCTTGTATTTTGGCTCACTCCTTTAGCCATCTAGCATACCCTACAACTCTGTACAAACTTCTTCACATCCTGTGATAATTGAGGCCAATAATAATGTTCACTGACAATGTAAATGGTCTTATCCCAACCAAAATGTCTTACCATTCCTCCACTATGCTTCTCTTTTATCAGGCTCTCCCTCATAGAACTCCTGAGAATACACAATTGACTTCCCTTAAACAACATGCCATTTTGGATTATGAAATCTAACCACTTCATCCTATGAACTATAGCAGGCTCCTTGCAAGCTTTCCAAGCCTCTGCAAAATCAGGATCTTTAGGGTATAATGTCTTAAGTTCATTGAACCCAACCACTTCAATCTACATCTCTGTCAACAATGTTTGCCTCCTACTTAAGGCATCTGCAACCCTATTTGACCTCCCACTCCTATGCTTTAAAACAAAGGTATAGATCTGCAAAAATTCTACCCATTTTATATTCCTCTGATTTAATTTTCCCTAACTATTCAGGTACTATAATTCTTGATGATTAGTAAATAGAACAAAATCCTTCGGCAATAGATAATGTCTCCATTTTTTTAATGCTTGAACTATTGCATAAAATTATTGATCATATACATAGTACTTTCTCTTTGCATCATTTAAATTTTCACTAAAATGGGCAATGGGCTTACCTTCTTTTCTCAGCACTGCTCCAATGGCACAACCATTGGCATCACAATCCACTTGAAACAACTTATTGAAATACGGGAGGACTAGAACAATTTTTTCTATCACCTTTTGCTTCAATAAAAAAAAAATTTGCTGCTCTTGTGCTTCACTTAAACTCCTTTCTATCCTCTCTCATTGTTTCAATTAGGGGTTCACAAATAGTACTGAAGTTTCTAATGAACTTTCTATAAAAGCTAGCCAAACCACGGAGAGATCTCACCTCAGTAGCAGTTCTTTGGATAGGCCATTCCAGAATAGCCTTCACCTTCTCTGGGTCCATCTTGAGACCTTCCACCAAGACAACAAACCCCAAGTACACTAACTCCTACACAAAACTACACTTCTTCAGATTAATCAACATTTTCTCTTCTCTCAACTTCTCAAAGATTCTATGAATATGCATTAAATACTCATCCAGTTACTTACTGAATATCAAAAATATCTTCTAAATATGCAAGAACAAAACTACCCATAAATTCTTTCAGTACCTCATTTATGAGCCGCATGAAAGTGCTTGATGCATTGGTTAGCCCAAAGGGCATGACTAACCACTCATACAGGCCCTCTTTGGTATTGATGGATGTATTCCATTCATCTCCCTCATGAATCTGAATCTGGTGATAGATTCTCTTCAGATCAATCTTTGTGAAGTATTGAGGTCTACTCAAATAGTCCATCAGGTCATCCATCCTTGGCAGGGGAAATACGCATCTTCCACTCCCCATCCTTATCTGTACTTAATTGTTATCTTGTTTATGGCCTGGGAGTCTATACACATCCTCCACTCCCCATCCTTTTTTGGTGTTAGTACGACACGTATTGCACATGGACTCAAACTCTCTCGAACGAAACCCTTTCTCAACAACTCCTAAACTTGTCTGTTCAAATCCTCATTTTTTGTAGGAGTCATTCTATGAGTTACCTTATTTGGAAAGCTGGCTCCAAGGATCAAGTCAACCTGATGTCTGATCTTCCTCAGTGGTGGTAAACCCTCATGTACATTATCAAATATAATATTCTAAAACTCATCCAATAATCCAAAAACTTCTACTGGCACCTTCTCACTATCTTCCTTATCCATTCTAGGAATCAATGCATAACATATACGCTCATGCTTCATGCCTCCTAAAAATTTCCCTCCATCAACATAACAAACTCTAGCACTAATGCATACCTTTTCTTTGGTCTCCTTCATGGGTTTCAAGTTATGGAAGACTCCATCCTTCGTTAGGGAATAAGTGTTTGCATGGCCATCAACTATACCTCGCCTGTCGAACTGCCACAACCTCCCCAACAACACATGACATTCATCCATGGGGGTGAAATCAAAGAGCACCTCATCACAATAACTTCTGATCTTGAACTTCACCAGGCACTGCTCATTGACTAGAGCTTGTGGTCCTTCTACAACCAGCAAATCCAATACGGATTTGGGTGCCTTTCCTTCTTCAGCTTCAACTTCATAACTGTGCCATCAAAAAATGCACGATTATCATTTTCATGGTCACTTAGGTCTTGTTTCATAGTGTTGGAACTATGTTGCTTTAATTTTATGATGTATCTTGGCTTGAACATGCTTATTTTAGTGCTAAAACTCAAAGAATGGCATCTTGTGAAGGTGTTGTGAAGTGTTGTAAGACATTTCTACATTCGTCTAGACTCTATTTAATGCAATTCACCTAAAAACCAACTTTTCACTCATTAACAAGGCCTATTTTCAAGTGTTGTAAAGTCTTGTAACAAGATTTCACGCTTTTCTAGGCATATTTTCACTATTTACACCCTTCTGATGCTTTATTTTATCTCTTTATGCCCTCATATGCTTATATTAAGTGTATTTTTGGGTCCTATCCTGACAAACAACATCAAACACAACATTATTTCTGACACTTTGTTTTGGGTCCCAAGTGGGACTCATTCGCCAAGGGTGAAAAATGAGTCCCCCTTGGCCCCAAATTCAAAATATTTTGAAATTTCTTTTGGGATTTTACTCAAATTCACTTCATGTTGGTCTGTGATGAGGTATGCATGGATAGTAAGGCACTGTAAGATTTATATAAATAAGTGATTTTCACCTCATTTTACAGCTCCTACATAATCCATTCATTCAAGTATTCAATCTCCTAAGTCTCAAGCAATCAAACATTTTGCATCATCAATTCAAGCACTTTTGAGCAGCCATTAACATCACTTCAAATTTTCATATTCAAGGATTTGGTAAGTTTGTAATACTTTCATGCCATTCATTTCTCATTTCCTTTTGCATTTCATTCATTTTTATTGGGTTTGATTACCAAAGTGGGGTTTGACCAAGGCAAACCCTATTCACTAACCCCCCAACATTTTTCCCCTTTATGCATGTGTATTTGCAGCTTTTTTTAAAAAATTTAACATGTTTAAAGGTGTTGAAAAGTGGAATTCAAGTCAACTAGGCTCTTCAAGTCAACTCATCATCTTTTCAAGCTTTTTGAAGTGTGTTTTGTCCATTTTATGCAAAATTGACCCTAACAACCTAACATTCAGACATTGCCAGATCTGGTGTAGTAGTGTTGCCTCCTAATTTTCCAAAAATCATGGGGAGCACTGATTCATCACCCTTGGCACATGAGTACCACTTGAAATCTAAAAAATCTGCATTTTGTCATAAATCAACTCCTGGCTATCAGAAATTAGTTCCCAACAATTTTTCAATAGTAGGAGGACTGATTCGCCAGGTCCTTGGCGAATGAGTCCCATTGTGAAAAAAAAAAAAAAATCATCAGCATTCTAGACACTCTAGAAAGCTCACACAACATCTAGGTGCACTCAAATTTGAACCTGTAACTTTTGTTCTGCATATTTCTTTCAATTTCTTCATCTTTCATAGTTGTTTGCATATCACAGTGTGTTTTCAAACATAGCTTAAATTGCACTTTAACATTCATTTTAGATCATCTTTATCAGTAAATTGCATTTAGTTTAGTTTGTTTACATCACATCACATTGCATACATCCTTATTTGAATGTGCATAAGTATTTTAGGAACCCAAATCTCTCTCTTTCTAGGTGGAAAACCCTAGGAAGAGAGCAAGCATTCTAGGTTCCCAAAATCTATCACATTTTGGTGAACCAAAATTTTGAACATTGTTTTAACTTCTAATTTCATTCAGATCTTGCACCCTAGTTTTCATTTGCATTGACATTCAATTAGGACATTGATTTCTTATTGCATTCTAGGACGTTTTATTTTGCATTAGTGAAAGATTCATTTAGTTTTCATTCTTGCATTCAATATCATTGAAAAAACTGAAACTCTGCATTCTATGTCTCTATTTGGATTCTAAAAAGCATTTAAAATCATCCCTCAAATTTTGAAAAACAAAAAACATTGCATCATGGGACTCATTCACCACCCAGGGCGAATCAGTCCCTCTGCATATTTTAGACATTAATTTTGCACTGTTTCTAGCATTTTCTTGTATTTTTGTTTTTTGTATTTGCACTGCTATTACAGTTAGCATATTTTCTATTATTGGCATTTTACATTCTTATATTAGCTTCCATTTCCATTCACCCTTCCTTGTGGTACTTGCATGAGTTTTTGGTGCCCTGTTGATAATACTTTAGTGAGAAGAAGTTCTAGACTCATGGAATTCTGCGATAGCACTTTCATTGTGGACCTTGGGATCTCACGAGCTCCTACTCCTAGTATGGACAATGGTGCATTACGCCTTGACAATACCACTTCCATGCCTTCCCCTTTCCATACTCTGCATGTTGACAATCAAAACAAATCCCTCTCGCAAGAAAAGGTTATTAACATTCAGGATGACTTTGCACATTTACAACAAGATTTGTCACTTGAAAACATATCCAACATTGCTATACCTGATATTTAGACCCTTCATCACTTAATTAAAAGTGATGATGGCTTGCAAGTGCTTCAACAAATAGCCAAGATTTACAATAAACATGCCTCTTCTAATACTCCATCAACAAACATTCATGTCACCCAAGGAGCATTTCAAGTTACTCCTCCTTCAACCATAGCTTCCATACCAAATTATACCAATCCGCATGTCCATACAACTTTACATCAATCCAATTATGTCGCTACTTCATTCCCAATTTCCACTAGCATTCCTACTTCCTTTGTGGCATCACAACCTCCTTCCACCACTTTCACACCCCTTACTATTCCTTCCACTTCCCCTAACATCACCTATAGTCCATTAAAATTTTCCCTTCCATCTCAACCTCATTATATTGATCCCTTTATGACACAACTCCTTAACACTATTTCATCCATGCAACAGCAACTTGCCACCATTAGTCAAGCTCAAGCTACTCCAACCACATATCTTGTTCATAGCATCCCTTTATCATTAGAAATCTTACATACCCTGATGCCACAAGGGGTAGAAATGTCGAGGTTTGAGAAATATGGAGGAAAAGGAGATTCTATCAACCATGTCAACACTTTTACTGCTTTGTGTTGTGATTTTGTCCTTGATGATGAACTTTTAGCAAAACTCTTTCCAAGGACCTTGAAGGATATTGCCTTAGAATTGTTTTCCAACTTACCTAACCATTCCATCCATTCATTTAATGAATTGGTGAAATATTTCATTAATCACTTTCAAGTGCACATGACACCTAAAAAGACAATGGTTGACCTTATGTTATGTAGACAAAACATTGATGAAAAAGTAACCAATTACATCTCTTGTTACCAATCCTTATATGCTCAAGTTGATGTCCAAATTCCAGATGCACATCTACAGAAGATGTTTATTGAGAATTTGTACACTAACCTTCAAGATAATCTTGCGATGATGAAGTTCCCTTCATTCATGCATTTGTGTACAACCTTATGTGAGTATCAAAATTTGGTTTCAAGTCATGTGTCAAAATCCACTTCTAGCCAAATCAACAAAACTGAAAATAACAATCAACACTAAAACAACACACAAAATTTCCACAAACCTAACTGAGGCTTCTTAAAATTTAGTTCACCTCCTTCACCACAACCACAACCAATTTCACAAGTTCAAAATTCAATGGCCGCCTCTAAAATAGTTGTGCCTTATCATTATGGTGATCCAAACATAAATTTCACCCCTTTACCTAATACCCTCCACAAGACAATGAACCAACTCATCAAAAAATGCATGCTTACCTTACCACCTATTTGACCACTTGATCTTAATCAACCCATACCTCCTACCTTGAATCCTAACACTTTTTTTCATTTTCATTGTCAAAATGGCTAGGACATTGAACATTGCAAGCATCTTAAACATCTAGTTCAAGACCTCATTGATTTGGGTGAATTGACCATTATGAGTGTTAATGATCAACGCAATAAGTCTGTTGCACCCCCTAACCAAAATCTCCAAATTTTCACCAACCTTTTGCCTAAGAATACTACCTTGTTCGTCAAGGCTAGTGAACCTTCCAAACCTGACGTGATGACTTTTGATACACACAACGAACAACCTGATACATCTCCTCCTGATCCCCAAGCTAGTCCTATGGATGAACTTGTTGCTACAATAGACATTATCCCTTGCAAGGGCCAAACCACTCAATCTCTTGATATTACTTTTTCTGCTAAAGACATACTACAAAAGCTTCCTAATGGTCCTCCCTACATAGCCGGTAGAATCTACGATAAAGCTACTAATGGGATATTAATAGATCCTGTGTAGTGAGAATGTGATAACAAAAGAATTTCTAGTATTACATGATCTATATCAAGATAACTATAATCCAACAATTGCATGGATCAAAACACATAATGGTTTTTCATGCCCTGTGATTGGATCGATTGTACTGCCTTTACACATAGGAGCTAAGACTTTGGAGGTAAAGTTTTCTATTATTAATCCACAATCCAACCAATTTTGTTTGCGGCTAGGCCTTTCTTGGCTTCGCTCAATGAAAGCAGTCCCATCAGTCATTCACAAGTGCTTAAAGTTTCTGCATGGAGATGAGGCAGTCACTATACACCATAGTGGATTTAATCCTTTATCTTCCAAAGGTAACTTTTCATTAGAAGCCTTTTGGCCTACACCCATCGAACTTAGCACCCCTTGAAAGGACTTCTTTTACATCACTTATCAAAAGTTTAAAGCTAAAAATATTGCTGAATTATCTCTTCATAATACATCTCCATCCACTTCCAATCCTCTTATCTTAGATGAAACCATGATTACGCCTGATCAGGACATTAAACAAACCAACACAACTTCAAAACATATCCATCTAGACCCTTCCCCACCATCGTTCAAACATCAAAGGGAACTAGACCAAAACCCTCTTTAGCCCCCTTGAACCAAACAAGTGTATAAAGAAAAAGAGAAAGTGGTTGATCCCTCTTCTTTAGTTTCCTCTATTCTTTCCCCTTAGGAAGTAGACAAACATATACTGACTCAATCCGCTCTTACACCTCAAAAGTTGCAAAATTGAATTAAACGGAGCCATGGTGCTAGGGAACGAAGGCGTCGTCGTCGTCTCCTTGCTCGTCAATATTTCCTAACAAAAAATAAAGAAAATCAACCTATACCCTTGACAGAAGTAATAGATGATCACCTTCCCTCTCTTGAGCAACCACACGATAGTCCTATACCACCATCACAACAAAACAAGAATACTCAACAACCAACACTTTTGATACATCCATCCTTAGAAATCACCCTTCATCCTCCCATCATTATTTATCTTGATGATGAGGAGGATGATGGGAAGATTGCTAAAATAGATGAAGAAATACACAATCATTTATAGTTTTTATTTTCATCTACAATGAGCTTAAATGATAAATCCTCTTTACCAAGTGAAGAACCTAGTACAACCCCTAGTTCAACACTTGCAATTCCTCATTTGGATAGTCAACTGCCTTTGCATTGCACTGAACATGATTGGGAGGCAAATGACTTGTTCGATGAGTGATTTTCCTTTTCCTAGATTGTCTTTTACCTTTTTCTTCTTTCTTTTTATGTGCGTATCATGTTCCCTCGTATTGTGTGTTTGATGTTTCCTTCTCTTTGTACACTTCTTCTATGTGTATCTCTATTCTTCTATTTGTCATGCCTTTCCCTTTTCACTTTTGTTTTGTGTTTTCCTTTTGGGGATGACACAAAGCGTTGAGATGCCCTATGTCTCTTCCATGTTCACCCACAAGGTCTTTGTCTTTTTCTTTTCACTTTTTTTTTTTGTTTTCCTTTTGGGGATGACACAAAATGTTGAGATGCCATATGTCTCTTCCATGTTCACCCAAAACCCCCTTGTTCTTTTCCTATTTCTTTTGTCTTTTCTTGTGTTTTCCTTTTGGGGATGATGCAAGGCATTGAGACTGAAATGTCTCCTTCATGTTGACCCAAAGGATTTTTCACTTTTATTTTTCATCTTTTCGCTTGTATTTTCCTTTTGGGGATGATGCAAAGCATTGAAACCACATTGTCTCTTCCATGTTGACTCAAAACAAAACAAAAATCCCTTTTTTTCACTCTCTTTGTTTCATTCTTCTAGTTCTATGTGCTTTGGGGAATGATGACAACTCCAAGCTCTTTCATAAAAACATTGCAACAACGAACATACTGACCCTAAATCCATAGATCGCTTATGTGTTTGATGTGAATTCTTTTCTGGGGGGAAACTCCCTTCTTTCCTTGCTCTTCCTTCCTCCTTGACATGATGCATCTTAACTTTGAAACATATGACTTGGCATAGAGCTTTCCGAGTTAGCTCTTATGTCTTACTTTCTTCCTCTTCTCTACTTTCAAGTAATTGCTCACAGAATGATGTGTAGCAATTCCTTTAAAGTGGGGGGCATGCTATTACCATTATTTCATTTGAATTCTTAGCGAAGCCTTGTCATTTACATGATGTTTTTTTCACTTTGTGGATGACATTGGGTGTGATGTCCTTCATAAGGGTGATCTTTCTTACCATACTGCATTCGTCTTTATGGTTTGATGTGATGCACTACATCCCCCAAGTTGCAAATATACTATTCTTTGATTGGTCCTCTCTTGGACACATTAGACACAATGTTTCCTAAGTGAATGACCTTACATGAATTGAACAAGACTCCTTTGAACATATTACACATAACATTTTTACATATTGCATTCCCATTCGACCACCTTGCATAACACAACTTGCATGCATGTGGAGCTGTATTATTTGTTTGGCCACCTTGCATAACACAACTTTCATGCTTGTGGTGTCATCCTATTTTTCTTTTCTTATGAAACTTAAACCAACATTTGCATTTTCTTTGGCTTTCTAGCACCTTGTTAAAGTTATCGAATGGGTATAGCTTTGGAATGATTGAGCGGGAAGCCCATCTAGTGGCATGACTTTTCCCCATAGCTACTTTTGTGTTTTTGTGAGTGTATACCAACTAGCATATGTATCTTACTTTTTGGGCTTTCTCACCCCACAGACAACTAGTCTGTGGCCCCAGAGTGAGTACAGATTTTCTCCTTTTCAAATAATCAACCTAGATCTCTTTTCACAACTAGTTGGATTGATGATCGAAGCGTCACTCAATTTCTCTCAACACTTATGTGCTCCTTTGTCTTGGGGGCTTGATCATCCTCCTTGTTTTTTGTATTCCATCTTGCTAACGTAAGTGCATTTGAACCCTCTTCTTGATGTTCATCGGTACTTTAGTGTGAGGAAGAAAGTTTCTCTCACTAAAGTGGGGGCTAAATGTGCCATCAAAAAATGGACCCTTGTCATTTTCATGGTCTTTTAGGTCTTGTTTCATAGTTTTGGAACTATTTTGCTTTAATTTTATGATGTATCTTGGCTTGAACATGCTTATTTTGGTGCTAAAACTCAAAGAACGACATCTTGTGAAGGTGTTGTGAAGTGTTGTAAGACATTTCTACATTATTCTAGACTCTATTTAACTCAATTCACCTAAAAACCAACTTTTCACTCATTAAAAAGTCCTATTTTGAAGTGTTGTAAAGTCTTGTAACAAGATTTCATGCTTTTCTAGGCATATTTTCACTATTTACACCCTTCCCGTGCTTTATTTTATCTCTTTATGCCCTCATATGCTTATATTAAGTGTATTTTTGGGTCCTTTCCCAACAAACAACATTAAACACAACATTATTTCTGACACTAGGTTTTGGGTCCCAGGTGAGACTCATTTGCCAAGGGTGGCGAATGAGTCCCCCTTGGCCCCAAATTCAAAATATTTTGAAATTTCTTTTGGGATTTTACTCAAATTCACTTCATGTTGTCCTGTGATGAGGTATGAAGGGATAGTAAGACACAAGATTTGTATAAATAAGTGATTTTCACCTCATTTTATAGCTCCTACACAATCAATTAATTCAAGCAATCAAGCATTTTGCATCATCAATTCAAGCACTTTGGAGCAGCCATTGACATCACTTCAAATTTGGATATTCAAGGATTATATAAGTTTTTAATACTTTCATTCTATTCATTTATCATTTCCTTTTTTATTTCATTCATTTCTATTGGGCTTGATTACCAAAGCAGGGTTTCACCAATGCAAACCCTTATTCACTAACCCCCCAACATTTTTCCCCTTTGTGCATGTGTATTTGTAACTTTTTTTTGCAAATTTAACAAGTTTCAAGGTGTTGAAAAGTGGAATTCAAGTCAACTAGGCTCTTCAAGTCAACTTATCATCTTTTCAATCATTTTTAAGTGTTTTCTGTCTATTTTCTGCAAAATAGACCCCGACAACCTAACATTCAAACATTGCCAGATCTGGTGTAGTTGTGTTGCCTCCTGATTTTCCAAAAATCTTGGGGAGGACTGATTCACCCTTCTTGGCAAATGAGTCCCACTTGAAATCTAAAAATCTGCATTTTGTCAAAAATCAACTCTTGGCTGTCAGAAATCAGTTCTTGACACTTTTTCAACAATATGACAAATTCACCACCCTTGGCAAATGAGTCCCATTGTGAAAAATCAGAAAATTTCATCAACATTCTAGACATCTAGGAAGCTCACACGACATCTAGGTGCACTCATATTTGACCCTGTACCTTCTGATCTACATATTTCTTTCAATTTCTTCATCTTTCATCGTTGTTTGCATATCATAATGTGTTTTCAAATATAGCTTAAATTGCACTTTAACATTCATTTTAGATCATTTTTATCAATCAATTGCATTTAATTTAGTTTGTTTGAATCACATGACATTGCATACATCCTTATTTGAATGTGCATAAGTATTTTAGGAACCCAAATCTCTCTCTTTCTAGGTGGAAAACCCTAGGAAGAGAGCAAGCATTCTATGTTCCCAAAATCTATGTCACGGTAACCATATCTTCTGACACTAAATTATTGGTGCTCCCACTGTCAAAATCACATCACAACATTTTCCTTCACATTTGTACCTTGTGCGAAATAGATTATTCCTCTGTTTTGGCTCCTTCTCTTCCATCACTAGGGCTCTTCTAACCACGAGGGATTCTCCTCTTTCAACATCATCTGAATGCTTGGATTGAGCCTCCTCATCTCCATGCACAACCCTTGCATGACCTTCTGGCCTTCTATCTATCCTTCCTTGGTGTTGTGGGAATTCATAGGCTTGATGCCCTTCTTCACCACACTAGAAGCAAGTTCCTCTGAAACCACCTCTTTTGAATCCTTGCCCAGATCTTCCTCATCCTCTACCTCTTGGATCACCACTATTTTGATCATGAGGGTGGTATAAGTTATCATTCTTCTAGCCTTGACCAGTACCCACATCTCCATTTTTCTTCTCATCCTCATTTCAATTTCTAGAAGATCTTCCACTACCCCTTCCACTTCGACCTCCTCATCCCTTTTGCTTCTTATCAAATCTTTTGTTCAACTTCTCTTCAACTTTTAGAGTGAACTGGTACGCATCCTGAATGGTGGTCATTCTGACTAGTCTTAGCTCCTCTTGAATTCTTCGTCATAACCCATTAAGATAACCGACTACCTTCTCCTTATTGGCCTCTACATGGCCCATTATGATGATCATCTTGTGAAAATATTCTATATATTCTTTCACAGATTTGTTTCCTTGCTTCAACCTTTGCAATTTCTTTAGCGGATCTAACTCTTAGTGCACTGGTATGAACTGCTTCTTTAGTTTCTTCACCATGTGATCGCAACTGCCAATCTTTCCTTTTCCTCTTCAATTTCTCTCCAACTGAACCTCTTTCCACCAAATATTTGCATGGCCCTTGATCTTCGTTTTTGCAAAATTAACCCAATCTAGGTCCTCTACTTCTTCATACTCAAAATACTCCTCTATCTCATTGATCCAGTTGATCAACTCTTTCAAGTCTAGACTTCTAGAATAACTAGGAACTTCTATTCTAGGCCTTTTTTAGATCTTTGAAATGGCCCCTATCAGCTGCATTTGTTCTTGATCAATTGATTCTTCTTCCTTTCCTATATCTAAATCTTCCACCTCTTCTTCATCCTCGCTTTCTTCTCTCCTTATTGGGTTTAACCCTCTTCTCATATGTTTGTGCAATGCATCAATTTGTCTTTGGAGGGTTCTCAAACCCTTGGCTGCCAATGGATCTCTTCCACCACCATTCCTGCCACCTCTGGCACCACCATTACTACCAGGCATCACTCTTGGAGGTATCTTGAATATCTTGAACCCACAACCATGGTCCTGGTGCGAACTGCCTCATGATCAATGATTTTTCCACATGCCCAAGAAAACCTACTCTGATACCACTTGATGAGGGTGCTAACCCGAGACATAGAAAATCACACACAACATAGAGAATATTATTTTATTCAGAAATAGGAAAATATTGCATGTAGAGGATCTCAAATCCTCAATTTTTGCATTACATACTCTTACAGAAAATTACAGAGTTCCCCTTTTCCCCATTTTTCACTCTTGTTCCCAAAAAGCTACAAAAATTAGAAAACCCTACCCATAAATAGCTCCTTTTCAATTTTGAAGCCAAAACAATATTTGAATTATAAGCTTTGGCAGTTTGGCACCAAAAATTATAAATTGAAACTCAAATTTTAAAACCTTATTTGAAATTTAGCACATTTTTGAAAGTGCACTAACTTCCGAGAACCATAACTTTTGACCCGGGAGTCCATTTTTTGAACCGTTTGAACTTTTGGAATGGTCTCAGAGTCAAGAACATGCTTGAGATCTACTATACCAATTTTAGCAAGTTTTGGGGAAATTTCATGGCCATTTAATGCCTCAAATCTGATCTAGAAGGTTTTTAGGTACAATTCTGGGAGACTGAAACTGCAATATCTTTCAAAACGGGAATGCTCTCAGCCTGATTCTTTCACCAATGTTCTCATTTTTCCATTCTGAATCCTCCCATATAATGTTTGTCCCCAAATACCTTTAAATTCCAATACCTACTAAAAATAGTAGTTGACCAAAAAAAGCAAAAAACCAAAACTGAAAGTTGGGAATTACATTATGACGAAAAGGGTATCCAAAACTGCAAAAACATCTAAGAAACTACTAATAGGAAATTCAAATATTTTTGGGTGATGCAAGATTTCTCTTACACCACTGGATGTTCCTACGTCAAAATAGCGTAAACAAAAATTCATACAACCCCTCCTTTATTTAAAATGTGGTTTTCCATTCATCTCCTTACCTTATCTTTCTATAATGCTACCCTCTTTTGAGATCAATCTTTGTGAAACATTTTGCTGCACTCAAGCAAACCATTAATTCATCCATTCATAGAAATGGGAACCTATACTTGATGGTGATCTTGTTAATAGCTATTGAATCCATTCACATATGCCATTGTCCATCTTTCTTTGGGCTAGGACTATTTGAACAACACATGGACTTAAACTTTCTCTTATTAAACCTTTATCCAACAATCTTGAACTTGTCTATTTATTTCCTCATTTTCCTTTGGGCTCATTATGTAGGCTACCTTGTTTGGTAAGCTTGATATTGATATCAAATCCATGCAATGAATCACACTCCTTATAGGTGGTAATCCATCTAGTAAGTCTTTCATCAATATGTCACTATACTCTTGAAATATTTCCTTGATTTTTATAGGTATTTTCTAATTTTATTTTTCAGTCCCAACTTATTTTGGATGAGAAACAAAGGCATAGCACATTTTTTCCACTTGTATCTCTTATAGAAATTATTTTTCAATTATTACACATACTTTGGTGTTAATGGCCACCTCCTCTTTTTCTTTTACTGGTTTCATAACATATTTTCTTGCACCTTTGGTTATTGTGTAAGTATTTGCTTCACCATCATATATGGATTTTTTTTATCATACTACCATGGCCTACCCAATATAATGTGAAAAGCATCTATAGGTATTGTATCACACATAATCTCATCAATATAATTTCCAATTTGAAAACTCGCCAAATTGTTCTTTCACTAAAACTTTATGGCCCTTTTGCAACCACATAACCTTGTAAGGGTTAGGATCCTTTGTCTTCTCTAAACTTAGCTTTTTTACCATTTCTTGAGACACCAAATTACTTGTGCTACCACTATTCAAAATCACAATGCAACACTTCCCTTTTTCTTTGAAAATGGTTATAAATGAATGCCTCCTCTATATGGATTCTTGTTTCTACTTTTTTGGCTTTAAGAGCACTCTTCTTAGCATAAGAGCTTCTCCATCCTCTAGTTCTTCTATTTCATTTTCTTCTTTAGCCTCTATAGTAAATGTTCTCTAAGTATTACTCTTCCTATCCTCTTGTTGCACTTGAGGGCATTCAAATTATCTATGACTAGTCTCTCCATAATTGAAGAAAACTCCTAAAAATCATCTTCCCCTTCCATAATCTCCCCTTCCCCTTGAAGTTTCACCTCCTCCTCTAAATAAGTCTCCCCTTCCTCTCACATTGGTGTCACAGTTCGTTTGTGACCAACTTGTCTCACATTCCTTAGATGGTTGTCCTCATCTTGTGTTTGGTTTTCGTGTACCTCTAAGACATTTACCTCTCCCTCCAAGATTATTTTACTATCTCCTTGTTAATTTTATTTAACTTTGAGTGCATATCTGTAGGCCTCCTCTATTGTCCTTATCATGACTAAACTTGGCTCATCTTGGATTGAGATTCTTAGAACATTTATATACCTTGCTATCTATTCTTCATTATCCTCAAAAGGTTGAGCCCAAAACTTTAGCTAGTAGAAGTCCTTAGTGTACTCCATGACACTTACATCTTTTTGTTTTAGATTCTGCAACTTCTTGAATAAATTGATTTGTAGTCTACTGGTAAGAATTTTTCCACCATTTTATCCCACAAATTTCTTTTATCCTTTCCCTTTCTCTTCCTTTCAACCTTGTGTAAGCATACTTCACCTTCATGTTATCTTTAGTTATCTCCAAGTCAAAATATTTTTCCATATCCGCAATCCAATCAATGAGTTCTTCTAAATTTAGACTTCCACTGTAGCTTGATGGGTCCATCCTTGGCTTATTACCCAAATTGGATAGTACTTATAATAATTTCTCTTCATGTGCATCTCCTCTTTCCACTTCTGCAAATTCTACAAATTGTTCATCATGTTCACTAACATCGTCTACATGAATCCCTCTACATTGTGAGGTTTCTATGGCCTCTAGGCGTGTTGTTATTCCTCTCAAAATCTACATAACAATAGTATTGTCTTCTCCTCATGTTTCTCTCTCTCTCCCACATCCTTTGTGTGGCATGTCTTCTTTTCCTCTTCCTCAACATGCTCTAATACAAAATTGTGTAGCTCAACAATTGAGAATCCACAAGATTATCAATTGTTGCAGCAAGTTTTCTTCTAAAATTTAAAACACAAATGGAGAACACATGAAATATTAAATCTGAAATTATATTTCATTTTAAAATGCTTGCAACAATAATATATTAAATTATCTACCATATTCTCCAAACTATGTCAATCTAGCAACACCAACCTTCCCTGCATCTCTTTTCCTATCCCAAAGATCTCGGGTAACTTGTGTGTGGGATTTCCTCTTTCCTACTAGTCAAAGCTTCTAAACACCCATTACTCCTTCCTAGGCATGGGTTTTCCTCTCCCAAAATGTGCCTTCAATGTGCAATTCAAAATTTCTTCACCACTCTTCAATCCACTCTCTACACTCTCCCCAACACCATGTATTCCAATCTTGCAATAAAATACAAACTCAAAATTTTCAAATGGAGTTACAGAGCACATTAAAGACCCACTCACAAGCTTGGGCATGAGATTTTCCTTTTTGGAAATTTAACATCTTTCAAATAATTTAAAAAAAAATTGAAAATGAATTAATTAAAAAATTTATTTTTTCATAACCCATCATCAAATTCTAGTATGCTAAAGGAGTTGAGAATTTTAATAAATTATGTCTGCAAGAAAAATTCAAAACAAAATACAAGCATTAAATTATAGAATGTTTTTGGTTGTCTAGGATTGTCCGCGCACTCAAATGAGCTCCTACATCATCCTATGTTTTCCTTTTAGGGATGATGCAAGCAATTGAGGCATTTAGGTCTCATCCATGTTGACCCAAAAGTTTTGTTTTTTAATCTCTGTGTTTTTCTTCCATTGTGCTCATAGTTCCATGTATCTAGGAGAATAAGGTCAATCTCAAGTATAATTATATTACACATTATCAAAGGTCTATACTATCCCAGATCCATGGACCCCTTATGTGACATTGTTTGTCTTGTTTTTGGCTTTGTCTTGGGAAAAACACTTTTTTAGGAATTAGCTCTAGTGGGAACATATCATTGGAATAAGGTTTTCCAATAAGCTCTCATGGCCTTTTTCTCCATGTTGAGTATATTGTCTTACTCTACCTTAAAGTAAATTGTTCGCAACTGGTGTTATCAATTACTTTAAGGTGGGGGCATGCATTACATTATGTGCTTGACTTCATTCACACATGTTGGACTTTATGTAGTGCCTTATTGAAATTATTGGGACCATAATTCTTGATACGGTTGACATGTGTGCACACATAGTGAAAAATCAGTCTCACTAGCCCTTGTGTGTTGCTCATTTGCTACTTTTAGAAGGAACAACTAGTGAATATCAAACTTCACTAGCCTATGATTCTTTGGTTCATGGTTCACTTAGAAAATATTGAACTTTATTAGTCTATGACATGCATTCCTTGGGAATGGATCTTTGTATTATTTTTGTAGAGGTTACTAGTTTGTGTTTGTCATAGCCCCTTCGCATGTTTGCATTGTGTTTGCATCTTATTTTCCTTATGTTTATGTTGGTGTGAATAATTTATTATGTCATACCCATAGGAGGGGAAAATAGCAGATCAAAAAATAGATAACATGTATAAAGAGTATGGAATCATGTTTAAAATGTAAACCCATCAAGAAGGGAGGGAGGAGTGTTTGCATCTTATTTTCCTTATGTTTATGTTGGTGTGAATAATTTATTATGTCATACCCATAGGAGGGGAAAATAGCAGATCAAAAAATAGATAACATGTATAAAGAGTATGGAATCATTTTTAAAATTGCCGGAAGCTTGTAAAGAAGGAGGGCTTCCCCGAGTTATTTTCCCTTTACATATTTATAATTATATTATTTTTAATATCTATACCAAATTACTAAACACCTGATGGGCGCATAAAATGCTAAGCTGATTAGTCTTCTTTTATTTAAAAATATTTTTAGTTTTGACACTTATTTACTTTAATTTATTTTTAATAAATATACAATAAAATCGTCCAAAAATTGGCCCTTAGGATTAGACTAGATGTTCAAGTGGCTAGAAAACATAAATAATGATTGTAGGTTGGATTGTGTTAGGTTTACCCCCACATAAATTGAGGACAACTCATGCTAATGAAAGTTATAGTGTTATGTATAAGGACTTCACTTCATGGGTCCTACTAGATATTGATTCCTCCATAAAAAAAAAAATCAAAATCATGCTCAAATTTCAATATTGAAATTTATATGTCTATGCATGTACATATGTAGTATATAACTAATTAAATTACTAATTTGTTTTTGTTAAACTACAACTTCTTCTTATTTTAGTTTGGTTTGCTAAATCTTTACTTTTTTATTAACAAATATTTTATTTAAATGAATATTTATGTACTTAATATATGAATTAAGTAATTCTTTTGATTTGTTTTTTTTTTAAATTAGTTATGAAATAAAATACTATAAAAATAATTGATTAAATAAATAATTAATATACTGATACACAATAATTTTTAAAATTTTCTTTTAGAAAATATATAATAATATTAACAAGAAAATAGTTTATGTTAATAACATGTAATTTTTTTTAAAGTATCTATTATTAATTATTGTATTTTAAAATGTTATAAAACATAATATGAAATATTACAGAGTTTACAAATTTATATATAACTAAAATTATTTTGATTTGAGTTTATATTCTGTGCAGCACAGACGTCCATGGCAGGCCTATATATGGCATACAGTAATTATATAACTGCACAGAAGTCCAAGACAGTCCTATATGTGGCATACACTAATTATAACTGCATAGACGTCCATGACAGGCCTGTATGTGGCATACACTAATTATAACTTGTCTTTACATTTCTGCAAATCTCTACATGGCAGCACTCTAGGTGTCTTTATAAATGCTGGTTTATTGCGCTACAAATTATGTAGTCATGTAAGAAGTTGGTAGAACATTATTAATGGAGTTTGAGGCTTCTGGAATGCTTTTCCTCATCACTCTTTTGATGATCTAATTAAAAACATAAGGTAAGCTTTTTCCCTCTGCGTTCTCTTCTACTGGATTGTAGCATACAAAACAAGTGATTTAATTATTTATTATTATTGAACATGAGCTCTCTTCCAACCGTTCTATGGGTTTTGCAGGAAAAATGATCTGCTCTTAAACTAAATCATTTACTTGATTTATTTGATTAGTTCTATTAATAACTCTATTTTCATACAAAATTTAGCAGTTTTGATTTTTATAATAGCTCATAAAAACATATTGATAGCTGTATTTTTTCAATTGTATTAAAGTTTAAATATCTTAGAAAAAAATTTACATGGTGTATTAAATGATAATTTTAATTTTTTTTTTGAAAGCACCTCTCAAAATCAAACTAGCTATTGTCTATTTCTTTTAGATGAATTACACAATACTCACAACAATTCATGTATATTGATAATGATATCAGAAAAATCTGGTATAAGGGTCCAGAAGCTCTTCAAGAAGAGAGTTTGGTTCAGAATCATATGGAGCTGTCAATTGGTAGATCTTATGTTCTTGACACTATTGTTGTATGCAACTGATTTTTTTTGTGTAATTTTCAGATTAATTTTATGTTATTAAACAAATATAAAAGTATAATATATTTCTCAATTTTTTTTTTCAAATTTCCTATTTTTCAGTGTACAACAAAGATTTTGATGTTTTAGTGGAAAATGAAAAATAGGTATGAGCTACAAGAACACGGGAATCAGGTCCAAGATCAGGAAGCTGATGGGCTCATTCTTGTTGTATTCATCTATATAACTTACTTGGTCTGTTCTCTTCATTTTCTTATGAATACTGAATCTTGTTGGAAGTCAATTAGCTGCACAATCTTTCTCTCTCTGTTTCTTCAGTGTTGGTTCAATCTTCCCTGGTAACAATGAAGAGAATGGAAATCCGAAAAATACTTTGAAGTACTCCACTGTGCAGCTAATTGTGTAATTGCAAGTTCTCGGTTTCCAAACTCTGACTGGAATAGCTCTATGAGAATAAATAGAGGAATTTGTTTTTCTAACTTCATAATGTCATCTAATATCCCACCAAAAATCGAGTTCTCAAAATTTTTATTTTGGGGAAAAAAAGGCTAAAACAATCTGTATCATTCTCTTCTCTTGTTAGGGAGAAGCATTTCAAGAATAAAGCAAAAGAAAGTTACTATCTTCTCTTCTCTTCATAATGTCATCTAATATCCCACCAAAAAATGTTTTGCCTTCGCCAATAACATCAGAAATTGGAAGTACTTCAAACAGCCAGGCTCATATTAAATAATATCAGAGACAAAAGAAAGTTACTATCAATCAGTATAGTACACATTTGAATAAACGAAATAACCTACAAGCACAGGGTTGCTAACAATTACAAATATACATTCTGTGATCCAAGAACCATGTACATCTTGTGGTTTGACAGGCGTGAAGATTAAAACTGGATTTTAAAAGAATTTTATAATCTAAGGAAAAGTTGACCTTAAATTTAGTTATATCGGTTTCTTTATTGCAAAAGAAATCTAAAAACTTGAAAGGAATAGAGAGCCCAAATCTTTGATATAAATAATAATATGTATAAATATAATGTAAATTTAATAAATTAATTTTGAATTAAATAATTATATTTATATATCAATTATATAATAATAAAAATGGTTTCTTTATTGTAAAAGAAATCTAAAAACTTGAAAGGAATAGAGAGCCCAAATCTTTGATATAAATAATAATATGTATAAATATAATGTAAATTTAATAAATTAATTTTGAATTAAATAATTAAATTTATATATCAATTATATAATAATAAAAATAAGTCTAATTTAATATAAATTTTAGTATTTCAAATTTTAATTAAATATTTAAATTTATATAATATCTATGTCAAATAAAATTTATATTATTAAATAAATTTTAATGATTTATTTTTTAATTAAGTGGAGAAGCTTCTACAATGACAACATGGACCTGGTGTAAACAAAATCTCCTCATCTAAAATTTGATGTGTAGCTGACAGTATAACATATGCAAGGATGAACATTAATGAGTCAGACTCACGACCTCCTCTCATGACGCAGCCAACTATAGCCTGGCATTATTGAAATGCTGCTGACAGTTACATGCAATTGTAACAGCTAAAATCTACCGGTATTTACATAATTTTGCATGAATAGACCAACATGCATATTTATTCGTATGCATTTTTTTGGGTGGTGTAGAGCTTATTTGCAGATGTATTTGTTGGATTTGCTAGTTGCTGCGGGTAACAAAATAAAATTGAATAATTATATAGCTGATTTTTGTTTGTTTCATAGATTTTGAGGACGACAATGCCCTGCATTTGGTCACGGACCTCTGCGAGGAAGGGGAATTGTTTGATAGGATTATTGCCAGAGGCCATTATACTGAGCAGGTCGCTGTGGAGGTTACTAAGACAATTGTACAAGTCGTTCAGGTGAGGAAAAGAATCTGAATCAATATCGCTTTGTAATGGAGTTCATTTTTATTCAGCTTTTTTGAATAATACAAAGCATTTGGTTGGATCAATCGAAAGGAAAATTAGGCTTGAAGACATTTGCGCATCCTTTGTCCATCAAATGAGGTGATCACAATAAGAATCGGTGATGGGTATCAATAGAGGAGTCCAGGTTAGTTGTTGAAAAGGGAATTGACCTGTCATTGAAGTTGCAGGCACGAGACTTCAATCCAAATTCTTTATGAAAGGAGCTGCCATAGGTAGTATCTTTTTTATGGTGGGCAATCTCAAAGGGGGTACTATTATGTTCACTACAAAGCAGGTCTAGGAAGGGCACCGACTGTTGCAATTTCTTATCTTTTCTACTTCTGTGACATGGATGTGAGATTCTCAAAGATTATGTGTATTGTTTGGTTTATCATTCATAGTTTTCCTCTGACCTCATTATGTCTTTTGGGTGATAATTTGTGCAATTAAACAAATAATATAATATCGTGACATCAAAGAGGCTTTATGGGCCAAAGAAGGGTGCAATCTGAGGTGCCACATACTGTTACCTGCAGCCCATACTTATATAGTATGTATATATGGTAAAATGTCTCTGATATGTATGCAAACTAGGGGATAAAATTCGACCTTCCTAATTGCAGATATTATTTCTCTGATTCGCAAACTCCACAAATAGACTGATTTTAATGGGTGGAAAATGTGATAATTATGTGATTGAATGAAAGCATGGGAAGAGGATATATGTGCGTTAAGGGATTGAAACTCCTTTCTGCATAGTAGTGTTATGTTTTTCAGACTGGTTTAAGAAAAGTAAAAATAATATTTTTAATATGGACTATTTGATCATTGTTAAGGTTTTTTTTTTTTTTTTTGGCATGTGGTGCTTGGGTTTTACCAAGTTTTTCACTATATCTTATTGTTAATATATACAAAGAGAATCCCTACCTAAACAAAATTGTAAAATAAAAATTAAAAAAATGGATTAAGACAAGTAATGTTTGTGTTATATTCAATTTGTGATGTCCTATTTTAGATAGATTGACAATGAAATACATGCTTAAGATTGTTGATAAAAAATACACCTTCCATAATTGTGGATTGTTTAAAAGAATAAGTTTAGTTTTAGACTTTGGTTGAGATCTTCAAAAGAACTAATCCTTATTTGTCAATTTAGTATGTTTAGTTGTTGGGGGATTTCTACTATTCATGTAGTGTTAATTCATGTAGCTTTTAAACAATCATTATTATAGTTGAAGATTATTCTGATTTTAAGAGTGAATTTCATGGAGTTTTTGATAATAAGCTTTAGCACTATATATATATATAAAAAAAAAAAAGTTTCTAAAATTTAAAAAGTTAAGTATAAAAGAAATATAGTAAACTTACTATTTCATATAAAAGTAAGTTTCTAAATTAATATTCTTAAGATATAAAAATATCTTTTTCAAACAAGATATCTTTTGTTATTTTTTGTATAGATTTATTTAAGTAATCTTTTTCAATCAAGAATAATAATTAGTTAAAGATAAGATATAAAAATAGTATGTTAAATTGCTAAATATAAAATAAAAACTTTCTAAAATTTAGAAAATTAAGTATGAAAGAACTTTCCTAAATTTTCTATTGCATATGAGAGTAATTTTTTAAATTAATATACTTAAAACTAAAAAAAAACATTACAAATCTTTTAAAATAAAAAAATATTTTTGATGTCATTGTAAAATTATTTTTAAATAATAAAATAGAAATAAAATTATAAGAAATGAAAACCAATTATTATTTTCTAAATTCTAAATTAATGTATTTAAAATTAAAAAGTTAGAAAATTAAATAAAAACAATATCCTAAATCTAATATTGCACATAAAAATATATTTAAAACTAATATATTTAAGACTAACATAGTTAAAACTAACATATTTATCCTAAAACATAATTTAATAAAAATTACATTTACGCTTAACTTTATCATATAAAAAAACATATAATGTTATTATTATTATTATTTAGAATTGGGTTGTGATTATGATTAGGACTTAGTTAGGATTGGATTCAATCTGGATTCTAAGATAAAGCTTGGAGTTAGGGTTAGCATGATTGGGGTTAGATCAAGGTTACTATTAGGGTTAGATTTCAATTAGGATTAGAATTTAATTAGGGTTAGGGTTTAAAAGGGTTCAATTAGATTTTAATTAAGATTTTAAGGTTAGGTTAGGATTAGGGTTAAGGTTAGGGTTATAGGATAATTTTTTTGATAAAGGTTGGGATTAGGGTTAGGACTCAAGTAGGGTTAGGGCTAGGATTAACTTTAGGCTAGGGTAAGGGTTTAACTAGGATTAGGTTTTAATAACAGTTAGGGTTAGGGATCAATTGGTATTATAGTTAGAATTAGGGTCGTCGTTAGAATTAAGGTTAGTATTAAAATTATAATTATGAATAGAGATAGAATTATGACTAGGTTTAGAATAACAATTAGGTTTATAGTTAGGGTTAGTGTTAGAATTAAAATAAGTTTTTGGGTTAGATTCAATTAGGGTTAGGTTTAAGGTTAGGACTAAAATTCAATTAGGCTTAGGATTCAATTACAATTAGGGTTCAATTAGGGTTTTAAGATAAATCTTGGGGTTAGTATTAGGGTGAACCTTGTGATTAGGGTTAGGGTTAAATTAGGGTTAGTGTTTGAAAATAAATCTTGGGGTGAGCATTAGGGTCAGGGCTCAATTATGGTTTGATTATTGTTTGAGTTTAATTAGGGCTACAATTTAATTATCATTAGTATTAATTTGGTTCAATTAGGGATAGGGTTAACGTTAGGGTTATAGGATAAAGCTTGGAGTAAATTTTAGGGTTAGGTTTGGGGTTAAGGTTAGGACTCAAGTAGGGTCAGGCTTACAGCTCAATTAGGGTTCAATATAATTAAGGTTAGGGTTAGGGTTAATGTTAGTTTAGGATAATGGTTCAACTAGGTTTAGGTTTTAATTAGGGTTGGGTTCAATTAGTATTATAGTTTAAAAGGGTTGTCATTAGAATTAGGGTTAATGTTAGAATTATAATTATGAATAGAATTATAAATACAATTACATTTAGAATTAGAATTAGGTTTATAGTTATGGTTAGGGTTATAAATAGGATAAGGGTTAGGGTTAGGGTTAGGTTTAGAATTAGAATTTAATTAGGGTTAGGGTTCAATTAGGGTTCTAGGATAAATTTTGGAGTTAGCATTACAATTAAGGTTGGGGTTAGGGATAGGTTTAAATTGTGGATAGGGTTAGAATAGAGTTCAATTCTATGGTTAGCATTAAGGTTATAGTTACAAGATAAAGTTAGGGGTAAAGTTGAGGGTTAGCGTCAGGGTTAGGGTTAGGACTTAAGTAGGGTTAGGGTTACAACTTGATTAGGGTTCAACATAATTAGGGTTAGGGTTAGGCCTAATGTTTGGTTAGGGTAATGGTTTAATTAGGGTTAGGGTTAGGGCTAATGTTTGGTTAGGGTAATGGTTCAATTAGGGTTAGGTTTTAATTAGGGTTAGGGTTAGTGTTAGAATTAGAAATATGAAGGGTTAACAGTATAGTTAGGGTTAGGGTTAGAATTAGGATAAGGGTTATAACTCAATTATGGTTAGTATTGTAGATGTCTTATTCTGCATTTTTCTTAAAAACAAACATTAGCATTGTCATCTAAAACAAAGCAAAATAAAAACATCTCTATGAAATAATGAATCATGTAAAGTGAAAACAAGGAAGATAAATAAAACACACAATAACATGAAACAAACTCTATTTAATAGTGGATTGATGCTTCTGTGGAAAGAAGCCCTTTCCCAATCCTTGATAAGCTCCAGATTTGTTGATGATCAAGATGATGAGTTGTGGAGGATTAAACCAATAGAGGAGGTCTCTATTTATAGCCAAGAAGGATAAAAGAATGCCAAACATGGAGGATGTGGGAACAAAGGTCCACCAATAGGAAGAAGCCACTTGTCAACTTGTGATAGGTTGAGGAATGAGCACATTTTGGTCAATGTGCCAAAGATGGGGAGATTTCAATTTGAATTTGAGAGTTAAATGTTGAGTTTGACCTTTGCAAGAGACATGTGAGAGACATGTAAGAGCTCATAAATGCCTTGTTGGATGTACATGTCAACTTGGTGGGAGATTCAAATTTGGAAGAATATTCTCCTTTTATGCCATGTTGAAAGAAAATGATAAATTAATAAATCAATAAATTGATTTATTTGTGCAAGTGGGAAAAGTTAGAGGATGTAATGGGCGATTAGGACTAGCATTAATCATGGATTTGATTAATTAAGATTAGGATAAGGGGTTTTGACCCATTTGAATTATATTTAGGGATTTAAATAAATCAAAGGGGGATGAAAGGTGATTTCAGACTTGATTAAATAAATATTTGATTTATTTAATCAAAGAGGATGTTGTTAGGCTTAAATTAAATAAAGCTAATTTATTCAATTTAAATGGATGACCTTAGGAGATTAATCAATTAAACTTGGTTTATTTAATTGATGATCGAATATGATTATGCATGATGTCAATTTTACGTGTCTACATTTTGCCCCTCTTTGAAGGAATGTACTTGATGCATTGGTTCAAAGAATAAACTTGCCACGATCAAAATTAATTTTTATTTATTTTTAGATGCCCCACTAGAGGATGTGATGGTTCATTAGGATTAACATTAATCATGGATTTGATTAATTAAGATGAGGATTAGGGGTTTTCACCCATTTAACTTAGATTTAGGGATTTAACTAAATCAAAGGGGATGAAAGGTGATTTCAGACTTGATTAAATAAATATTTGATTTATTTAATCAAAGAGGATGTTGCTAGGCTTAAATTAAATAAAGTTAATTTATTCAATTTAAATGGATGACCTTAGGAGATTAATCAATTAAGCTTGGTTTATTTAATTGACAAGCGAATATGATTATGTATGATGTCAATTTTACATGTCTACATTTTTACCCTCTTTGAAGGAATGTACTTGATGCGTTGGTTCAAAGAATAAACTTGCCACGATCAAAATTGAAAATTTTCTTTTTTTTTTAGTTGCCCCAGCAAAAAAAAGAGCACTGGTACATTGCCCCCTCGAGAGATTGAGCGAAAAGCTTCAATTTGAGGGTTGATCTCGTGATAAAGATGTTCAAGATAGACATATGGATGGTTACAATGATGATGCAAATGAGATGGTTTTAAGATGCTTAGAATAACCAATCTATATTATCCTAAACAACTTAAAATGATGATGTAATGCGTGTGAGATGGATGAGATGGATGATGTGATATGCTATGATTATGAAATTTATGTATGCTAATGGTTTGTGGATGCAAGATGGGTGCATTGGCGATGATGATTAACTATTCATGACATGATGTTAGTGTAGAAAAGAAGAAAGAAGAAATGAGATGATGACAAGAGGATCCAACAAGTCCATGATCTAACGAGACTTTATTAGAGATTATGATGATGATAGATGATGATTCGCTTATCAAGGATTGGGATTTTAAAAGGGCTACTTACCTTATGCTTGATAACACACGTAGATACGATGAATCAAGGTATAATGAACCGGGATGGCGTTGTACCTAGTGTGATGGAATTTGACCTGAAAAATAGATAGGAGTATTCTTGTTCACACTTGACATACAAAAACCTTTCTAGGACGTACCAAACAAAGCAAGTATTCACCAAGTTATATTACAAGAACATCCAACAAGCACAGCAGACAAAAAGGATAATGATCGATGCCCCATTCCTTTCTCTCTAAATCGCTTTGATTAGACATCATTGAGAGGTCATTGGAATGAGCACAATAAGATAAATCAAAATAAAAGATAAAATCCACAAACAAGTCAATGTTGTTCATACTGTTAGCCAAAGGGATTTATTTTGATAAGATAAGAATCCAAGTGATATCCAAAATGATGCCCATTGTCAAGACGATATATCCTAGGACATGCATTGTATAGGATGATGATGGTTTGATAAGCTGATTGATAGGGTGTTGATATAAGGTTGACTGACATGTTTGAAAATGATCAAGAGTTTGATTTTGCATTTAATGGTTTGTTGCTTCGATTTTGATTTTGTGTTTGAAGTTTGCTTTTGCTGATTGTTGTGATTGTTTTTGTTTGTGTTGCCAAAGGATGAAGGTGATGATCAGTTTATTATGGATGATTGATTATTTTGAGTGAAAGAAAGATGATACAAATGGATTTTTTCAAATATTTGGATGTTTTTGACAATTTTGGAATGTTTTGAGGCTATTTTTTTGGTATTTTCAAGATTTTACAAATGTTTTGATTTTTGATTTTTTGAATGTTTTGGATTTTTCTGAGATTTCATGAATGTTTTTGGATTTTTGTGTTTTTGAATGTTTTTGTGTTTTTGTGTCTCGCGGGCTGATAAAAAATGAGCCTTTCCTACATTTAAGCTCAAAGATGACGTAGTTCAGATTCCATGTTTTTGATGTTTTTCTAAGTTTTTGAGTGTTTTTGGATTTTTCGCATGATTTTGATGATTTGGATATGGATATATGTGATGATATCAGTGCTCTGTTTCATATTTTGTTGAAAGCCAAGCTAAGGTTGATTGATCAGATCGGTGAATTGATGATGATAACAATGTTGAGGATGCATAACAATGCAAGGATAGTGTTAAGCAACACAAGGATTGGGATGGATATCCCAAGATGCTGAAGGATTGATGATGATAACATTGTTGAGGATACACAACAATGAAGGGATAGTATTAGCCAACACAAGGATATCCCGAGATGATGATTTTTTGATCGGATTTGATTGATCATGATTAATGAAGCTTGATTTGGAACAAAATCTATTTGAATGATTTGATGTGATGTTGAAGTGAAACTTAGATGTAACTGATAGCAATTGTTTAGATTGATGTTCAATGAAAGATGTTGAATGTGATAAGGAATGTCTTCTCATCAAAATGTGCCATGGGCTAGTGATTTAAAATCTTTCTCACAAATGTTTTGACCAATTTGATTTCATTTTTTCCAATGTTCAAATCATCACATAAGTTGGAGGATATAGATTAAGATTTATTCCCGAAGCAAGATGCAAATATTTTCCCCCAGTGTCTAGCAATGTATGGAATGTTATGTGTGGATGCTCAGATAGGTGTATGGATTGATGGATATGGCAAGCATGCAAAGGATGCCAAGGATTATCTTGTGATAAGTTAAGGTGCTTGAATGAAGGAATGCTTCTATGGATAATGCTTCATGGCTTAGATAAAGTTGGATAGGATAGGATCAATGAAAATGACCCATGTCAAGATGTTTACCATAAGCAAGCGTAAAGTGTGCACCAAACTTTTATCAAGATCAAAATAACTTGGACGATGGATGCAGATGGATGAAAATGGATTGGATAAATGGTCCATAGATGAATGGATTTATTATGGATGGGATGAGATTCTTTCACTTAAAATAGCACACATAGATGCTCGATTCTACACATGAGGCCTGTTTGCTAGCTTTTCATCATGGTACCTGTCCAAAGTGCCACTATAGTGGTTTTCACTTGAGGACGATTTTTATCTTTACTATTTTCAAACCTTTTTATCTTTTTGGATTTTTGTATTTTTGTATTTTTTTTATGTTTTGAAAGATTTTAAGCTCATGTTGAACCACATGGTGGTGTCGATGTAGATGCTTCTGTCATAATGTTCCATCGATATCCTACTTGAAGAAGCTGCTTTACCAAGATATGTGCACTTGAATGCAACTTTTGAGATTCCTGAGCTAATTTATTGATATTGAAGTTAACCCTATCTTTGTGCACACATCGTGATAGGGTGCATTCTAAATCCCTATGATGAAGGGTCATTGCCAATACATGGTTAATGTAAGAACTAGATATCATGCATGGAGGCATGGATGGAGTGTGTTTAGGAATAAAATATGGATTGGTTGATAGCTTGGAATCTTTGACTCTCCAAACATGGGAAGATGAGAAATGATGGGTGGATATGAAAGTGTGCATGGAATTAGGACCAACTATTTGATACACTTTGTATGTCCTTTAAAATCCTACTTTTTCTTTTGTTGACATCTTTGATGGATACTTTTCCCATTTTTATTTTGCCCCATAGTTTCTTTGACTAATGGAGTTTGATAGGGATAATCTTTCTTTGTATGTTTTGGTATCCATGCGCATTTGATTTGTCCATTATGCTTCTTAGCTTCTCTTACTTTGATAGAGCTCATTGTGCTTTGATTTAAATCTTTCTTTTGACATTGGTCCCAATTCATTGATGGGATGATGGGTGGATGAAGACTCGTGATGTGGCTGGTTGTAGTATTAACATTAGTTTCATCATAAGGACTCTTCATGCTCCCTATGTTGACGTTTGCTTGAGACATAGTTGCCCCCAGTATTGTGGAAGTATTACCTTCATGCTTTGATTCTGTTTGTTCTAAGAGCTCTTGTTTAGAATGCATTCTCTAATAAATGATCACTGCAGATGATGTTGTTTCCATTTGTTGCTCTGCTAACTCTAGAATATCTTGTTCTATTTGATCTACTTCCTTGAGTGGATAATGTTGGATATCTTTATTCATGATTTCCTTAGTCTGAGTTTGGGATATATCTGATCCTGATGTTGACAACTAAGTTTGATTGTAGGAATCAATAACCTGCTCTTTTTGTGTCATAATGTTAGGAGTAAAGGAATCCTATTCTGAATGAAGATCATCTATGTGTCCATCCAAAGAAAGCATCTCATGGGTAGATGGAGGAATATGTGTTATATGGACATGATCATTATTTGTGACATCTTGTATAGATAGGAGACTTTCCATTAGATCATTATAGTATCTTAGATATATGAATTCTTGATCTTGATTAATTTCAGAATTGCTTTCGACATGCTTTGGATCAAGTTCTTGACATAGGTTAGTTTCAAAGGATGGATTGCTTATAAAATTTTCTTGGATGTCATCATTAGGCATGGGAATTGGCTCAATATCCTCTTCATTTTTTAGCGTACTTGGATCGAATGTTGAGTTGAAAATTCCTTCAATATCGGCAATAATGAGGTCGACAGATGTCAATATCTCTTGGAAAGGACCATTGCTAGAATTTGGTGAAATATGTTGACCATGCTTTGGAACAAATTCTTAAGATAGGTCCTCTAACTCGTTAGGTGATGTAGAGACATTTTCAACATGGTCATTGGTCAAATCCTAATCATTGTCCCCAATAGTTATCATTTTTCATGTGTGTGCTTGTGCTTGTTGGGTAGCTTGAGTAGCTTGTGTGGCTTGGGAGGCTTGGGTAGCCTAAGTAGCTTGGTACTGCTGGAGTGATTTTTGGTAGGCTTGATAATATTTTAGCACATTACTATATTGGCTTGCTACGTTTGGTTTAGGTGGTGTGGTGGTGGATTTAGAATTGTGTTGGATGTAGTGACAAGTGGTTGAGATATGCTTGGAGTGATCATGGTAGTGAGGGGTTGAAATGTGATGGGTGTGAGAGTGGTGGTTGGAATGATTGAAGTGATAGGGATGGTTGGAATGACTGAGGTGATAGGTCCTTGGGAGACTATGTTTTTATTTTTTCGGATCAACGTTGTTGTTTGATTGGATGCCATCTGTTGTTACAATATCAATGGCATATTTGGAGGATTGGATGCAATGATTTGATTGGTGCTTGATGGATTGCCTTGGATCAATTAATTTTGGACAACGTTCTGATTTGGGATGATGTTTAGATTTGGCATGATAGGTTGAAATTGAACATTGTTGATGTTGGGAATCACATTGCCTTGATTTAGGTAACTTTGATTTTGCTTGGTGTTACCTTGACTTGGATTAATACATAGAGTCGTTAACATCTTGTTTGGACTTTGAACAATATTTGAATGATTTGTAAACATATCCATCCCAAAGTTTACCAAGTTTTGATTCAAAATGTTCATGTTTTATAAAGTTATACTTGGTACATTCACATTTGGCATGTTGGGATTTGATGGGATGGCATTGTTCATTTGAAGGCTCATGCATTGATTGTTCGGTTGATAGGCTTGTAGGTTTGGACCTAGATTTAAGTCTACCATCAAGAAAGGTGTTCCAAAATTTTGACTAGGCATACTCACATTTCTTGTACCATTGATGTTTGTAGGAGACAACGATCCCATGTATGGTTTGTATAAATGTGAGTTTTGATAATCAATCGGCGTTGTAAGGCTTTGAAAGTTTAATTGATTTGGATTACTCATGATTTATGGAGAAATTTTATATTCCATGTTCCTCTTGTGTTGAGGTTTATTTTGGACCATAAAATAAGGATCAATTTTCAAGAATGTGGGAGATGAACCTCTAATTCTTTGGGTTGATCAAAACTCTAGGTACAAAAAAAGAAAGTCTAAGATTTTAAGTATCAAAAGGATGGTGATGAGATATGAAATATGGATGATTGGTTAATGATTGGAACTCTTAGGAAACCTTGAAGAGGATACTAAACTTTAGGACTTGGATTGATGTTTGATCTGATTTGGATTTGGATTCATAAACTCTAAGAGGTTGGATGTTTTCCTAGAGTAAATTTATCCACAAGATGCTAGTTTGACTAAATGTGTAAAGAAGGATTCATCTAGACACATCTAACCAAATAAGATGATTTTGATTTGATTTGATTTTGGATTTTGGATAGTGAACTCATAAACAACAAGATGTTGGATGTTATCAAGGGATAGACTTGTTCACAAAGACCAATAATTTGACTAAATATGCGGAGAAGGATTCATCTACACACATATAATCAAATTAAATGATTTTGATTTGGTTTAAGTGATTTTCCCAAAGTTTAGCATGAGGAATTTTTTCAAGATTTCCAAGAATTATTTATGACATGATTTTGATTTTGATGTTTGGGGGATGGATGAAAGTTCTGATTTTGATCCTAAGAGACTTAGAGAGACTTTGTTTAATAGACCAAGATATTGAAGAACACATTTTTCTCTAAGAATAGTTCATACGAAAAGACCAATGTTTGCTCGAAAGATGATAAAAAAGATAAACAAGCACATGTGTGGTGTTCAATTTGAGTTAATCTTGGTTAATGATTTTCTTTTACCACAAAAACACTTCTTGCTTAGTTTTCAAACTGAATGTCTATGTCTCAATTCCTTTTCATTCCACAAGGTCCATTATGTGAAAATAAAGGTTTAAAGAGCATAGTTTCCTATTGTTGACTTTGGAATGAAAAAATTGAGATATAGGTCCTAGTGTTTAGAAGCCTTCTAGGGATAAGAACCCCTAGGGACAAGCAGTAACATGTGGAATTTTCAAAGGTATTTGTTGATGAGCCCAAAATATGCTCATGATTTGGATATCTTTGTGTATTTTTATTACTCTCACTTTTATTGTTTATGGTTGTTTAAACTCTTTTGAAACCTTTTATTGGGGGATATCATGTAGCAATACACTTTCATGTTCCTGCAGCTTATCATGTTGACATGTCTACATTTATTACCCTGTTTGACTCCCTAAATGACTGATATAATGCATATAGTTTTTGAATGATGAAATAGATTTAAATATGTGATTAATAAACAAATATTGTGTATGTGCCATGCACCTTTTCTTTCGCATCTATTACCTTTTGTTTCACAGGTTGTTGAAGAAAGTATGATCGAGTCAAGCACAGTCGATCTCGGCCTTGCAGTAAAGCCCATTTCCTGCACGACTTCGAGGAAGCTCTGGTGAAGACTCTTTGACCGAAACCATTGGGAAGGATTTTAAATGTCTGTCAATTTGGAAGAGTGGAGTGCTATATTCTCTCTGGGTCACGTTGAACGGATAAACTCATTTATGAAGTCTATTCCTCGATTCCAGGATATAGTTCAAATCCACATCCTTCTCTGATAGGGTTAGTTAGTAGTTGTTTTCCTGATTTTAAATAAGTGCTCCTCCTGCGCGAGTGAGCATAGATAGATGGATAGATAGAAGGTTAGAAGCATAGAAGCATAGAGAGATAGAAAGATATCATGTATGAGTTAGTGTGATAAATAAAAAGCAAAATCTGTATGACAAGAGACAAAGTTTGTTGTTAGTTCTCATATCAATAGAGCAATGTATACCATTTTGAGTTATGAATAAAGATTGATGAAGTTCTGAGTATAGCACTTGCGTAATTAGTTGATGCTTGCTAAGGGGGCCCACTTATTAAGTATCTGTAGTTAGTTAGTTAGTTGTTTCTTTTTTGTTGTTCATCAGTTAGATTTCATCTTTGAAGTTTCTATGCAAACTCAGTCTTATATTGTTCCTGTAGCATCAGGAATCCATCCATGTGTCTGTTCCTGCAGCATAAGGCCAGTTCATAGTTTTTCTTTTAGTCGTAGCTGATATGATTTTTGCTTTGGTTAAATTATGGATAAGTTAAGAGAACTTTGTATTACCTTCCTGTAGCGTAGGTAGAATCTCTTTCCAAGTATTTATTTCTGTTAAGTTGGGACTGAAACTAGTTCTTAGTGCATATATTGCACTGCTCCATTCAAAGTATACGTTCCCTGGTTTGACAAGTAAATGAACGTCCATGGAGAGATATTAGTCACCTGCTGGAATGTCCAATTCCTAGGATAGGTTTTGCCATGATTTTCATATCCTTTTGTGGCCGCGACCATTTTTGGCACCATTGTCAGGGATGGTGTCAAGCTAAGAACTTGTCAGAAGTCATTTTTAGCATTAGTTTAGTTTGTTAATCAAGAATTTTTCAAAATCCTTCTAAATCAACATTCATTCTATTGCATGCATAGAAGAAGAGACGCGCTGGGAAGGTTTCTCCCTGAAAACCTGTTTGTTGAATTGCCATTTGGCCCAGCTGACAAAGAACCTGAGGAAAATCCATTTGCTCTGATACTCCAGCAAGAAAATATGGCACATAATCCACCTAATCCACCTCCTACTTTTGAGTTTCCCATTTTTGCCCAGCAAGATACTGATAACCTTAAAAATATTCCTTCTTCATTACTTCCCAAGTTCTATGGCCTAGTTATAGAGGACCCTGAAACTTTCCTGTTTGAGTTTGATATCCTCTGTCGCAGTTATTACTACACTACAGATGCTCACAAACTGAAATTGTTTCCCACTACCTTGAAAGAGGGAGCTCTCATATGGTTCATGAGTTTGGGAAGGGGTGTTGTTGATAGTTGGGTAGTCATGCAAACAAAATTTCTTGAGAAATACAAGGAATATTGTAAGAGTGGTAGTAAAGGTGATGATATATTCAAAATTCAATAGAAGGAGGATGAAAGTCTAGAGGACTATATCTCAAGATTCCTGTTTTCCCTGAAAAAGAATTCAAACCATACTCTCAATGAAGAATCTTAGAAACTACTTTTTCTAAGAGGAATCAGTGATGCCTGTATAGATTCCCTGGACCTGATGGGAGGAGGTGATATAACCCAAGAATCTTGGGATGATATCAAGCAGATATGTCTCAATTACTCCCGAGCAAATGTGAAGAAGGATAGAGGTCATCAAGCTACAGTGGGCAAGTCTTCTTCCAGTGGAGTTTCCTAGATGGAGATCACAAATTTGTTGTCTGATTTCAAGCAGGACATCATAAACAACATGGCTACATAGTTGGATACCATGCAAGCTCGCAAGAAGCATGTAGAGGCTGAAGCAATGCTGGCTGAGTTCTTTCCACATTGTAGATAGAAGAAACATGACTGCAAATGCAAGATGGTAGCTAACATGGAGGCTAAATAGTTACCTATTGATTTTAAGATGATTGAGGGAGATGATGACCAAGTCTTCTTTGTTGCACAAAGGAGACCATGGGCTCCAAGACAAGGTATGCCTCAAAATCCTTTAACTTTTGGTAATCCTTACTCTAATTATAATAACCAATGGCAACCTACATATGGCCCATCTCCACCTTGGAATGCTCCTTAATCATACTAGCCAAACTATCAGAGCCCTTAATGGCAACCCCCTCAAGGAGGTTGGCAGCAGCCACAACCACAATGGACTCCACCTCCAGGAAATTGGCAGCAGAACCCTCAATGGAGAAGCCCTCAGCAATGGAAAAACCACCCCCTGGATTCCTACAGTCTCAACAGCCACAACCTATGGCCCTTATGCCTCCTCCTGCAGCACCTGCAGCAAATACTGGCCCTTCAAAACAAACGCCTATGCCTGCTCAACCATTGCCAAATCCTAATAATAAGCAGCAACAACAACAACAACCTATGTATTCTGTAGAAGTGAAATAGTATCCAACTTATGCCCTGGATATCAATAATATCCATCTCAGGTCCAGAACCACTCTCCCTACTCCACAGTCACCTGTCATTACAGAGATTCCAGACTCTGCTACTGAACAACCTGCTGATCATGCAGAAGATATTCCTGTACTAGTTACTTCCTCTAAGGAACCTATCCTGCAGCCTTAGGCTACACCACCTTTTCCTCAAAGATTGCAAATGACTACACCCAAGACCATTGAAGAGCCTACTTTTGATATTCTAGAGCAGTTGAAGAATGTACAAGTTCAAATTCCTATTTTTCAAGCTATTAAAGATGTTCTACTCTATGGAAAAGCCATTAAAGAGGCCTGTCTAAAGAAACAAGGAAGAAAGAAGAAAAATCCCCAAACTATCCATGTTCTAGGATAGTTAGTTGATATTATGTTGGGGAAGGTTGTCATTCCAAAGTATACTGATCCTGGAAGTCCTGTAGTCAAAATAAATATAAATGGTCAGGTAGTAAGAAATTTTTTGGTTGACCTAGGTGCAGCTATTAATGTGATGATCAGGCACACTATGGAGTGTTTGAGTATCCCAAACATTAGGCCTACACCGACTGTCCTGCAGCTTGCTGATAGTTCCACGGTTACACCTGATGGAGTGATTGAAGATGTCATTGTCACCCTTGAATCTTGGGAATACCCTATTGATTTCACCATATTGTCAACTAAGGAAACCTTAGGAGGGTATCCTATTATCCTAGGTAGACCTTGGTTAGCTATAGCTGATGCCCTTATAGGATGTCATTCAGGAGACATGACAATTTTTGATGGTCAGTCAAGAAAGAAATTGGCTTTATACCCACCTGCACAACCTCTGTCAAATTTGTCTCAACCAGTTTGGCCAGATCTAGGAGAGGAAACTGAAGAAGTCAATTCATTAGCTCAGTTAATGATGCTACAAACTAATCCATTTTCTCAGCTCCAGAGTGAAGATAACCAGCTTCTACATATTTTGTAGTTCAGTTCTGGTTTGAATAGCCCATCTGTTTTGGACTGTCCTTCTCAGTAATGTTTCCTACAACAACTGAATCTTGAAAGCCATCATAATTTGCTATTATGTGATATACAGGCACCACCTCTATCAGCAACCTCAATAAGTGATCTCACCAAATAGATAGAAGTATCTCCAGGCCATTGTCTACATATTAATAATAAGTTGCGTCCGTCTCAACAAACTTCCCTAGCCTCAATGCTGTAAGCCCACTACAGAGCTTTTGCATGGGACTATGGGGATATGAAAGGTTTAGACCCAACACTCTGTACACATCGCATATATATTAACAGTGACTTCAAACCTATCAGGCAGTCTTAAAGAAGAATTAATCCAGCTTTGAGAGAAATTGTTAAAGAAGAATTGCAGAAAATGTTAACAGCTGGCTTTATCTACCCAATATTTGATAGTCAGTGGGTCTCCCCATTGGTCATTGTTCCTAAGAAAGGAGGAAAATGGAGGGTATGTGTTGATTATAGAGAGCTCAATTTGGCAACAAAGAAAGATTACTTTCCTCTTCCATTCATTGATCAAGTTCTGGATAATTTAGCAGGGAAAAAGTACTTCTCATTCTTGGATGGCTTTAGTGGGTACAATCAAATCAAGATTGCTCCTGAGGATCCGGAAAAGACTACTTTTACATGCCCTTGGGGAATGTTTTCCTATTCAGTTTTGCCTTTTGGTCTTCGTAATGCTCCTACAACTTTTCAGAGGGCAGTCATAAGTATCTTCTCAGACATCTCAAATGATTGCATGGAAATATACATGGATGACTTTACTATTTATGGTACAATATTTGAGGAAGGTCAAGACAACTTGGAGAAATTACTACAGAGATGTGAAGATCACAACCTATCGCTGAATAGTCAAAAGTGCTACATGATGATGTAGGAGGGAATAGTGCTCGGTCACTATATTTTTGCAGAAGGAATTCAGGTTGATCCTGCTAAGATTGAGGTCATCTCTAAGCTACCCTCTCCTACTAAGTAGAAAGAGGTACGGATTTTTGTAGGCTATGCTAGTTACTATAGGAGATTCATCAAGAACTTCAGCCAAATAGCAGGCCCTTTATATAGTCTGCTAAAGAAAGATGCAGAGTTTTCTTGGACAGAGGAATGTGAAAAAACATTTCTTGACTTGAAAGTTGCCCTCACTCAGGCACCATTTCTAAAGGGACCTGATTGGTCACTTCCATTTCATATTTATACTAATGCATTGAATTATGCAGTTCGAGCAATGTTAGGGCAGAAGGATGGTTCAACAGAACATGCACTCTACTACATAAGCAAAAATCTGCAAGGGGCTGAATTAAACTACACTGTTATAGAAAAAGAAATGTTGGCAGTCATCTACGCCCTTAATAAATTTAGGCACTACATCACTGGTTATCAGATATTCGTCCACACTGATCATGCAGCAATCCGGTATCTCATGAACAAAGCCTCAATATCTAGGAGACTGGCAAGATGGTTATTGCTAATGCAGGAATTTGACATTACAATTGTGGACAAGCTAGGTAAAGCCAACGTAGTTGCTGATTTCCTTTCTAGAATTCAAAGGCAAGATGACTCTACACTTATTGAAGATTCCTTTCCTGATGAGCACCTATTTGCAATCAAGGTTATTCACCCATGGTATACTGATATAGCAAATTATCTGGCAACAGGAAGAACTCCTCCTCAATTCTCCCCTAAAGAAAAGAGATTATTGGTAGAGAAAAGTTTTCACTTATCTTGGATTGCAGATTGCATGTTTTATATAGGGCCAGATCATGTTATGAGGGGATGTGTACCAGAGGAGGACACTCATGATATACTGCATGCAAGCCATGATGAGCCGTGTGGTGGACATTTTGCTGCCAAAAGGACAGCAATGAAAATTTTAAATACTGGTTACTATTGGCCAACTTTGCATAGAGATGCAGCCAAGTATACAAGGAGATGTGACAGATGCCAATGGATGGGAAGACCAACTTGCTCTGATGAGATTCCTCTATTTCCACAAGTTGTAGTTACACCATTCGACAAATGGGGACTGGATTTTGTGGGACCAATTGACCCACCTTCCAATGGTAAGTCCTACATCCTTATATGCACAAATTATGTCACAAAATGGGTAGAGGCTAAACCTATGAAACATGCAAGGGATAATAAAGTGGTTGAATTCCTCTACGAGGAAATATTTACTAGGTTTGGTGTTCCTAGGGAGATAGTCACAGATCAAGGAGCACAATTTACTTCTACACTTATCACAGCTTTAGTCAATGAATACAATATACGGCATAGGAAATCAACTCCTTATCACCCCCAGGCCAATGGCCAGGTTGAGGTCACCAATAGGGATATAGAGGCCATTTTGACTAAAACTATAGATTTTCATAGGAAGGACTGGGCCACAAGGTTACCAGAAGCTATATGGGCCTACCGTACTACCTGGAAGACTGCTACAGGATATACACATTTTGAAATGGTGTATGGTAAAACAGCTATGATGCCAATTGAATGTGAACACAAGACTCTCAGAACAGCATTAGAGATGGACATGGACTTCACAAATGCACAAAAGGATAGAATCATGCAGCTCAATGCTCTAGATGAACTCTGAAAGAATGCCCTACAGCACACTGAGATAATACAAAATCAACGAATGAGGTGGCATGATAAATACATTAAGGAAAAAAAATTCAAAGTAGGAGATTGGGCTCTGCTTTATGATTCACGATACAAGGACAGTCCAGTAAAATTGCAAACCAGATGGTTGGGCCCATATGAAATTGAGAATGTATTTGATAATGGTTCAGTTCAACTTGTTACAATTGATCCTGTTAGATTCAAGCTGTTAGTTAATGGACACCGACTCCGGTTGTACCATAAACTAGTCTCAAAAGAAGAATTTATGCAGCAGTTCATTCAGGATCCTGCCATTAATCTTCCTGCAACCGAAGGCTTTAGCCTTTCTCCTGCAGCTTCACTGTAATTTTGAAAAGCATGCTCATAATAAAGGTTTTCTTTTTAAGGAAACCCCTTTTTCTTCATTTCCACTTGTCGCCACATCTCACTTCTTTATCTTCCATTCCATCCATCCATTCCATCCATTCATTTCATCCGCCCATGTCATCCATCCAGCTCATTCATCTGCACAACGTTTAATTATGATATCATTCCCAACTGTCAACTCATGTCGAAGCCGTCATCTTTCTCAACACGTACAAACATTTATTGAGAGGTACGCCATATATTTTGTTATCGCATATTTGATTTATTTCATTCTATTCATTTACTACTATGTTTGTATCAGTCATTATTACTCGATCTTTGCCTATTCTTTAGTACATGTGAGGACACATGTCATACTCTAAGTAGGGGGTGGGATAATCCACTTTTTAAATCTATCTTTTCGCCACTGCCACAACTGCTCAGATAACCTTTATTATTTTTTTGGTACTTTCCAAATATGATTCACATGTCTTTTTCATTACATGTTTTTCATTGTAAATTACAATTAAAACGACACTGCTTGTTCAAAAAGTTCATTTTTGGAAAAGGAGAAAAGTGACGCCAGGACAGAACATAAAGGAAACAAAAAGGGAAATTTTTGGATTTTCAGCAAAGAGTTGAGTTTAGCTAAGGAAAAACTATGAACATGGGTGGTCAGCTGGTGCGACATGAGCTTGTAGCTCATGAATTATTATTGCAAAATCCTCAAACAGTCTAGGCATTCAGCCTCTGTGGATGGTTAAATTACTTTTTCAGTTTAAATGCTTTCAATGAGGAGGCTGGAGGTGAATTTTTGAGAACCCTTTCTGAAGGGGAGGCTACTGTATGGGGTCTAACAGTTGTTGTAACTGAAGAAAGAATTGCAGAGGTAACCGGACTTCTAGCCATTGGAGAAAATTTTTCTTCGGATGCTGTCTCTGCAAGGGCGGAATTTACAATACCCACTAACGGACCTTTGGAAGTCTCCAAACAGGGATGCAAGCGAGTGTCGTTACCTCCTCCATATCCAGAATATGTTGCTTACATAATCAGGTATTTAACATGTGAAGGTCATTTCTCTTACCTGCATTCTTACCATTTCAAATTGTTAAGTCATATGAGGCACGGGTTAGCTGTAAATGTTTTGAATTTCTTGTTAAAATTTCAGGAACAATTTGCCCACGGAACCCAACAGGGGAAAGATAATTCTACTACTCACCATGGCCTTATCAAATTGTTGATTGAATGCTCTTTGAGAGATGTCTCACCTCTTTCTTGGCAACAATTTGTTGCCCAAAAGAGCTTGCAAATTCTAGAACCCCCTAGGGTACTTACCCCATGACCTTAGAAAAAGAAAGAGGAAATTGTGTCTACCAGTAGAAGAACAGGGCAAGGGTCATCACCTCCTGCAGCACCTGGTCCTACAACTCATGCACCAAAATCCTCTGCCCAGGTACAAACTAGGTCTGCCACTAGGAGAGAGAAGGAAAAAATAAAGGCAGGAGAGTCATTTGGGGCAGAACAAACCCCAGATTCTGACCCTTGTTCTTAGAAAAGGAAATTCCCTTCTCCTGCAGCATCTTCCCCTGTAGCCATTTCTCCTACAGCAACACCTATTGCTATCACCAGTTCACCATCATCCTCTGACAAGGTAGAACTCTCTAGACAGTCCAGAAAGAGGAAGGCTACAAGAACACCTCCTGTAGCTGCACCAGTGCCAAGAAGAGTTTCCACAAGGAAACAATGTAAAACCTCCCTTGCTTCACCTCAACCTGAGGTTATTATAATTTCAGAAGAACCTATAGAGTCTGAATTTGATGTTTCTCTAAATGTGTCTGAGAGTGCTGCACAGAGTTCATTCGTTCCTGAAGAGGAACAAATTGAGACAAAGGAAACTAAGCATAATGAAAGAGGGGTACCAAGTCTTGATGACTTGGCTACTGCTGCTATGCAAATTTCAGAGGAAGCACAATCTTCTCCACTACAGCAATAGGAATTTATCCTGTAGCAAGAGGAGGAACAGACTGAACAATTGGAAGTAGTCAATGAAGCTACATTTCCCCCTGCAACCTGTCAAGCCATTGTTGTCTATAAAAAGACATTTTTAATTGAGTTTTTGGAATATGTCAAAGCTACATGGAAACCAGTTACATTGCAAACCCTGACTTTTCACCACCTAGCCCAGACTAAAATGCAACAAAGTCTATGGGAGGAAGAAAAGAAGAAGCTGAAAAAAGAAATTGAAAGTCAGAAACAGGAAATCCTGGAGTTAAAGGAGAAAATGGATGAAATGCTGAAAGTAACTAGTCAGATTATGGAATGCAGACCACCACCTAGAGTTTATACTCTATGCCTTAAGGAACAATTCTTATGGTTCCAACTAATGGGAATTTCCAGAAATCAAGATCCTATTATTCACACTGCTAGAGAATTCTACAATGCATACCAGGCAGCCCCTAATTGGCTAAGAAATTCTTTGTGTGAATTCTACTTACATGGATTTATAATTCTATTTTAAACAGAGTGGAATCCCCTACTGTACATTGGCGATATCCATTTGAGATCACTTATGTCATGGGCAGCAAATGAAGCAAATTATGGCATGCAATGGGAAACATATGAGGAAGCCGAAAGGAATGAGCCTATTCCATTGCGCCCTGAAAGTTCAAACCCCCATGCAATGTTGAAAACCTGGTTTACTCTGGCATATGGATTTCATAAAAATATAGCCAAGATGAAAATATTTGATCTTAGGAAATAGGTATATGATGAGTTTCAGGAGCAGCCATACTCGTTTTGGAGGCTATCATACTCCAAGATTGAAAAGAGGTGGGAGAAATTAACTATTGGGTTAAGAAGATCTGAGCCCCACAGTCCTCTGAATTTTATAGAAGCTCTCAAACAATCAAGCAGATACATACAACTAAGACTTCAAAAGAGGTTTGAATTATGGATGCCATTGACATTTAGACCTCCTGTGCTAATGTGGCCCCTTTATCCTTACCAAGCTACCAATATCAATGAAGACACAGAAGCTCAAAGGTATGAAAGGTGGTAGAGTTTCAGAGGCTTTTGTTACAAATTTGGAACTCCATTTCAGAGTCATGCCACAACCACTGATTTCAGAGAGACCACCAGGAAGTGTAATGCTGGAGGACCAGCATTGGGTTAAGTAGGGGGCAAAATGATGAGCCTAAAATATGCTCATGATTTGGATATCTTGGTGTATTTTTATTACTCTCACTTTTATTTTTTATGGTTGTTTAAACTCTTTTGAAACCTTTTATTGGGGGATATCATGTAGCAATACACTTTCATGTTCCTGTAGCTTATCATGTTGACATGTCTACATTTATTACCCCGTTTGACTCCCTAAATGACTAATATAAGGCATATAGTTTTTGAATGATGAAATAGATTTAAATATGTGATTAATGAACGAATATTGTGTATGTGCCATGCACCTTTTCTTTCGCATCTGTTACCTTGTGTTTCGTAGGTTGTTGAAGAAAGTATGATCGAGTCAAGCCTAGCCAATCTCGGCCTTGCAGTAAAGCACGTTTCCTGCATGACTTCGAGGAAGCTCTGGCGAAGACTCTTTAACTGAAACCATTGGGAAGGATTTTAAATGTCAGTCAATCTGGAAGAGTGGAGTGCTATATTCTCTCTGGGTCGTGTTGAATGGATAAACTCATTTATGAAGTCTGTTCCTCGATTCCAGGATACATTTCAAATCCACATCTTTCTCTGATAGGGTTAGTTAGTAGTTGTTTTCCTGATTTTAAATAAGTGCTCCCCCTGCGTGAGTGAGCATAGATAGATGGATAGATAGAAGGTTAGAAGCACAGAAGCATATAGAGATAGAAAGATATCATGTATGAGTTAGTGTGATAAATAAAAAGAAGAATCTGTATGACAAGAGAGAGAGTTTGTTGTTAGTTCTCATATCAATAGAGCAATGTATACCATTCTAAGTTATGAATAAAGATTGATGAAGTTCTGAGTACAGCACTTGCGTAATTAGTTGATTCTTGCTGAGGGGCCCCACTTAGTAAGTATCTATAGTTAGTTAGTTAGTTGTTTCTTTTCTGTTGTTCATCAGTTAGATTTCATCTTTGAAGTTTTTATGCAAACTCAGTCTTATATTGTTCCCGCAGCATCGAGAATCTATCCCTATGTCTGTTCCTGCAGCATAAGGCCAGTTCATAGTTTGTCTTTCAGTCATTGCTGATATGATTTCTACTTTGGTTAAATTATGGATAAGTTAAGAGAACCTTGTATTACCTTCCTGTAGCATAGGTAGAATCTCTTTCCAAGTATTTATTTTCGTTAAGTTGGGACTAAAACTAGTTCTTAGAACATATATTGTGCTGCTCCATTCAAAGTATACATTCCTTAGTTTGACAAGTAAATGAACATCCATGGAGAGATATTAGTCACCTACTGGAATGTCCAATTCCCAGGATAGGTTTTGCCATGATTTTCATATCCTTTTGTGGGCTCGACCATTTGTTCCTCTCGAAGGGTTTGAAATTTTGACGATTCGTTAAATGTTGGTTTCAATGTTTTAGATCCAAGAACTGTGTTTTCAAACTGACTCACAAGCAATATAACATCCTAGCTCAATTGGTACATTTTTCTTGGTGGGCTTTCCTCATGCCCTTCATAGTAGAAGAGATGATTTTACATTCAACCAAGGAAAAAATATAAAGGTATATTTAGAATGCAGTCTTAACCTCTATTTTTTAACCAAGATCGGACATGGAAAGTAACTTCTTGGAATCTAAGTTCCAATGCTCCACTTTGATAAACTCGTTGGATGGACTGGTTGGCTACTACAAACAAGGTTCTTAATGATGGGACATCAGGGACATGGCACCTTGCGAGCATCCAACAAGCCACTAAAGGCTTTAATCAATCCTAGTAGGGGCACTTATACTTTTAAGGGTAGTACCCCATTCTGAAAGAAACTGTACGGTTAAGGCCTACATAGCATGAGGACTTGATAGTTTAGTCTTATCCATTTATATACCAGCCCGAATGAAAAATCGGTTGGAGTCACCTTCGAGTTCTACTTTCAGATATGTCTCTTAGGTGGGTCCCTCTAAAGGTAAAAAACAATGAGCAAGCACATCCATAGTTCGATCGACCTTCATTTAGAAACAAAGGGAGAACACATACGATAGGTTCACTCACACTCGCACATTTTTTTGTTAAATTTTAAAACCAAAATGAAGTGTGGAGGTGATAGCTTTATCCCACCCTAAGATCACCAAAAAGGCCTTTTGATTCTCAAGATCGATGTGAAGCGCGAGAGAAGCACATACGTCATTTTTTATGATGTTAGTTTAAGTAAGCAATCACAAAAACAAAGTAGCACATGTTCATTTTAACCTTTCAAAGAAATTGTGAGTTCTTTTTAAAGAACCAAAGGATAAATGGGAGTTGTTTTGTTCATTTATTAACCTCAAACAAAATCTAGTCAATTTTCCTAAAGTTCATTTTAACTCTTTGCAACGAAAATTGAAAGCTTTTGTAAAGTTCATTTTAAAGCCCAAAAACAAATGAGTTAGTCTAAAACAAAAAATTAAGGCATAAGACAAAATTTCCAAGCATTAAAAAATGCTTTATCAACTCCAAATTTAATTCTTAAATTTCCTCCAAGTTTCTTCAAAGATCTCTTGCAAGCTCCTTGTGCAACGAAATCCCCCCTTCTCTCTTTTCCTTTACACCTTTTATTTCCTTCGTTTTCCTTTCGCTTTCCTTCATTTTCCTATAAGACAAGAAATACAATTATAAGAGGGTCAAGTTTGTTTAATTAAAATGGCTTTTCAACATTAGTCTTTAAATAATATAATAATTTTTGAATAAAAAGGCCAATGATTTTAAACTATGAAATGGACCATTAATAAGAATCCCACTTGCCATTAACTTTTTAAAACAAACCTTGATTAGAAAAAGATAATTCCCCCAACAAAGCTAAAATCCAACTCAAAAAGTAATAAATGGGCTCATTACTCCAAGAGGATGCTTGCAATTTTTAATGATTGGCTCAAAAAGATACCACGTCGAGCTGAAGATTTCCATAATAAAAGCAAGGAAGTTGGGAAAAAAAGATTTTAAATCTCCATATTCGATGTTCAATAGATGCATTTAACAAAGCACAACAAATGAAGACTTTTCTGTGAAAAGTGTGAATCGATATTTGTAATAAATAAATATTTTTCTATCAGCCAACAAAGATATAATAAGGCATGTATTAACCATTTCATAGAAATAAAGACTTTTAAATGCTTTAGTTAATAACAAAGGTGTCTTCTCAACTGTTAAAATCTGCTAAATAAATACCATCCTTGCTGTTAATATCTGCCAATATTAAAGAGCCTTATTCACCTTCTATATCCATCGGTAAATAGCCTTCATTCTGATAGAGACAGAGAGAAAATATGTTAAGAAATAACAAGCTAATTGACCTGTTCAAGCTCCATCAACCTTCTTCTCCATGCAGCTAGCATAAAACTTGGCGTCGACCATCATCAAAGGTAGCTTACACTCAACATACTCAGATATGCAAATCGACCTTATATAGAGTGCAATCACTTTGAATGCTGTTGTCCCAATGAAAAAAAAAAAAATCCTATGAAATCTTTGGATTGAAACCACCAATGGAGTATTGGAGGTGGTAGGAGAGTTCAATCACTACCCTGGAAGTGTATGTAATCACTTAAAAAAAGAAATGCATTAATAAATTTTAAGAGTATAGACAAGGCATTTAGACTGTCTAACAAAATTCCTCAAAGAAATGTTGTTTCATGGGATGCATTGATTGCAGGGTTAACATAAAGTAGATTTTTTTTTCAAAAATACATAAGAAACTAAATGCATTCGTTAGGTGTAAGGCCAAATTCTGCAATTTTTGTCAGAATTCCATAAATACTAAACCTTTGACTAGCGTCGTCTTAGCCTGCACAAAATATTACTTGTTTAAAAGGTGTAAGAAACTTTGAAGTAGGCGTAAGGCTCTAGGTTGTGATTGGCCTCAATAATGTTCATTAGGGAACAATAACTCGTGATCTTTTTCAAATGACTTACACTAGTGGTAAAGAAATGATGCTTTGATGAACTGTCTTGTATGCAGAATGCGCAAGCATAGAGAAGGCATGTAAAATTTTTGATAGAAGGATTCTTTGAAATGTGATATTAGGGAATGCCGCGATTTTAGGAAGATTCACTAAAGGAATGAGTAAATTTCAAGCAAATGCTATTAACAGGTGCAAAACCAAATTTTGTAGCCTTTGACCAACATCCTCCCCTACGCAAAGAATATTCCCTCAACAAGGCATAACAAACAAACTTGATGACACTATGCAAATGGGAAGATCATCTGTGAACGAGGCTAAAACTTTGAAAAAAACTTTGGTTGTGTATGAGAAGGCAACTGGGAAGAAGGTCAAGATAGAAGAGTTCCATCTTCTTCTTCAATACCCCTGAGCATAGATAGGTCAAGATTGCTAGAATCCTTGATTGCAAGGTGGAATCCTTACCTTCTTCTTATCTTGGAATTTCGTTATGCCTTAAACCTTCAGACTCCTTTTGGTGCTCTTTGGTTGATAGGTTTAGAAAGAAGCTGGTAGGTTGGAAAGGAGCTCTTTTGAGCCAAGATGGAAAAATTTAGCTTCTCAAAGCTTCTCTTTAGAATCTCCCAATTTATGCTTTAAGCCTCTTCAAAATCCCTGTTAAATACGCAGAGGCCATTGAAAAGATCCAGAAGAGATTCCTTTGGTCTGGAGTGGAGGAAAGAAAGAGAATGTCTCTTATAGGGTGGGATTTGGTTTGTAGACTGAAAACCTTGGGGGGTTTACATCTTAGAAAAATAAGAATTATTAATAATACTCTCCTAGACAAACAAATATGGAGATATTTCTCGTCTGGCAAAGAATGGAAAAATATTTTAAGAAGTAAATATATGGCTGACCATATGACCCTTAAAGTTCTGCAAGATTCTCATGTCCTCCCACGTGGCTCAACTTGCTGGTAGAAAAATTCTAGAATCAGGGATAGGATGGCACATTAGAAGTGGCAATCAAGCTAGATTTTGGGAGGATAAATGGCTCTTTAAGGAGTCCCTTATTAATATTGAAAGATTCAATAGATGGGAAAAGTAATGTAAAGCTACTTTCAGGGAACTTGTCAAATATTATTGGTATGAAGGAGACTGGGTGAACTTATGTGTGATCAATAAGGAGTTGGCTCAGCTTCAATCCTCCTTAAAGGTTGTCAGCTTGGGACAAAATCAGCAAGATTATACTCTTGTTTGGATGGATAACCCCTCGTGTAACTACTCCATCTCTTCGACTGTCTCTTTGTTGTCCCTTTCTCAAGCCCCCCCTCCCTTCTAGTCTAAAGCTTGGATTAAAAACCTGACTCCAAAAGTCAACATCTTCTTCTGGATAATGCTTCAGAATAAGGTTCTCATGGTGGATATTCTTTGTAAATGGGGATTTCAAATCCCCATAATATTCTACCTCTGCAAGAGTGAGGCGAAGTCAACCAACCACTTGTTTGTCCACTATTCATTTGTTTCCTTAATCTAGGGAAAATTATTAGCTATCTGAAATATCTCTTGGGTGTTCCCCCAAACCATTGAAGAGTTCTTTTTACAATGGAAAGCACCTATTCAAAATCCCTATATTCAAAGGTTATGGGCTTTCTTATTCCCTTTTGTTGCTTGGGAAGTATGGAAGGAACATAATAATAGACTTTTCAGGGATAAGGAGATGTTGGAGAATAATGTTTTTGAGAAAAAAATTAGGCTTATAAAGGAAAACTTTAATATGATTCCTCAAAAAGCTCTTAACCTAGAAGCTGTGGTTTGCACTTCCTATGATTTAAGGATAGAAAAATATTAAAACCTTAAAGTGGACATTTCATTTGCTTCCAAGCTAGCTAAGAAAAGTAGGGAGGGTGTTTGTTGGACTTTTCCCCAAAATGGCTGGTATAAGGCCAACTTTGATGGAGCTACGAAGGGAAACCCAGGCATGGCTGGAAGTGGAGGTGTGCTAAGGGATTCAAATGGAAACTTTATGGTGGTTGTGGCTTTATCCCTTGGCCACCAAACCAACCATGTGGTGGAGGCTATAGGAGATTTTCAAGTTTTAAAGTGAGCTCATAATTTGAATATAAAAAACTTATGGCTTAAAGGAGATTCTAAAAATATTACTGATTGTCTTTTAGGAAGGACCCCACCTTCATGGTCGATAAAGAACTGGATAGATGAAGCTAAAGTTTATTCTAGAAAAAATTGAAAAAGTAAAATTTTCACATGTCTACAGGGAAGCTAACAGCATGGTAGATTACTTTGCGAATGCAGGGGTAAGGAAGTAAGGACTCAACACGTGGCAGAATTGTAGGGACTTGAGAACTGAAGTTAGGGCATTACTAGATTATGATGTTACACATGGGAAAGAGGTAAATACAATTAATGATTAAAGAGAAAGGGGCCAGGTAAATCGAAATCAAGATATTTTATGGGGCTACATCTTGTTACTTAGAAGAGAGGAAAAAGTGGCACTCTTTGTGGGTGCATTAGAACAGCTGCATTATTCTACAATAGGTTTTCAACACTAGTAGAGTCTACTGCAAGGAGCAAGAAAAAATGGAGGGGGACAGGAAAAGAGTTGAGCCTAAAAGCTATGAGGTGCATACTAGGAATGACAAGGTTTGGGAGTAGATTGAAATAGGTGGGCTGGTTCCATATCTGCAAAAAATTCATGGGCCCGATTCTGTTGATACGAAATACTTCAAGAAGAACTGGAACAACAACGAAATTACTCTCTTTGGAAGGAAGGTGAAGCTGGATGAGCAGATTATAGGGGAGATTATTGGAATTTCCACTAAGGGCATGAAGTTTTACCATGACAAAAGGTTCTCTGATAAGGCGGTTATTAGATTTCCTAAGAAGGACAAGGAGAAATTAAAACTGGTTAAACTCTCTAATAGCTATTTTGAAATTGATACCATTAAGGCACTATGGAGAAAGGTACTTCATGTTATAGTGGAGTATATCACTCTGGATGGGAGATTTACCAGAGTGTATGGGCATCATTTCACCATTCTTAACCACTTCCACCATAAGGTATGGATCTCTATGCCTCACTACTTGTTATGTTCCTTGAGTAATAGCCTTGAGGACCATAAGAAAAATCTCAGGAGATACCCTATTCTTCACCCTAGTCTTATTAGGTTAATTTATGAACACTATCAAAGCATGTCGACTTTATCTAAACTTGTGGCCTCTACGAAGTCTGAGGACTGACACTGATAGTGGGGGTTTAGAGATTTAGCCAAAACAGGAGAGAATTTTTGAAACCCACCCATCCTCTGAGATTTCTAGTAAGAAAACCTTGTCCAAAAAACCCCCGCTTGCTAAGGCTAACCCTGAGTCCTTACTCGACTCCTTAGCCCCCCTAAAAAATCCTATTCTTAAGGGCTCCCCTGCCAACAAGCTAGTTTCCTACTCTGCAGACTCCTTGAACGACAAAGCTAAGAACCCTGAAGCTAGTAGAAATTATGTTCCTTCCCCTCTTGCCTCTTTTAGAGTCGAAGGTATTAGGTTTCCTAGCTCCCTCAACCCAGATGATGCTAATCTCATTCCAGACCAGGTGCAGTCTGGTGACATTTTGGCCTCTACTAGAAATGGTATCAGTGACATTTTCAAGGTATTAAAGTGGGCCTATCAAGATATTAACGAGCTCAATCAAAGAAATAGGGCTCTGTATAGTAAGTCAGAGGAGCTGGAACTGAAGCTGGCCGCTCTCAGCACCGAAGAAGGGGAAAAAATAAGTATAGTATAGGAAAGAGAGGAGGTGACATTGAGGAAAAATATAAGTCTCTGGAAGAGGAAATGATTAAAATTAAAAATAACTTGAAAAAAATTGTGGAAAAAAACCATAAAATGGCTAGGCCCAACTCCATAATTATCAATGCTATGTCTAAAAAGCTGGAAAAAACACAATAGGGTTCGCTAGTTGTTGATTTGGAAGAAAGCAAGAATGAGGACCAAGGAATTTCTAAAAGGACTCGGGCCAATCTCAAAAGGAAAGTACCTCCCACTACACAAATGGTTTAGATCTTAAAGAGGGGAGTTCAGGACATGAACTAGCTAGAAGCTGAGATTGCTAACCTTTTAAAGACTCAAATTTCGCTGTTGTTGGCTTTTTGTTTGGTTTTTTTGGTTATGTGGCCTTCGCTAGCCTTTTTGTTGGTCGTGGGTGTTTACTGATGTTATATTTATAGCCTTCTCAACTATGATGTCTTTTTTGACTCTTTCATTATTTTGTAAATTTTGTGGTTTCAAGTCCCTGTAAAACCCATTTTTTCCTCTTTCAAAAACAAACTTTATAGCACATGCAGTGGCAATAGTGGGTAATGATGAAATAGTGCATGACTACCTTCAAAAAATCTCATGTCGTTTCACTATACCGCCCCAGTTATAGCTAAATTAGAGGACCACACACAAACATGACGTTCAAATATACACAAGAAATATATTCAAACCCTACATAAAACACAAGCGATTGACAAAGCAACATGGCAACATGAATCAAACTTCCCTAAGTAAAAAGATAACTTAATGAATGGTCATAAAAGTAGTTGAATGATCTAACAACACTATGGCACGATAATACAAATTTGATTTGTGGTGATAGCCAAAGGAGATGGTGGATCATAGAGTAACGTTGTTGGTCTACGTGAGCTTAGTTGAAAAGATGATGGAGGTTGCCCCTGAGTTGAATTGTGCTTCAAAATTTTTTGAATATGGAGTTGTAAGTCTTTTATGTTTCCCATAGCTACATCGATCCAAATGAGTATGATGATATGGCTTGCAAAAAGCTAAAAGAAAATGAGTCAGATATTGGCTGCATGTTAAGCATTTGCAAAATGACTTAATGAATGGAATGGGAATCCGTACGGTATCGTATGGAAGAATATTTAGAAATGAAACATGGTCATTATACTCAGAAATTGCGAAGCAAGACAATAGAAAAATTGCACATTCAAGCTAAAATACATAATTCCAATATTCACTAATCCATTTAAAAACAACCCCCCTTTTGAGGAAGTGGAGAATAAAAAGATTAAGATGATGTGTGAATAGTTAAGTGAAAATACAAGAAAAGTTATGAAATTGATGTCAATGAATAAGCAAGATATCCTACGGTGTGTAAAGATTTTTCCTGCAAATTGGTAAGCGCTTTATGAATATATGTAAATCTTGCATTAATTTAAAATCATTAGCATTCCCTCATGAGAAAGCAAAAGAAACACGCTATTTCCCTCCTTCTAGTGCCACATTGTAGATGTCTTTTTCTACATTTTTCTTAAAAAAAAAACATTAGCATTTTCATTTAAAACAAAGAAAAATAAAAACATTTCTATGAAATAATGAATCATGTAAAGTGAAAACAAGGAAGATAAATAAAACACACAATAACATAAGCCAAACTCTATTTCATAGTGGATTGGTGCTTTTGTGGAAAGAAGCCCTTTCCTAATCCTTGATAAGCTCTAGATTTATTGATGATCAAGTTGATGAGTTGTGGAGGATTAAAAAAATAGAGGAGGTCTCTATTTATAGCCAAGAAGGATAAAATAATTCCAAACATGGAGGATGTGGGACCAAAGGTCCACCAATAGGAAGGAGCCCCTTGTCAACTTGTGATAGGTTGAGGAATGAGCACATTTTGGTCAATGTGCCAAAGAGGGGGATATTTAAATTTGAATTTGAGAGTTAAATGTTGAGTTTGACCTTTGCAAGAGACATGTGAGAGACATGTAAGAGCTCATAAATGCCTTGTTGGATGTACATGTCAACTTGGGGGAATATTCAAATTTGGAAGAATATTCTCCTTTTATGCCATGTTGAAAGAAAATGATGAATTAATAAATCAATAAATTGATTTATTTGTGCAAGTGGGAAAAGCTAGAGGATGTGATGGGTGATTAGGATTAGCATTAATCATGGATTTGATTAATTAAGATGAGGATTAGTTGTTTTGACCATTTTGACTTAGATTTAGGGATTTAACTAAATCAAAGGGTGATGAAAGGTGATTTTAGACTTGATTAAATAAATATTTGATTTATTTAATCAAAGAGGATGTTGTTAGGCTTAAATTAAATAAATTTAATTTATTCAAAATTTAAATGGATGACCTTTGGAGATTAATCAATTAAACTTGGTTTATTTAATTGATGAGCAGATATGATTATGGATGATGCCAATTTTACATGTCTACAAGTATTAATTTAGGTTTTAATTAGGGATAGGGTTAAAGTTAGGGTCATAGTATGAAGCTTGGAGTAAAATTTAGGGTTAGGTTTGGGGTTAGGTTTAGGACTCAATTAGGGTTAGGGTTACAATTCAATTAGGGTGAACAATACAATTAAGGTTAGGGTTATGGTAATGTTAGGTTAGGATAATGCTTCAACTAGGGTTAGGTTTTAATTAGGGTTAGGGTTCAATTAGTATTATAGTTAGAAAGGGTTATGGTTAGGGTTAGAATTGGATAAGGGTTAGGGTTAGGGTTAAATTTAAATTAGAAATAGGTTTAACATTTGAGTTTAGGTTATACAATAAATCTTCCAGTTAGGGTTATTTTTTTTATACAAATAAGATAAGCATTTGGTTTTAATTAGGGTGAGGGTTATGATTCAATTAATTTAGGGTTATGATTCAATATACATTACAGTCATTCTAAAACTATCACTATTTCTAACTCCAACCCCTACTCTAAATCTATCTATAATCCCAACCCTAATTCTAAATCTAATAATAATTCTAATTGTAAATTTAAAAATAACCTTATTTATATCCCTAATCCTAACTCTGAATTAATACTAACTCTAAAAATAATTGTAACTCTAATCGGAACCCTAACCACAACCCTAAAACTAATTCCAATTCTAACTCTAACTCTATCCCTGAGCATAACTCTAATGCTAACCCTAATCTTAGCCTTAGTTATAAAACTAACACTATTTTTAATTCTAACCCAAACCTCATCCCCAACCCTATCTCTAACATTATCCACAACAATAACTATAATTAATACCCTAGCCCTAACCCTCACCCATATTCTATCTCTAATTCCAATCCTAACCCTAACTCTAACCCTAACCCTAACCCTAACTTTGACTTTAACCCTAACCCTAACTCTAACTCCAAACCTAACTATAGTTGTAACCCTAATAATAACCCTAACCCTAACTCTGATTATAACCTTGATGCCAATGTTAACCCTAATTTTATCTCTAACCTAAACCCTAACCTTAACCCTACCGTTGATCCTAATACTTTCTTTAATCCTAACCATAACCCCAAACCAAATTCTAATTTTATGTCTAATTGTAATCTCAATTCTATCTCTAACCGTAACCCTAACCTTAACCCTGACCTAACCATAATTGTAACCCTAACCCTAACCCTAATAATTTTTTCTTCCATCTGCGAATGCTACTAGCATATATATATATAATCACCAAGAGATATCCTTCTTGAGGCATCTATTTTTTAATCAATTACTCACATAAAAGTGTAATAGATGCCTCAAAATAGATATCTCTCAACCTTTTATATATATTATTAATAATATATATATATATATATGCTAGTTAAATAAATAATTAATCATATAAGAATAATAATAATTATATAAAACATAAAATTATTATTTAAACATAATAGAAATGTAATATAAATATGAGTCAATTACAATACAATTTCTTCACTTATGTATTGGATAAGTCTTGGTTGATTGTGTAACTATTCTAACATATATAAGATAAATATATTAAGAACATAAAATATATTAATAATAAAGCACTATTAAATATATATAATTATTGATAATACTAAACATTAAATAATATAATATTATATAAATTTAATATTGTGGATGCTAAAATCTACAAATGGCTAAAATTCTAACACACGTCATTAGGAACAAAGAAAATATTCAACATCCATATGAGATAATCCAACATGTTTTAAAATGCAATCCAATAACAAGATAACTAAAACCATATAAAGAAAAGCATGAAGTATATTTATCTCATAGTGGATTGGTGCTTCTTTGATGTGGAAAGAATCCCTTTCCCAATCCTTTGCTAAGCTCCATGATGAAAATGATATGAAAATGCTATGAAGATTGTAGAAATGATGATCAAGATGAAATGCTAACTTGGATGAGTTGTGGAGAGAGATACTAAGATTGTTGAGGATTGATACAATAGAGAAGCTCTCTATTTATAACCAAGAAGGATAAAAGAATTCCAAATATGGAGGATGTGGGACTAAAGATCTACCAATGACAAGATGCCACTTGTCAACATGTGAGAGGTTGAGGAATGAGCACATTTTGGTCAATGTGCCAAAGAGGGGGAGATTTGAAATTTGAATTTGATGACAAGATGAGTTAAATGCTAAGTTTGAGTTGTACAAGAGACATGTAAGAGACATGTAAGAGCTCTTAAATGCTTTGTTGGATGTACATGTCAATTTGGGGGGAGATTTAAAACTTGGATAATATTCCTCAAAGATGCCAAGTTGAGAGAAAATGGATAATTAATAAATCAATAAATTGATTTATTTGTGCAAGTGGAAAAAGCTAGACGATGTGATGGGTGATTAGGATTAACATTAATCAGGATTTGATTAATTAAGATGATGTTAGATGATTTTGACTTTTGACTTAGATGCTTGGATTTATTTAAATCAAAAGGGAGGAAATTGATGCACTATCCATTTAATTAAATACATTTGATTTAATTAAATGAAGAGACTTTAGGAGATCAATCAAATAAACTAAATTTATTTAATTGATGGGTGGACATGATTTAATTAAATATGCATGATGTTAATTTCACGTGTCTACAAATATAATATTATATAAGTATAATTTAATATAATATTCAACCTAATTGTATTTAAATTGAAATTATAATATTAATTGATAAAGAGGGATACAGTCCCTTTCAAATCTAAAATCAAGCTTCAACAATAGACTATGCAAGAAAGCCACAAATTACAATTTAACACAACTTATGAAAGAGAAATTCACAACATATATTGTATTCAAAATATAAAAATGGATTACATAAACATGAAGCTCATGGGCTTCCTTACAATTTAGGCTTCATACATACAAAAATATGTAACATAATGTCTTCAATATTTTCACATCATTCTGGTGGCATTTAGTTATGCAACCACTCCTCCAAAAACCCCTTTCTCCAAATGAACAAACATCAATATATAGAGAGTGTGAGTAGAAAACCATAAATATTTTGCAAAATCAACCTTCAATTACCACCTTGAAATCCAATGCCCCACTTTGAGAAGAATACAATATTTAATATAAAATATTTCATTGTAAATATGACCCACATATGGGTGTCTAGCTCTTGGCCAATGATCTTGGTCAACTATGGAACCTTCATTAATTCCCAACAGCCTTGACAACTTTCCAAAAAAAAATGCAACAACATGCAAAGATTGTGACACAAACATGTAAAAACATGAAAGGCATGCAATTGAACATGCAAGCACATACACCCCAAGTTTCCCCCCACCTTGAAATGGGATGCCCAAGAAAAATATTCTCCCATTTAAGCCTTAAAAAATTTACTGTTGCATAAGTTCATATGAAAATTACAATTACAATTTCCTACGAGGGAAATTAATAAGTTGCACATTAAAAATAAGTTTTCTCCTAATCACTAAGCCCTAATTGAAAATAAAATAGCAATATTTTTGGTGAGACAAGGTTGCTAGTACCCCTAGATGCTCCTGCACCAAACACCTACGTAGGAAATTTTTTGTGAATATGGATTCAAAAAATGGAGTTGAGTGGTAGTACCACCCTTTTTTATTGAAATCATTCCTCAAAAAAATCTATCACTAAATTGGTACTAGCAATTGATTTTTCTTTCTTCTCTTCCAACACTCAGCTGGAACAAGCTCCCTTCTCTGACATCTCTACTCTATACACAACCCCTTGAATGTGGAATCATTTCCACCATAAACCATCTCCTCCTAGTGTAATTGACATCCTCCTCCAATCTTATGGGATTCAACCCACCATAGTCCATCCACCTCCAACATTTTTCACTTCCATTTAACTTTGCAATGCCATAAAAATCCTTCTTTGCATATCAATCATCTCTAACAAACCTAACTTAACCATCTCATTTTCATTCACTAACTAATTTGTCTCAACATGAAAATAATTATTTTCAAACTCACTAAAATTTGAATTTACCTTCTTATGACCTGTTGCATCTTCAACTTTATTTTCTTCCTTCATGCATTCTATAAGACATGCAACTATACCACTTCCTTGTCATATGACTAGTGTTGCAAATTGAATTTCAATAACACAACCAAGATATTCATACTTTCCATCTTCCTCCTCTATATCGATTTCAATGTGAATAACACAATCAAAATATTCATCCTTTCCATCCTGCAAAAAATTGTCATACATACAAATACCTTTTTCAAACTTCTCTTTTACCTTCACCTCATGTTTCTCAAACTTTAACGTTCTCAAATTGATTCATTGTTGCAACATCTTTATCCATTTCTGCATTCTTATCCTCATCAAAATATACATTAAAATCTTATTTTACCTCATTTCTTTCTATTACAAATTTCACTGCTACAATTCTTTCTTCACTACATAAATCATCATATTGTTCAAACACATATAAAATTTGGTTCTAACCTCATCATAATCTGATATTCCTCTCTTCCTTACTACTGCAACAAAAATTTTAGATTTATCATATTCACCCATCCCATTCACATAATTCATAAGAAAATTAGAATCACCAATTAACTAACAAAATGCAAGTTTTACCTCCTCTTTTACTGTTTCAACTTCAATGTCCTCTTCTTCAATATTGTTAGAATTGGCTATGGCTGCCACCCAAGATCTATGGACCAAATGGAAAGTACAAGAAAAGAGAGAGGGAGAATATGACATGACAAGAATAAATTGTATTCAATGTCATTAATATGATGATTTTGATTATGATTACAATAGTACATAAGAGACCCCTTGGTTATATAGCCAATGTGAGAACATAGAAGGGCATAAGATTATGACAAGTGTCATAATCTTATGACATGAGACAACTATGAAGACCTGTCACTCCACTTAAGGTGGAGAGATAATCACATGATGTGTCCACAAAAGGTGGAAATGATAAAGTAATGACATGTCAAGTCCACCAAAAGTGGAGATTCTCCAACAACCTCCTATGTGGTCCCTAAGTAAACTTAACTAAGGTGTAATTATGACCTAGGACAAGGTACAAGACATTTAATTACACCAACACCCCTTAAGTGCAACTTAGGGAGAAGCGTTTATGCAAATGACACAAAGATGCAAAGATGGGTCCCGGCTACTAGGCCATGTTAGGTACCCATGTACAAACAATGCAATCAATGCAATCTCTCACAAGCAAGGAAAGGGAGAAAACCTCATGGGAAGAACTCCCCCTCAAAAGAGAGATGAAATACAAAATAGAAATGCTCTCTATGAAGAATGAGAAGGTAAAAACCCCATGTGAGGAAAAAGACCCCCCCATAAGAGAGAAGTAGAAGAGAAGCAAGGTAGCCCCCCCTCAATGTTGAGTCTCCTGCAATGATGGTTGAAGCTCGACATTGAATGCTGAAGATGATCCAATTTCGCCGAACAACGTTCCTCCCCTTAGGAAGAAACAAAACCAAGGATTTATGCAGGATATCAAGATGATGGATGATGTGTGATAGTGTCTCTGAAGGATGCTCAAATTTCTCCATGTCGATGCAGAAAGTTGAACCACTCCAATCAGGCATTCTAGGCCACACTGCTGAAGAGGAAAATCCAACATCTAGTAGAGAAGAATGTAGAACATAATCCAAAGACAAAGATATCCCCTCTAAAGACAAAGAAACCTCCTCCAAATGCTATCCAAAAGAATCCACACTCACGCCAAACTGAGAAGAATGATCATGTAGAGAATGAACAAGAGGGTCAAGGTGTTCCCTCACAACAACTGAAGAAGGTGCATCTTCATCAAAGAGAAGATGAATGCTATCAATGGTGTCCTCCAAATCCGCAAGATGTGACTCCACAAACAAGTCTGAAATACCTGTTAGGAAATCATCCAAAGTAGCCATATCTGGAAGACTATGTATGTCCTACTGCACTGAATCACTAGGAGCCAAAACTGTTGAATCGCAAGTATCATCAACTACAACAGTAGGTGGAGGAGATGAAGTGCATGGCTCCAGTACTGGATCTAATGTGAGTATTCCCAAGTTCAAAAAGCCAAATGTCTCCTCAGAATCATAGTTGTGATCAACAGTCGAAGGAACATCGTCATCATCAGAAGCAAACTGTGCAAAGGAATACAACTAAGATGAATGATCAACCACCCAGTAGCAATGATCTCTCGACTCTCCAAATCTCGAATAATGACAACATCAGGAGTGAACTCCATAGTTCTCCCATATCCACCATGTGTAATTTGATAAATGGAAGGTAGATTGTTCGTCAAATGAGGAACACACAAGACATCCTAAAAAGTGTTCTCCCCAATGCTAATAGATCCCTTCCCTATTACACTCATGTATGTATTATTTCCCATCAAGATAGGAGACATAGAACAAGGTTGAAATGAAGAGAAGATAGTCTATGAATATGCCATATGATGTGATGCTCCTGAATCTAGAAGCCATCTTCCTGATCCTGGACTTGAATGAGCACAAAGAGCTTGTCCTTTATATCCTGATGTTTGACCTTTTTCCTTTTTAGACTATTTTGAAGTAGAAGGAGAAGAAGATTCAGACATTCTAGAAGGAAAATCAATGTGATTCTTTTTGAGAAGATTTTTCAACTCATCAATATCCTTCTTATAACAATAATGTTCTTCATGTCCATCCTTCTTGCAATATGCACAAAAAGGTCTCTCCTTCTTAGATGATTTCTCTTTTGAAGATGAATCTTTATGTTCTTCTGTGGAATTTGATGTGGATTGTGTGTTCTTCTTAGGCTTGTTCTTTGTCTTTTCTTTGCCACTTGAAGACTTCTCATCCTTTGCAACCAAGGCATGTGATTTTGAAGACTTCAAAGTACCCATTTGAATAAGCTTATCTTGCTCCCTAGTGAGTTGCATAGCAAAATCTTCAAAGGAAGGCATCTTAAACTCACTCCCAAAGGCATTCTTTGTAGCATAGAAAGTAGACACAAACACTGAATATTCAGGTCCTAGCTTTGAAAGAACACTTAAGATCAATTGTGTATCTGATTTCTCAATTTTACAATTCTTCAATTGTGTTCTTAGTGACTTGAATTTGGTGATGAAGTCTTGTATGTTGTCAAAATTACATGGATTGAGACTGATTAATTCATTCTCCAACAAATGTCCTTGAATTTCATCTATTTTCCCAAACAATTCTGACAATGTAGTCCACATAGCCATAGGTGTATCCAACTGCTCAATGTGAAACAACAACTCAGGAGAGACATACAAGCACAAATAGCCAATGGCTTCTTCACAACTATTCAACCACTTATTCTTTTTAACTTCATCATTTTGTGGTTCACCATCAAGCCCATGAACTATCCTATACAATCTTTTAACTCTTAGCAATTTGTTCATTTCTGATTTCCATTTAGGATAGTTGTAAGGTGTTAGAAGTGGAATTGTAGATGGCTCCATGATGAAACAAGAACACAAATCAAGAGGAATGCAACCACAACCACAAGAAGAATCCCCCCCCAAATTCACTCAATCAAAGAACCCCCCAAGCAATATCTGATTTGGCACTTTATCAGTAGTGCGTTTACAATTGCCACTTGCCAAAAACAGCAAAGTGGTCTTTGATCTTGGTGCTTACAAATGCCCAAAATAGGCCATAGTATCAAGTACAATTTTTGGTACAAAATGAGATCAATTTGATCCTACCATTGAGAATTATAGGAAAAATTATGCACTTTAAAAAAAAAATTGCACTCAAAAATGTTACCGTAGGAGCAAGATATGAGCTCCCGAAGTTCCCAAAATGAGGACGAAGCAGCAACAACTATGAGGATCTGCAAATTCTAGAAAAACCAGGCACCAAAACCAAAAACTGATTGTACTAGTGCGTAGAGCACAAAATTCTAGTCTAAATAAAAAAAAATTGCTCGAAAAAAGGAGTCATAATGAGCAAGATATTAAGCTTCAAAGATTGACTACCAAAATGAAAATGCAATCCGTGAGGGGTAGAAATTTTTCAAACTGTGATGACGTCATCCATGATGTATTGCTGACGGGGTCATTTCATTGGTTTAAATTTGATGTTCAATGGCCCGTCAAAAGAAAACTCGATTCTGGCCGGAATCTATCGCTGGAATATGCCAGACAACGGAATATACCCTGCATGCTGGAATATTCGCAGGAATCTTTACCGCAAGTTGAATTTTACTTGCTGCCTGGATTTCGTTGAAGACCGCCGGATTTTCTTTTTGCCGGCTGCAGATGTGTGGGGGCTCGCCATGCCTGCATGGCACCTGGTAGTGGAGAGCGGGTACAGTACCCGCGTAGTACAATCTGCGGATTTGCAGATGTACCAGTCTGCAACCGCAGACTTTTAAAAAAACTTTGTATATTTTTTTTATTTTTAATAAAAAATTTACAATAATAAATATTTCATCGGTACAAAACATATTTTTTCATAAAAAATTTTCAAAAATATTTCGAAAATTTTTATTTTAAAATAATCGTACCGTCGATATTTATGACGACCTGGGCCGTACGGCTCTTGGGCAAAAAAATTTTGCTTCACCGAATGACTTGCTCCGATTTGAACAAATTGACAGTCGATCTTAGGGTTTTTGGCCCTTCTGGACGCGATGGCAGGGTCGGATTTGACCCAAAATGCTCCAAAATTGTAGCTACCTTCTAGATCTAGCAACCACACTTCAGCTTCAAATCCCTCATAGATTTGGCCTCGTATCTCCGATTTGGATCAAACAAAAGGCAAAATCAACTATCTCAAACCTTTCGGACACAATGGTGAGCTCAGATTTGCACCAGCAAGCTCTGATATGAACCTGCAATAAAGAGCCACGAATGAAACCTCCTCAGATCTGGGATCTCTCTTCAGAAAAAGACTCCAATGGCACCCAACACGCTCTGATACCATGTTAGAATTGGCTATGGCTGCCACCCAAGATCTATGGACCAAATGGAAAGTACAAGAAAAGAGAGAGAGAGAATATGACATGACAAGAATAAATTGTATTCAATGTCATTAATATGATGATTCTGATTATGATTACAATAGTACATAGGAGACCCCTTGGTTATATAGCCAAGGTGAGAACATAGAAGGGCATAAGATTATGACAAGTGTCATAATCTTATGACATGAGACAATTATGAAGACCTATCACTCCACTTAAGGTGTAGAGATAATCACATGATGTGTCCACAAAAGGTGGAAATGATAAAGTAATGACATGTCAAGTCCACCAAAAGTGGAGATTCTCCAACAACCTCCTATGTGGTCCCTAAGTAAACTTAACTAAGGTGTAATTATGACCTAGGACAAGGTACAAGACATTTAATTACACCAACAAATATTCTTCATTACACTCAACTCTTTTTTTGTTATTGCAACATCTATATTTTCATCCTTCATGTATTCCAATACACATTCCTCATATTTAGGCTTACTAATTTTTCTGTATTCATTTGCTTCTTCTTCTTTTGTGCTGCATGCATGATACTCTGCTACATCTTCTTTCTTGCATTAAAAATATCATTAGAAAAATAATTAATATTACATCCAACTCTCATCTCTTCATTTTTTATCCTTTTGACCTCTATTAAAGTACTACAATACTTTTTCTTTCCATCTTCTCTTTGCTGATCTCTTTTATGAGAATGTTCTTCTTCCCATATCTCTCATCTCATATTCTCACATCCTCCACAAACATATTTTTCAATACATGTACTTCATCCTTGAGCTTTTCAAATTCTTCATGGTACTTCCTATTTTCCACTTCTTCCCAATAATGTTCCTAGAATAAAATTATTACACACCTCTTCAAAACTCATCCTGTCCTCTCAACTACTATAATTTCCTCACCTCACATCACACAACTCCAATCCTCATCACTCTTTGGTTCTATTACAAATTTCCTCACATTTGGTGGTATGTTTACATACTCAAGAACCTCTACTCAAATATTTTTTCTATCCATTCTTTCAAGTTGCACATAAACCTACAATAAAAAGACACACTCCACCCTCAGATCCTAGTGAAAACTACCTCACATCGATGCTTCTACTTACTCACTCATGAATTCCTACATTGATACCACTAATGAAGAGGGATAATCTCCCTTTTAAATATAAAATCAAACTTCAACAATAGACTATGCAAGAAGGAAACAAATTATAATGTAACTCAAATTATGAAGAGAAATGTGCAACATATATTGTATTCAAAGTTTAAAAATGGATTACATAAACATGAAACTCATGGGCTTCCTTACAATCTAGGCTTCATACATACAAAAATCTGCAACATAATGTCTTCAACATTTTAGCATCATTCCATCAACATTTGGGTATGTAACCACAATTTCTCCAAATTCCATTTTCTCCAAATGAACAAGCATCAATATATAGAGAGTTTGTGAGTAGAAAAACATATATGGTTTCCAAAACAAACCTTCAATTACCACCTTTAAATCCAACAACCCACTTTGAAAAGAATAAAATATTTAATACAAAATATTTTATTACAAATATGACCCAAATATGGGCACCTAGCTCTTGGCCAATGATCTTGGTCAACTATGACACCTTCATTGATTCTTGGCTACTCCTACGGCTTCCCAAACATACATGCAACAACATGTGAATATTATGGCACAAACATGCAAATACATGCAAGGAATATAATTGAACGTGTAATCACATGCACCCAAAGTGGCCCCCATCTTGAAATGGGATGCCCAAGAAGAATATTTTCCCATTTATTCTTTAAAACATTTACCATTGCATAATATCCCATGAAAAATTCAATTATAATTTGCTACAAGGGAAATTAATAAGTTGTAAATTTTAAAATTATTTATTCACCTAACACCTAAGCCCTTATTGAAAATAAATGAAAAAATAAAATAATGTTTTTAGTGATGCAAGATTGCTAGGCTAGATGATCCCACATCATTAATAATACAATATTATTATATTATCATCACAATATATACTTAACAATAGTATTATATTATCATCACAATATATACTTAACAATGCACCCTGTTGTTGATTCTACTTCTACTTCTTCTGATAAAGACTCAAGGCTCCTACTCCTTATGGGAAGAAAAATAATTTTTCAGTTATGGTGGATGCTACTCTTCTTGTGGAAACATTGAGGACATCTCTGGTTATGGTTGGTACTAATGCTATTAATACTACTTCTTTGGCAGCTCATGTTTGGAAATTGATGCTATCAATCCTATAGTTTCAGGCTTGGGTTCAGATGCTTCTCCTAAAGTATCAGTTGTTCCTATGGATGTTTCTCTTCCTATGGATACTTCTCTTCTTGTAGTATCATCTTTAGGGGTATGTGCAGAATCATCATGGAAAAAACAGGCCCTTAAGTGGCAAAAAAATGAAAAAAATTAGAATTAGGCAACTTGATGTAAAAATTTGAATAAGTTATCTATATTATTTCAAAAATATGTAACAATAGAATCTATAGAAAATTGAATGGAGATTCTAAATTACTAGGTTTTTTTTTTTAAAATCTATTTGGTGAAAATTTGAAATTTCAATGTAGTAGTACTTAAATTTTAGGGAAAAAATAAGAAGTAGGTGTCTATTAGACCACCCTAACCACAGTAAAATGATAATATTTTTTTATAAAATTTTAGAAATCAGTAGATGACTCATGTCTAGATGTGATGCATTTTTTTTTGTAATTTTTTTCCAAGTAAATAGTTAATTATGAATTTTTTATTTCAACTTTTAAAAATATAAAAACTCGTATGTTTGACCACCTTAACTTGGTCAAAACTTCATGAAATTCAAATTTTATTTTTTTAATCCTATAGTGTGTGAAGTATAGAATGTGATGCATGTTTTGGATTCAAAAAATGTGATACCATTTGAAAGCTATAGATGTTTTTCAATCAGCATATCAATCAACACTTTAGTCGTAATTTAAATAGAAAATGAATAATAATAATTTATTAAATTCAAAGTAAAGCATAATTTATATTGGTGGAAAGATGAGAATATCCTTTAAAAACCCTTTTCATTTCATCAATTTTGGGTAAAAAAAAGTCGTCAACCACATACCCTACAAATACCCATCATATTGCCACTTTTTGGCCCATCATGATCCTACACATACCCTTAGGCTTGGTTTCAGATGCTTCACCTCATTAGTTGTTCTTGCAGATGTTGATCTTCCTATTGTATGCTACTCTGGAGGGGAGTCTTCTCCCTCTATTCAAAATTTCTCAATTTTTGTTTCTGATTCTCCTTAAACAATGGTTCATAGAAAGAAGAAGCACTCTTCTAAGCAAGTTACAGTTTCTTTTAATTCACCTTCTAAGGCTTTTCCTGGTTCAAGCGCTAGTCCTTGAATAGTTTGTCACTGTTTGCTATTTCTGACTAGTCCTATGTTGGTTGTTGTTTCTCTTAGTCTAGTTGTGTTGGACCACTCTATTTTGTTGAGCTATTTGCCTCTACTTTTTCCATTTTGTAAGGGTCAGGGCCCTTCCCTATTTTTCAAATAAAAAACAATTAATAATATTTTTTTAGTGGCTATGACTACCCCCTCTAAGGTGGGGGGCTTTGGTGAACCCATAAATATAGTGTTGAGTCATCCCTTCCCTAATCTTTATGTTGGGTTGATTCTTGTGATTCAACTAGACAATTTCAGTAGGGACAATAAAAAGGATCAAGAACCACTAGTGTTCCTTAAGGAGCCCTCTCCATTGACTTAGTTTAAGGATGTGTCCCTTGAAGAAACTAATAATGGTGTTTTGGACCCTCCCCCTACTTCCCCTAGGACATCGAAGATGGACATTGGAGAAAATTTGTTTATTTCTTTAGACAAGGAACATGACTCACATGAGGAAATTTTTAGTAAACTGATATATGATTCTCTTACTTTACTGGGGTTTAAAGATTTTTATGCTCCTTTATCCTTTAAGAAAGATGATTTGGGAGAATTGTGGACTTAGGTCAATATGAAATCAATAAAGAAGAGGAAAATAGATGTGGGGAGTGAATAAAAATAGGGATACCCTCTTAGAGGGATACTAGATCTAGAGAAGTATACAAAGAGGTTTCCTTAGGGAAACAAAGGACCCTAGCAGGCCTCTCGAACCAAATGAAATCTAAAAACTAGCTTTGTGGACTCTTCTCCCCTCTGGTCAGTATTAGGAGGATACTGACTCTCATTTATTTTTCCCTATGAGTTGAATAGCCTATTAAAACAAAATATTTCTAAATGCTCTATTATTGATTTTAAAGTGAATGTCCTCATTATCCAAGAAAGAAAAATGTAATAGGAAAATTTTGATAAAATTGTTACAAATATCTAGCTAAGGGTAGATTATTGTATATGTAATGCAAAAGGGGCCTTTGGGGGCTTTCCACTATTTGGAATCTTGTAAGAATTAAAGGCACCAATTTTTTTAGTAGTAGAAACTATTTAGAAACCATAATGGAAGATGAAACAAACACTTCAAAGTGGAATATTCTTACTATCTATGCTCCTAACAAAAGGGCTACTAGAAATCAACTCTAGAACTCCTTATCAATACTTATGTCTAACCTTAGGGTGCAATGGAAGTTGGATGGGGACTTTAACACCCCTCTTTATCTTTTTGATAAAATGGGAGCTTTGGAGAAATTATCAAACAATATGTTAGATTTTTCTAATTTCATTTCTAATCAATGTTTTTTGGATGATCTTAAGAGAACTTCTAATTTTAGTTGGTCTAATAGATTCCATGGAAAAAATAAAATTCAAGTAAAGTTGGACAAGGTGCTAATTTTGGGTGACAAGGAAATCCTTTACAGATAATATCTTTCGACCCTTCCTAGATCCACTTCAAATCATAGTGCTCTTGTTCTGAGGTGGGATGAGCTTGGGTCCAAAGACCCTTTTCCCTTCAAATATGAGATTATGTGTAACTTGCATCCTAATTTTAAGGACTTAATTCAACATTGAAAAAATTGCCCTTTCCAAGGCATGCCCATGTTTTGAAGGGATCAAGAATATAAAAGGATCAAATATGATGTGTAAGAATGGAATGAATTTCCTTTAGAAACATTTTCCATACTAAGCATTCTATACTTTCTAATCTTAAATATATTCAAGCCAAGATGGATTTTAGGATTTGTTGATGATAACAATTTGAGGAGATAAAGAGAGCTTAGGGAGAAATGGTTCTAAGTTACAAAGGAGGAAATATATTGGAAACATAAATCTTGAATACAAAGGCTACAAGGAGACAAAAATAACAAGTTCTTTCATCAATTAACCCTTAAAAATAGGAAAATGAATAATATTTTTTTATCTAGTTAATGAGAATAGTGATTCTATGAAAAATGATGATGATATAGCTATTGAGGTTGTTTCTTTTCTTTAAAATGTTGGAGATATTTAGGATACAATTAATATAGAGCTTGAACCTTTCCTTGATTTCATCCCTAAGGTGGTGATGTGTATGGACATAAAGGACTTGAAGAAAGTGGCTATGTTACAAGAGGTCAATAATGTTATTTTTTCCTTTAGATCTTTCAAAGCACTAGGCCCAAATGGTTTCCCTCACTTTTCTTAGGGTTTTTGTGATGTCCTCTCATCTAATTTTCTTAACACTACGAGAAATTTTTTTAGATCGAGAAGACTTCTAAGTCAACTTAATTTGACCTTTTTTGGTTTTAATTCTAAAGAAAGAGGATGCTATATACATGCAATATTATTGTCTTATTAGCTTATGTAATATTGTGTATTAATTTTTTTCTAAGATTATTATTAATAAGCTAAAAGTGGTGCTTGATAAGATGATTTCAATTAACCAAAAGGATTTGTTACAAATAGACAAGTTTTGGATGTTTCCATTGTCTCTTATGAGTATATCCACTCTATGGAGCATCGTAAGAAAGTGTGAATGGTTTTAAAAATAGATATTTCAATGGCCTATGAAAAGGTTTTTTGGAGGATTATTTTTGCTATTTTGGAGAAGTTTGGTGTTAGTAGAAATTTTTTAAAATTGATCAAAGGTTGTGTTAGTTATCCAAGATTCTTTGTTCTTTTAAAAAATGTCCCAAAAGGGATATTTTCTTATGGTAAGGGTTTATGAAAACGTGACACTCTTTCCCCTTGTTCATAATTGTTGTAGAGATTCAAGGATGAAACTTGCAAAAATATCTATCGAGGCCTTCTCAAGGGAATCAATGTGACCTCTTCTCTCCCTCTTTCCTGGCATCAATAGTTTGTTGATGACACAATTGTTTTTTGTCTTTCTTATGCAGTTGAAGCTACTAACTAGAATTCCATCCTACAGGTTTATGCTAATGCTTTAGTATAGTATATTAACTACTCTAAAAGTAAGATGTATTTCTTTAATTCTAATCATTACCTAAAGGTTCAAATTTTAAGAATTGTAGCTTGTCAAGAAGTTGTTCTTCTAGATGCCTACCTTGGTCTCCCCTTAAATACTAAAAAGCCTCCTAGTTTTTACTAGAATGGAATCGTTGAAAGGATTCTGAAAAAATATTATTCATTGGAAAGGTAAGCTATTAAGACAAAAAAGGAAAATACAACTCCTTAAATCCTCCATAAAAATTATTCTGATTTATTTTTTCTATCTTTAAAATTCTAGCTTATATTATCAACAAAATTAAGAAAATCCAAAGGAACTTTCATTGATAGGAACTGAAGAAAAATTCAAGATTTCCTTGGTAAGCTAGGATAAGGTTCTCTCTCCTACAAAAGTTGGGGGCTTGGGGATACAAATATTGAGTCTGTTTAATAAATATTTCCTCTCAAAAAAGGGCTAGTTATTCATTCAAGGGAAGAAGGATTGCGTTAAAATTCTAAAAGCTAGTTATCAAGTAAATGATGATCCTTGCTATTTTCTCTCTTCCTCAGATTAGCTTAAGGGATTGGTCATATGAAATAATATAATGAAATCAAGGATTTCTCTAAAAAATGTATTAGGAGAGTGAAGAACAACATAAAGGTTCGATTATGGGATGATGTTTGGGGTGACTACCTCATGCTTTCCTTTGTTATCCAAATAAACCAAATCAAATAGGATCTCATAATCATTAATGGGATCTTTTTATATGATTATGTGGATTGGGGAGGTGAGACACCAAAGTGGAAAATTATTAGAGACCAAGTGTATGAGTTGAGATCCTTGAGCCTTGAGAGGGGATAACCAACTTGTGGGGTCAAATTCCCTTATTATCTTGGACTCTCTTGTTGGAGATTGTCTTATATTGTTTAATAATGATGAAGATACTTGGGTCTTGAGTGACAACCCTTCTAGTGTTTCCTTAGTTAAATCTTCTTATATTAGTTTGGGTCAACCCTTTCTCCCTTAGAATTTTTATTGGAAAAAATAATGGAATGCCAAACTTTTCCCAAAAATTAACTTCTTCTAGTGGGTTTTGGATTGTGGTATAATTCTCACTATTGTTGTCCTTAATAGAAGAGGATTTCAATTTGTTAATATATGCTCTCTATTGTGAATCTTTGAAGAGTATCATTCATTTGTTGTTTCACTACCCTTTCATGAGGGAGGTTTGGACAATGGTTTTCTAATTTTTTTTTATTGTTTGGGCGTTTTCCTATGACCTTAAGGAACTTATTGGCCAACATAATAATCCTCATTTTATACATACTATTATTGTGAAACTATAGAATCAAATTCCTTCATCTGTTTTATGGAATTGTGGAAGGAAATAAATAATAGGGTATTTAGAGTAGCAAAGAAACATCATGTAGGTTTTCTTGAGCATAAGATAAAAAATTAAGGAGAATATAAACTCAAAACACTTCAGTCTATCCAAGATAATTCCTAATTATAAGGACCTCAGAATAAAAGAAAATTGGGGAATCAATCAAGATCTAAAAAGAGTTAATTGGGCCAAGATACTGAGTAGAAGAATGACCTTCTGGTCTTCCCCTCTCGAAGGATAGATCTATCCTTTTTTTGATGGTTTCTCAAAGGGATATCCAAGCGTTATTGCTTCTGGTGGTCAAATAAGAGATCATAGGGTATTTTCATTGATGGATACTCAAAATGCTTGGGTATGGGTACTAGTAACAAGGTGGAAGCTACTATTGTTTGGTGGGCCCTGAAGAGATTCAAGGAAAAAGGTTTTAATAAATGTAATATAAAAGAAATTTCTAAATTGATTATTTATATTCTTAAGAGTACTATTGAAGCCCCGTGGAAGATTAAAAATTTGTTGGATGATTGAAAAAGGATGTTGGAAAGTCTTAACTAGTTCAATATTCAACACATTTATAGGGAAGGGAATAAATTTTCCAATGTTTCCTCCAATGTAGGAATCTCCCATTTATAGTAGTAGAGTTGACATTACTAGGATATCCCTCAACAAATTAAAGAGATCGTCTTTGAGGAATCCCTAAGAATAGATAATTTGAATATTAATAAAGTTGGAATTAATGAGAATAATTTTTATCTCGAATACAATGGCTAAGGTTATCTCTAACAATTGGGAAGGGGTGTTAGTTTTTGGGTACTTTTTAAGAAATTTGAATTTAAATGTCAAGAAAATGATCTAAATGAAGAGGACAAGGCTAAATGCCAAAATTGGTGGTTTTTTCCTTGCTAAATTTGGAGACATTTTATATCACATGTCCTTTATTATTATTTTGTGTTCTGTCCTATGGAATAACTTGATGGATGATGGTGTTGCTTTAATATGATGAAGGATAAAAGATATATCAATAATTTAAGGAATGTGTGTATTAATTCTTACATCCCCAAAGTATTTTTGTGTAATAAATGGGAGGCCTACCAAATGATTACTATGAAACTGCTTTGTTGTTCTCATATCATTCCTTTCTTTGAAGAAGTGTTATTTTAAAGTATTTATGATTTTGCAAGGTGAGCTTATGGCTCACACAAGACTTGAGTATTTTATGAGGATAATAGTGATCTTGCATAAGATTCAATTTATTTCAAATACTTAAGGCTTCATCATTAGAAAAAATTGGTGAGACTTTGAGAAAGATGGTTTTTATATTTTGACTCATCCTTTGACTAAAATTTTAGCTTACCACTCCCATAAAATTTCTAGAGATAGTCTTAGCTATATTTTCTACTTGGTCAATAGCTACTATTGGAGCATGGTTACCATGTCTCAAACTTAATTGTGTAAAGGGTGTAAGTCTTGTGGAACTCAAATGCGATGATCAAGGAAGGGTTCTAAAACTTTGTCTTGTGTGTCCCTGAAATAAAATTTTGAGCTTCGAAGGTTATTTAAAGAAGTAGGGATGACCTTACTTTAAAATTATTCAACTCATGGAGGGAGGGAAAGGTGTTAATTAGGAGTGTTAGCTTTGAGGTAACCCCAAAACTAATTGTACATGAAACATATCTAGAGTGCAAGGGTCTATCACATATCACACTCTCCCTTTCCTTCTCTACTTCTCTCTATCACATATCTCTATCATGTCTATCTCTTCTCCACTCTCTCTCTCTCTCTCTCTCTCTCTCTCTCTCTCTCTCTCTCTCTCTCTCTCTCTCTCTCTCTCTCTCTCTCTCTCATCTCTAATCTCTCTCTAATATCTCACCTCTCTACATATCTATCCCTACCTCTCCCTACCTCCATCTGTGTCTCCCTCCTCTTTCTCTCTCACTCTCTCACCCCTCTTTCTCTCTCCTTCTCTCCTTCCCTCTCTAGTTCTCTTTAGCTCACCATTCTCTCTCTCTACTCTCTCTCAATCCTTCCATCACTACTCTCTATATCTCACCTCTCTCTCTATATATCCCTCTCTCTCCCCTCTCTACCTCTCCTCTCTCTCCCTTGATCCTACCTCTCCCTCCCTCTCTCCTTCCCTCTCTACTTCTCTCTATCTCCCCCTCCCTCTCTACCTACCTATATCTCTATATTACTCTTTCTCTCACGTCTCTCTCTCTCCATACCTACCTCTTCCTCCATCTCCCCTTCCCTCTCTACCTATCTCTATCTCTCTATTACTCTTTCTCTCACCTCTCTCTCTATCCATGCCTGTACCTCTTCCTCCATCTTCCCTTCCCTCTCTACTTCTCTCTACCTACATATACCTCTATACCTCTTTCTCTCTCCTCTCCCTACCAATCTCTTCACCTTCCTCATTCTCTCTCTTCTTTCCTCTCTACTCTCTCTATCTCACCTCTCTCTCTCTCCCTCCCCCTCTTTCTCTCTCACTCTATCCTATCTACCTATCTCTCTCTATCTCTACATCTTCCTCTCTCCTTCCCTCTCTCACAATATTCCCACTTTCCTCCCCTTTTTGTATCACATCTTGGTGCACACCATAGCAAGATAAAAAATTAAAGATATATAGAGAGAGAGGAGGGAGGGAGAGAGAGGGGGAGGGAGAGTTAAAGAGGTATATGTGAGATAGAGAGGTAGGTAGAGAGAGGGAGAGGTAGGTCAAGAGATTGATGGGGGAGATTGAGAGTAGAGAGTCTCAAAGGAAAGAGGGAGGGAGAGGTAGAGTGGGATGGACATAGGGGAGATAGAGAGAGAGGGGGGTAGAGAGAGGTAGGTAGAGAGAGTGAGATGAGAGAGGGGGTAGGTATAGAGGGAGATGAGAGAGAGATGGAGAGAAGAGATAGAAAGAGGGGGAGGGAGAGAGAGACTTGAGATAGAGGGAGGGATAGAGATATAGGGAGAGAGAGTTGAGAGGGAGGAACCTTTGTAATCTAGGTTCTTGTTAATCTTTGCTTCCTCTACTTTTCTAAAAGAATCTCATTTCATCTTCCTACCTTTGGCCTCCTTGCCATCTATGCAATTCCTTAAGACATCCTAACCAAATTGGAGCTAGTGATGGAATGTTGACCTCTTTATACACACTTTGATCTAATTAAAAAAATCCTCATGATCAAATGGCCTTCAAAATTATTTAGCCATTCTATAGGAATATAAATTTTGGTAAATAAATTCAAGATGTCACTTAGTTATTGTAAAATCAAAGAATATTATTAAAAAATGGAAGAGGGAACCATTCTTCTAGCCCTTTAGGTGAGCCTTATCTAACTCAATTTCCATATCACCTCCAAAAATTCCAACCTACTAGGTACATACTTTAGCAATAACTGGGGTCCAAGAAGACACCCATGCACCCTGATTACTATGAATTCAATTTGAAGATATTGATATCATCAATTATCTTGTATGCCCAATTCAGGTATTCTATCCTTTTGCAATCTATATTCTTAAACCCCCAAGTTTGAGAGTACTTTCTTAACAAAGTTATTTCCAAAAATCACATCATTTGGTGCATTACAATGTATATCCCATACATGGTTCCAAAATTGGACTAAAGGAGGATTGCCCTTATTATCTTCCATGTGGAATTTTGAGGCCTTATCCTAACTTGTCCTTCCACCATGCCTGAACATGTGGCATAGGAGAGAGTACCACTTGAAATTTATTACTTTGTTATTCTTCTTTACCTCTATTAGCTACATGTGGATGCAAATTTTAATGAACATGTCAAATTCAAATTCAATATTTACCATAGGGTTCTAAATGTCAACAACCATGTACATGAGCTCCTGGGTATTGATATCCTAGTCTGGGAATCCCCCCTAAAACTAGGATAGCACATGGTGTGTCTTGATGAAGTAGCCTTTAAATGTATCCAAGATCAAGGGATCCTCTTCATTGGTGGGGACTCTAGCTGACCTTCTATCAAAACCTTTCAATATATGCCTCAGAAGAAAATTTACCACATAGTTGTGTAGTGTAGGAAAAAGTATCCCTTTTTCACACTTAATTTGAGAATAAATAATTTTAATAATAAAATGAGTTTAATTATGGCTTAATTTAGCGTTACATAATATGTATTTTACATATTCACATTGAGTTTAGGGCATTTTAATTATAGTGGACTTAATTGTGCCTTATTTTTGGTGTTGTAAGCTGTATCTTTAAACTTTCACATTAATTGAGGGATTTATTATTTAATTGAGGTTAATTTTCCATAATTTGACCCTTTAATTCAAATCTAATACTAATTAATTATAATTTTTGAGGGATAAAGTTACCTGACATTCATAAATGCCATAACATAATGTTTAACATTGAGCAATGTGTGTCCTAGGCAAGTGAACTTAGACCCATTCGCCATAGGGAAAATGGGTCCTCACTTAGGAATAGGACCTATATTCAAATTATGTTTTTGGTGGTATTTTACTGATTTTAAATCCACAATTCAATGTCATCTTGTGATATTTGAATTTTAGGAATTAATGTTAAGATATTTATAAATAAGAGGTCATTTCACTATGTTTCACCTAGGAATTTTGATGAGTGCATCCTTATAGCTCAAAGTTTATGATCAAGATTATTGTCAAGTGTATTTAAGGGAAGATTTCTTTATCATTTGTTGCAGCAATCAATACGCAAAAATTATGTCAAAATTATGTGGAGTCATGCATGTTTTTGGAGCTAAAATGTTGATGTAGGTTTCAAGACTCAATCAAGCATTAAAAGTATCATTTCAAGCAAAGATTTAAATTCAAGATCCACATCCATTGAATCCATTTCATGGAAGTTGTAGATCTATAATTTAAGGTTCAAACAAAGGTTTGGTGAGTTGTTACATAGAGTTGTTCATTCACCATTCCTTCATGTTTCATTGTTTCATTTCAAGGTTTAATTACCAAAATAAGGTCTGACCAAGGCAAACCCCCATTTACTTAATAAACAACATTTTTCTCTCTTTGATGTGTGATTGTATATTTTAAGTGAAAGATCCTTTGAAGGGAAAAATTGAAGAAAGTTGCAAAGTTATCAAAGTTGTAAGAAAAATTGTTTTATTACAAAAATTCTTCTACATGATTTATTTTTGGGTCTCTAACAATGATAATTGAGAATTTGGGAGTGTGAACACAATAGAAGAGAACCAAGAAAGGATTTTTCCAGAGCCCTAGCCATGACCCATTCTCTATAGGGAAAATGAGTCCTTAGTAAGCTTCAAAAAGTTACTTTTGGTGAAAGGTGTACATTGTTCTCCCCTTTCCAGATCTGCATTTTAATTGATATTTGTGTTAGTTTTGAGTACTATCATTTATTTTTCATCTTGTAGCTTTTTAGATGGTTTTAGTCTTTTTCCCTAAAGTGCTATTTGACTCATACCCCTACCCTTGTATAAAGGAGAAATTTTTTGATTCATACCTTGATTTGACTCACCTTTTGGTTGACAGTCAATTCATTGTTTGGATCTCATGAAATATTGGAGAATATGGTCTATCTCTTACAATATTTGGTTCACCCTACATTTAAGGACCCAATTTTTCACCATTTAAAGTTTTTCATATCTTGTTGGTTATTTTTCTTGAATAAGTCAAAAATATATGACCATATTGGTTGTTGATTTCAGGACAAAGATCTTAAAAATTGAAGCTTTGGCAATTTAAATTAGTTCTTCCCCATTAGTTTTCCTAACAATCCTGACATTTTCATCATAGTGGTTTGTAATTTACTAAACCAAGTACACATCCATGAATATATTAGGGACAAATAACTTCCCTAAGTCATACTTCCAAAAATTAGAAATGATGACCTTAGAATCCCTTTTCTCATACTAATGCATAAATAAGCTCCGCCAAGTTAGAGGAAGCTCGACATCTCTAGATTATCTTACATTTTAAATTAGACTAGCTATTGTTCCAATTTCATGCACATAGATAGATTTTCTTGTAGATCCAAGTAGTTGTGCAATAAGGTATTCATCAAAGGGTCTCTTTTAGGTAGAGGGTTGGTCTCTTGATCAACTCATGGTTACAATTTAGGTCTAAACCAAGGATTTTTATCTATAGATCTAATATTTTGATGTTTTTAAATAGTAAAAAAGGTATACCATCTCTAATTAAACCATTGAACTAAATTTTTGATGAATTTTATAAACAATGAGTCACTTGTTTTTTTCTTTCTAAAAAATATAAGTTGATAAAAAAGCTTGAAATTTTATTCTCCAAGCTTGATGAATGTAAAGTGAACTAATTTCTAGGTTAAATTGTATCATTTATAGTCCAAACCTTGGTGACAATCAAGTATCAATCCATCATGTCATCCATTACTTTAAGTTCACATGAGCTAGGCACCTCTAGCTAACTGTTAGCTCCAATATTGAATGAGTCATTGATCTTTTAATGAAAGGACAAGATTTGATGATCAAGGATGAACTGATTAGTTTGAAAATATTTGAGGTGCATTGATAGATCTTCAATCAATAAAGTTAGTCCAAGTAGGATTACTTTACACGTCATCAAGAGAGACTTTCAAGAAAACGTCATTCAGAAATTTGTTAACATCATGAATTTCTATAGAATCCTCATGATATTGTGTCATGTTTCTTCATTCTATTACTTAGAATCTTAGCCTTTGATAGGAAAATGTCAAAATCATTGAGAACACACCATGTCTCCCTTTTCCACAATTTTGTGGCTCACATTTAGGTCATCTTGAATCATCTAGTGGACTTGTATAATCCTTTTAAAAGCATGATTTTTTTCCCTTTTTCACGATTCCATAGACCATTATTTATCCTTCACAAAGCTACCCATAGACTCACAAAACTATGTTGAAAGGACACCACTTGGATTACACCTGCAATTCCATGACTACCATTTCCTTTAGTACACATACCCCTCATAGATTGGCATAAATCCCTAAAATGAAGACAAGTGTCAATTCTTTTGTAGTACCTTTGACCATTATTTTCTTAATAAAATATTTCATGTGGAAACACAAAAAACCATAACAAGATATGGGAACCATATATTAAGCATGGGCTTACTAAAGTATTTTAATTAAGCATATGTGGAATCCTTTTCTTAATTGAGCACTAGGAGATAGATAAAAAGGGCCAGTAAAATGAAATTATAAAGGATTTAATGAGATGACTAAAGGCATTGAGAATTGGGGGAGCAAGTCAATGATACATTAGAAATAGAGTGCAATATGGAGAAAACTACATAGTGTTTATAGGGTTTTTGGTGTTTGGTTCGGTGAAGCCCAAATCTTCTACTTATAATGACAGTTTCTCTCACACTCAAAACAAATGTCTTTTTTGTAACTAACTTTTTTTTGGCATGCATTTTCTAATTTAGAAGTTAACCGTTTTGGTGGATTTTTCCATTTGGAGATGAGACTAAATTATAAAAGCTGCTAGTCTTTGAATATTATTTATTGTATTGAGATTGTATTGAGAATCAATAAAAGAGATTCCCCTGTTGAAAGTGGATGTAGTCTATAAGACAAACCACTATAAAAATCTTGTGTTCTTGTTTGTGTGTATTATTGTTCATTCATTTTATTTTTTGCAATCTTTTTCTTTTGTTTATTTTGTTGTCATTAAATTCAACAATAGGTATAAGAGATTTGGTGAAAAATTTGTTTTGGAAATCATGAAGAATTTCCAGGAAAATGGACGTAGTAGCTTTGGATGATTAGGATCGAGCTCTCATGTCTTGGTCATGTGGCTCTGCAGAGAGTTTTGATGAAGTGGGAGTTATTCATATAGATGATGATGAAGATTTATGGACTTCTTAGAAGAAGCTTTTGGATCAGCTAGATGAAGTTGATTCTATTATTGAGGAGTTTCTTGGTATGTTGGAACTTGGCAACGATATGGAGTAGATGAAAGAAATAAAAAGTGTTTTGTCTCAATTTGGAGAAGTGGAAGAGATAGAAGAAATAGAGAGAGATGATTTATTGATGAAGATTGTAGAGGTAGAGACCAACTGGAATGCATTAATTGTAGGTAGATCAAAAGTTGCAGCTAAAGGTAGTGAGGTAAAATCAGATTTTAATGTGAGATTTGATAAGGTTGAGAGTGATGTTACAGAAAGTAATGAGAAGGTAAAAAAAAATCTTATTAATGATTTTCATGTTTAGTTGGATAATTTAGTGAATTCAAATGAGATAGTTTAGGAAGAATTTTCTAGTGATGATTGCTATGTAGAGAAGGATTTGTACTGGTGGTGTACAGAAAGGGCTTTGGATCAGGGCCATGGTGGAGGTCTAGATTTGATTCTGTTTGTGACAAATGAAATGGAAAGCTTAAAATCCATGGAGGTTATTAAATTTAACGTGCTTTGGAGGAGACTCATCCGAAGCATTCTTGAACAAAATTTGGCAAAGCTAAAATCTTTGTTGGGGTTGATGTAAATGCCTTCAATGGGGGATATATCTGAGTAGCTATCTCAACCAATATCTAGTCTTCAAGTGGGATATTGTTGGGTTCGGTGAAGCCCAAATATTCTAATTATAATGGTAGTTTCTCTCACACTTGAAATAGATGCCTTTTTCTGTAACTGACTTTTGTTTGGCATGCATTTGCTAATTTAGAAGTTGACCATTTTGGTGGATTTTTCCATTTTGGAGATGAGACAAAACTACAAAAGTTGTTGTTGCTTGAATATTATTTATTGTATTGAGATTCTATTGAGAATCAATAAAAGAGATCCCCCTATTGAAAGTGGATGTAGTCTATAAGATGAACCACTATAAAAATCTTGTGTTCTTATATGTTTGTGTTATTGTTCATTCATTTTATTTTCTACAATATTTTTCTTTTGTTTATTCTATTGTCATTAAATTCAACATTTGGACCTTAATGCTCCTATAAAGCAACATTTTAAGAGAACTCTAGCGAGAGTGACAACATTTTGAAGCTTAGGACATAGAGAAAAAACTAAGAATCATAAAAATGTGAAAATGTACTACCACAACCATATATCAAATATATGTACATCCTCATCACCATCATATTATTCTTCTCATTCATCTTTGAAACACCTATTTTAATGGAGCTCCCCATCATCCTCACCTTCACTCTCAACTTTTTCAAAACTCATTTTTCTCCTAATCTTTTTTCAATAGAGTATTGACAATTATGTATGCTTAATCTATTTATTATTAATTTGTATAAGTTTTCCACACTCCATCTATTCAAATTGTGCTAGCTTCTGGTTTAACTATGCATATTTTTTTTTATGATGGATCATTGAGTCTGAAACATGATAACAAAATATTCATAGGTAAACCAAAAGCTAGCACTATTTATTATTATTGAAGGATAAAAGTTTTTTTTTTAAAAGTACATATATCCACTAATGTAAATTTAACAATGAGATCCAACAACCAACAAATAAAATATCCAATAAGAACTAGTATATAAATTGACATTATAAAAAATTGTAAACCAATAATTATAAACACACTAATAAAAAACAAAAAAAATTAACCAAAAGAAGACCAACTACTTGAACCTCCTAAAATACTTTAATATATTAATAAAATATAAATATTGTGTACTAGATATCCATAAATATTTCAAAGTTATTTTATTATTATATTATAAAATATTATGAAAAACAATATGAAATAGTATATAGTTTACAAATTTATACTTAAATAAAATAAGATCAATTTTTTAAAAGCAATTATTTATTCTAGTTTTAATATTTTGTGGAGGACAGATATATGTGGCAGGCCGTATAATACATGGCACACAGATTTATAAGTGGCAAACATATTTTATAACTTGTCATTAAATTTCTGCACGTCTCTACACGGCGCCACTGTACGTGTCTGTAGAGACGCTGGTTTATTGTGCTATAAATAATGTGATTGTTCAAGAAGTTGATGGGGTGAGTTACAAGAGGCTTTTAATGGAGCTTCACGCTACTGGAATGCTTTCTTCTCATCCCTGCCTTGATGATCTAATTAAAATCATTAAGGTAAACATTTAATTATTTTAGCTTTTACTTTAAATTTGATATCACTTACTTATCTACCTATTAATAATAATATTTTCAAAATAAGTAAAATGCAATATAATGTATAGTAAAGGTCTATAATTTAATAAATTTTAAATTTAATGGTCAATTAAATTTTTAAGAAGCTTATAAGTCAAGAAATTATTTTTTTTGATTTGTTATTGTGACTTTTTTAATTTGTTAATTATAGTTAAAAATTTGATGGACACAAGTTAATTAAAGATTTAAATTATAAATAACGAACAAAATTAAATAAAACATAAATAAAATTTATGTTTTGTAAATAAAATTGTTCTAACATGAAATAAAATAAATTCAATTTGATATTTCTCAAAAAAATTAGGTAAATATATTTAAGATATATATATTTATTATTTCCTTTCATGGAACAATATGGAGGGGAGTTTCTAAGTGGTGATTAAATATTTCTATTTTGACTAATAAAAAACATTAAAAAAATAATAATTAATTTCAATGTTTTATAATATTTAAATAATTCAAACTATTTTTTTTTACATATAATGATAATAAAACAATTTATCTCCATTCCTATTGAAAAAGAGATTATGTTAAGAAATAAAATGAAGCACAAAAACATAGAATAAGAGTAAAATGAATAATGGGGTGAATAAAAATTGAATATTAAATGTGATCCCTTTACTTAATATATACCATTATAATATATATCTTATTATATTTTGTAGTATCTATATAATATAATTATAATTGTTTTTTTATAATTTGTAATTATCACGTACATTATTTGAAAATATATATATTATTTCTATTGTGTGGATTTTTATTTTAATATATAGTTTTTTATATTTTTCGTTTTATTATTATTATTATTAAATTAATTTATCTTCTCTTCATTTTATAATAATATTAAATAATATGATAGAAAAGGTCAGCAAAAATATATATGTCTTATTTATATAGATTATTTAAGAAGATTGATAGGTTAGTTTAATAAATTATTTTTATTATGTTGAAATATTAATCCATTTATACTTGAATATAAGTCTAATTTTTTTTTTTATATTATTGTGATGCAGGTTCAAGAGCAAGATATGATGGACAATAGGTATATTTATGGCATGATAAGAGATAAAGGAGATTTATTTGTGTGTCTTCCATCACAAGGATCTATGCAAATTATAATGGATACCAAGACTATGGGCGTTATTGAGAATGAAGGTGTAGGTCTAGAAAGATCTAAATTACTGTTGACTACAATGAAGGAGAAGGGAAAAGGTATTTTAAGTAATGCAAGAGGAGTGATGAGGAGTCAGTTTGGTCTGAATTTCCTGATCATGTACTAGAGAAGATTTTTTTGACCCAGATGGAGTTCAGTTCTCAATTTCATATTGTGTGTAAAGAATGGAATAGGCTCCTATTATCTAACAAATTTTTTTCTCTTATGCCAGAGAGAGATCCACAGATTCTCCTCAAAAAATGAATATGATCTATAATCCCCTTTCAAGAATGTACAAAGAGATTTCCACAGTCATAGCAGAGCATGTAAATGTAGCAGAAATAATTGACAATGGAGAGTCCTACAAAATTATAGGTTTTGCAAAAGAAGAACACCCTAGTTGCATACAAGTTTACCAATGCATTGAAATGTCATGGTGGATTTAAGTTGATTTGTGCCAAATATTTTCTCATTTGCCATTCAGTCAAGATGGAATTTGTGATTTGGAACATGGAAGATAAGTGAGTGCAATTAGTGTTGTTTCTAGAGGAAAATCTATCCATTATTTGATTATCAATCAAATTCATGGTATAAGGGCCATTCTCTAGCTTTATTTCACTATTATACAAGACCCAAAAATAGGTTTTTCCAAAATATAGTTTTTGTTAATGGTGTCTTTTATTTCCTTGTTAGAACACTAGTCATAGATGCTCAAGAAGGCTATGAATCTACAAATGCAAAGGGCTTGTTTAGGAAAAGCTATTTTTCTAGACAATGTTAAACTCATCGACTAGATGACAATCTTGTTTGGGAGAAGTCACCTAGACATATTCTATTTGTATCTTTTGAGCCTACCCTTTTGTCATTCTAAAACTTTTGTGAAAATGAGAATCTGGATTACAAGTTTGGTGTTGAATTTTTGGTAAATAATCTTTTTTTAATCGGTGTATTTGATAACTAAATGAATTCATGAATGATATAATATATTCCTTCTAAAAATACAAAGTGACCTAAATAATAATCATAATACTTGATTTTTTAATCTTTTTTTGTATTAAATAATAAGGTATCAAGTTACATAAGAGTAGTGTTTCAACTCACTGTAGAATTAACCAACAACAGCAAACTACATCAAATTAAACCCACAGAAGCAACCTACAATAGATTTACAAAAAAAATACAACTGGTTCATGCAGCTCCAACGTCTGTTGAGCGGCATATTTATAAGCCTCTTGGCATGATAAGGTTATTTTTTCCTCCATTCCCAGCCACTTCATTGAAAACCTTTTGGAGCCTTTAAACACCTCTGAGTCATCCGAGTTGTGATACCAAGTATGCCTCATGAACTTAGCCATAAAATTTTCCATAGACATGGTTACCTGCAAAACAATGGAAAGGTACGTGAGTCTCTTGCTTGACTCAGTAAGCCCCCTTCTACACCCCTGGTACTTTTCCTCCTTACTAGCCCTTCACACATGCCAAAGAATTTTAGAAGACAATTCCAAAATAATTTATGCTATTTGGGTAATTTTCTATAGTTAATCATGATTTCATACCAATTAATCTTGCCATTGTCATTCCAGATAAGAAATTCATTACAAAATATGTTCCAAACCTCTTTAGCATAGAGACACTAAAAAAAATATGCATTATTATTTCAGGTGTCCTACATAAATTGCACACATCCACTTCATTATGATTAGATTTATATGAATTTTTCTACAGCAAAATTTGCCATCTAAAACATGCCTTTTTTGGCTCCTTCACATTCTGCCATACAACAGAGAGAACTTTTTTCTAGTCAGAATCAATCATATTTATATTCCAACAATCATTAATATGGTTCCTAATAGAGTTACCATTAGTAAGACCTTTATAAATAATCTTAGCTTTAATTCCAACCAAGGGGGTGCCATCCTTCCAAATAATTTCATCAACAAAAACATATTTATCAATAGAATTCAGTGGAAAAGTAGCATCTTTACAAGAATATGAAATAACATTATAAGTTCTAACATTGGCATTGCCCAGATTGAATTCCTCAACCAACTTATCTCGAGGTTTAATTTTCCCATTTTCAAGAATGTCATGAAAGGTTTGAATACCTGCTTGGTTCCAAATTTTGGCTGAGCACCCTTACAACATTGCAAGGGGCTTGTTGTTGCGCTCCAATGTCCACCACAATGAGCAATAGGTTTGACACTTCATACTATTATTGATGGTGGCAATATATCTTTTGAACTCTAGGTTTTGCTTTACAAGCTTCCAAGCCCTCCAAAGACTTTTGAACACCAAGAGCCAGTAGGTGTCATGGGGCATTTACTTATAAGAATATCACAAAAGGGCAGATTTTTCCAAGATTTTCCCTGCTTGGGGGTGGCACAAAGGATATTGTTTCTTATCAAGACCTTCAAAGGCTCCCTGCCTACTGTGGCCTTTGCAATCCATTTCGCAGCGAGAGAAATTCCTTGGGTTCTTAGGTACTTGAGCCCAATCCCCCCATCCATTTTTTCCATGCAGCACTGCTCCCAAAGCATGACATTCCTCTTCTTTTTTCCTTTACCATCAGACCAAAGGAAGGTTTGTATTCTTTTTTGGATTTCATTTACCTGATAACTACAAAAAAACAAACAAAAGCAAAATGTATACTTTAAGACAAGAGTACCTTTTGGCACACCTATAGCCTTCTAGCAAAAGAAAGGTATTGCCTGTTCCAACTTTCAAGTTATTTCTCAATTTTAGAACTGATCCAAAGCCACATTTCTCTCAGGTTGGGGCTGAAAGCAAACAGTATGTTGAGATACCTTACCAACTTGTTCGGCCCCTCCCATTGAAACCTATACTTTTGCAGCCAATCAGAGGGGGTCTCCTCCCAACCAAGGAAGGTTGAATTGGAAATAGACACCTTTTCCCCAGAGGCTTGGCATAATAGATTCAATTTCCCCATAAGAGCGTCCAAATTCCATTCATCCAGCTCAATGAATATTGTTGTATCATCTGCATATTGGATATTTATTAACTCATTTTGGTCTAGGAGAATAATGCTTTTAACCTTGGATGATGAGGTTGTATCCCTTAACATGTAGTGCAGAGAGAGGCAATCACGAAGAGGGTAGGAGCGAGAGGGAACCCTTGTCTGATGGACCTGCCAAGCCTGATTTCATCAGATAGTGCACCATTGACGTCCACTTGGGTTATAGCATCTCTCAACAGTGTGTCCACCACATTACCAAATTCCTTGGGGAATCCAAAAGCTTTGAGAGTTGCTCTTAGGAAGGACCACTCCACCCTATCGTAGGATTTTTCAAAATGCAAAAGAAGCATGGCATAATTTTGCTTGGATTTTTTCAACCATTCCATCGCTTCCTAACTCGTGATCAGATTTTCCAGGATATACCTCCCTTTTATAAAATTGGTCTGCATACTATTTATGAATTTGGGGAGTATTTCAACAACTCTAAGCGCAAGGACTTTAGCCAGGATCTTGTAGGAAACATTTAGCAATTTAATGGGCCTCAATTTTTAATAAGACTTTTGTCCCCACCTTTGGGAAAACTTTTTTCTTTTAAAAATTTGCTATATTTTTTAGAAATAAATCTATTATTGTGATGGAGGTTCAATAGGAACCAAATTATTAATTTGAATTTTATTTTGAAAAGATTTATTTTCTTATAAAATTTAGTAACTTTGATTTTTATTATTATGATGCATGTTTAGTGGGAACCTAAATTGAACCATTTAATGGTTCATTTTATTTTGAAAAGATTTAATTTCTCACAAAATTTAGTAATTTTTATTCCTATTTCTTAAATAATTATGAGCAAATGATTATTTATTATGAAGATGATTTCCCTTTTTCTTCATCATCCATGATGGATACTAAATGTTTTGAGACAAAAACCAAATATAATAAGTCATCCCTAGACTTGAACCTTTCTCCACTTTATGAAGAAAAAGAAGACACTCTCCCTTGATACTAACCAGCCAAAGAAGACGTTCTCACTCCTTGGCTTTATTGTTTGATTCATGGAATATATAAAATACTTTATCTTATGTCTTTACATTGGCCTTTTCTGATTATGTTCAACATTATCTTTGAATTAACAAACTTGCACAAAAAATTTCTTGTTCAATTGTCTAGTGTCAAAAGAAAATCGTTAATCCATCTGCATTTTGTTCACGGTTGGTAACGATGTTAACTATAGATTATGGAATCTAATGGGAGATGAGTTTCTATTTGTGCAATATAATGGGAGATGAGTTCCTATTTGTGCAATATTTATTGAGACCTAAGTTCCTGTAAAACCTGATATCTCTAGAAATTCAGAGGACAAAGAAACACTCTAATAAATTCTAGAGGAAAATGAAGAACTTTTTTGGTTCTTCAAAAGTTTATTATGGCCTTGCTAACATTTGTGGATATCTTGAGAAGAAATTGATCTAAGGATTTTTTTCTTTTCAACATTTTTTCTATTTAATTATTTTGTTGTTTTGTGGTTTGATAGTGAAATAAGTCTTAAGATCTATAGAAACTCCTTTTTCTTTTATATTTGGGTTTAATTTAATTTTTATAACTCTAATATTTAATAATTTTAATAAAAATTTATTGATATTTTTACATTTTAACTAAATAGTAGAGTTGGCTTTTGCAGCCGTTCCTAGGTTTAAGAGGTGAGATTTCTTGTGGATGATGGATCTTACCTATAGTGGACTAGTTTTTCCTAACTTGCTCTAGGTACCCAAGATACTGTTGGGCCATTGGGCTAGGTCACGAGGATATTTTTATCTATATATTTATATTTTTACTTCATTTTAATTTAGCTAATGTTGTATATCTTATAAAGATAAATTTAATATAAATAAGTAATTGTAATGATTATTTTCTAAAGTCATGTTCTTCTTTTACTTAAATATTTTTTATTATTTAATTAATTCTTTTATCCTTTTCTATTCTACTTTTGATTATTTAAATAAAATAATATTTATTTAATTGCCTCATTAGAGACATTGAAAAATGTCTTAAGATTTACACATTGATTTCCCTTCTTTGGGGAATAACTGAATAATTTTGATTATTTAATTAATTCATTCCCCCTTTTCTATTCCTCTTTTGATTTATTAAATAAATTAATATTTTTTTAATTGCATTACTAGTGTTCCTTTCTCTCTATAATCAAATTAATTCCTATTTATTTAATTATTCATTTCACATTTTCCTTCTATAGTTACATGATTATTTTAATTGTTTAATTAATTCAGTAGCTTTTTCTTCCACAATTAAATAAATCTCATTTATTTAATTTTTTCCACTTTTCCCTCCACTTTTAAATAATTATTTTCAATTATTTTAATTAAAATGCAACTTTTCCCTCTTCTTCTATAATTAAATAATTGTTTTTATTTAACTTTCCCTCCTAAATTAAACAATTTTATAATTATTTAATTTACTTCAGCAACCTCTTTTTCTCTCTTAATCTCCTCTTTTATTTCAATTAACCTCCACCCTTGATAAGGTTTTATTACCTTTTAATCTCCACCATCCATCCTTAAATAAACCCTATTTCCTTACTTCTCAAAGCATTTTCATCCATTGATCCTCATCATTTAATCTTGACCCTTCATTCAATTTTTTTTTGTATAAAAGAGACTTATCCCTTTCATTTTAACACAAAAACCACTATCTTTGATATTTTGTTGTTACTGTCATTAGGCTTATTCTTACATGCTACAAATCTTAGGGTAATAAAGCATATAAAGCAAAATGGAGAAGACCAATGAAGGTGATTGAACCATGGCATAGGAATTATGGTATTATTACATTTTTATTTATGTTTCTATGTTCATCTGCACTTCATAGTTGGATTAGTGTCTTTAGGGCTTGAATTTTAGGGCTTGATTTTTAAATAATTGATGGTTGATACTCTTGATTGATGCTTTGTATCTCGATTTTGGCTTCTTCTGCATTGGAAAACCTAACGTGAAATAATTGAATTTGAAGGAATTTGTGAGCAATTTTAAGTATTCAGGTCATTTGAAAGGCAGAATGACACATTCATTTGACAGTATGACTCATTTGCTAGAAAATACAATACAATCAATGTATAGAGTGACATAACTGTTGTATGGTCTAATGCATAAGAGGCTCTTAGTACCGCATCTATTGAACAAAACACCACATTTTCCTATTTTAGGGGAAAACCATCAAATTTCTTTATAATTGTGGTTTTCTATCACTATTTTGGCTTCTGGTTTTTATTCTAGAACATTTTGACAGTGTTTTTGCATCATTCTTGTCATTATATTTTCGGTTTTTTGCCAATTTTTTTTTTTTTTTTGCAGCTTTAAAATTGTGCACCGCATCTGTTGAACAATATGACACATTTGAACATCATTCCACTGCATACATGTGACAGTCCACCGCAGTCACCAAATTGTCTGCCACGTTTTCTTTCTGGTTTGACGCATTTTCCTACATCAGTCAGTCGCTTTTGTTACTCAGAGTGACGTAACTGATTGTTTTTGGTAAAAAGGGTATAATTTTGGAGGTTTTCATTTTTTTTTGCCTATTTTTTATATTCATTTGGACTGACGGTTTTGGTATTACTAATATATAATTTGTAGTGTGTGGCATTCGTTGGGAGAAGAAAATGTTATCTAGACTACTAATCCATGTTCTTGTAGGGTTTTATGTGTCTTAGGTTTCTTAAAGTAGGAACATTTGGATTTGGGATTACAAAGAACAAGTTTTTTTCATGTTTGATACACTTGTCTATTGTGTTAAATCTCAAATTGGTGTTTGAGTATCCTCTCCCTTTGCACTTCGTGTGACCTTGGGTGTAAAAGAAACATATATTAATCTTTCATTTTTTAGGAGGCATGCCTTTGAGACACATCCTAACAAAGAACTCAAGGGAGATGACCTCAAGACATGTTTATTAGGTAGTCTATATCAAAGGGGTGAAGGCGAAATTTAATAACTCTATTCAAGGACATTATACCTTGCATGTCAATACCGATGTGGAACAACTAACCACATTCACATTGACTAGAGGATTATGGGTCTCATGTCTGAAGTATACCTCTTGCATGATTAGAAGCCTAAGACCTTTTTGACTATCCCCTATTTTGTTGCAAGGGATGGAAATTGTACCCTAAAGTTACTATGTTTGTCCATGGTTGAGGTGTAAGGTTTCTTGCTAGAGTTTACACTTTTTCAAGGCTAGGGGTATCAAGGTGGTCCATGACCTTGGTATAGCGTATTCACCCACTCCTTGCATGAAGATTTACAATCACTCTTTTGGGGGTGAGGTAAGCCCATTTTAGTAGGTAAACCCTATTACTACTAGCTAGGTTGTGCTTGATTTCATTGTGTGCAAACTAATGCCAAGCAAGTTTTTTGGAAGAAAACTTGTGAAATACTTGCTTACCTTAAAGTCAAAAAGAGTGAAAATCAACCAAAATATGTTTTTCAAATGTTTTCTATGTTTTATTAACACATTTCAAAACTTCCCTAAATGAAAAAATTATTTAGAAATCATTGATTCTAGGTCAAAAACCAATCTACTACATCTTTCAAAATCAATTTTTTTGGAGAAATATCTTAGTATCCATATTTTAGATCTAATTTGGATAGTGACCATACACTCAGACACGAGACTTGTTTATGTTATCCTGTCCTTCTATTGCATTTTCCTAGTTTATTCTTTATCATCATAGTTCATTCATAGTCATAACCATCATTGAGGTTTGAGATTAGAAGGTTTATCATGTCATATATCAAATAATTGCCACATACTTTGATTATCTTGACCTTGCCACTATTTATCTATCATTATCTCTAAGTTGACCCTAGTTTAGCTTCACTTTATCTAGTCATCATCATCTTAGCACTTATCCTTTTGAGGTCTTGACATTCTGACTTGTTACTTTGATCCATCATAGTTTTCCTAGCATCCTTTTTCAAAATCCAAAGTTACATTTCCAAATTTTGAAGCATACTCATAGCACTATTATCACATTGCATCCCAAAGCATAGTCTAGTTGTATTGTCACCTTGCATTTTCACATCACATAGTCTAGTTTCATTTCTATCTTGCATACTTATATCAAAAAATATCAAAAACATAACATAGCTTCATTGTCGTCTTGCATCCTCATTCTTAGTTTGCATCTATCCCCAAATCAAGAAAACCCAAAAAAAAAAAAAAAAAAAATCATATCCAAAGCTCCACCATCCCATTATCTTTTCTAATCTAAACTCACAACCATGTCTTCAATTTACCTTGATCTTCTTCGTAGTCAATTTGAAAACCTCATGCTTTGTCAATAGTACCAAACCAGAAGCCTTAATAACCCATTCATCAATCCTCCATAGCAATCACTCATAGTCCCAAGTTAGCCACCCATCTACCCCTCTTATCAACAATCCATAAGCTCTATTTATCCATCCATCTACCCTTACTATCAAGGGTCAGCTAACATGATCCATACTATTAATCCCCAACAAACATTCATTGGTCACTCTTATCCTAACCTTGACAAGGGAAACTAATCTTCCATCCAAATTATTCCTCAACCCCAAACCATATTGCAAATATTTATTTTCCATGCATATCATATTCTTTCATCCTCATCACCAAACCAAGAAAGTCTTATAGCCTCCACATCCTATTCTAGTCCTTCATTCACTAACCCATTGCTATCCACTCCATCCCAATCTACAATGTCGTCCAATAAAAGTACATTTAATAATGCTCATCGAGGACTACTAGAAAAGGAACTTGTTCGACTCCTATATGAAAAAAAAGTTATGAAATCCAATCACATTGCTAATCATATACCATTCAACCATCTTTTGACATCATGTCCTTTATTGAATACCAACCGCAAAAAAGGTCTTCGTATCAAAACTCAATTATTTCCATGCCAAAATTTTGAGTCCATCAAAGAAAATCATATCATTCCATTGCCTAAACCATTAGATATATGCCAAGAGCATGGTCCAAAGCATGATGAAATAAAATCCAAGAAAAATTAGGATCAAGTTATCCAAAACCCCCCTAGGTGACTGTAATAGCCATGATAATCCAATATTGGATCAAGATCTTAGTCCTTTCGAAGACATCTATTATGATCGTCCCCACCTTCATAGATGAGATAATTTCTTCCACAAGACACATAGATGATGTTTCCATAGAACAAGAGTCTCCTCATCTAGACATATTTGCAAATGATCAAGCTATAGCTTAATTCACAAGAATCTATGGTGATGACCATAAGGAAGGTTTCTACATTGACTTGGAAGCATTGATATCTTTTAAGGAACCATCAAAATCTAATATTTCACAAAATCAAGCTAAAGATATCAATCAAAAATCTATCCCACATATCAATGGAGCTAAGATACTTATCAATTAGGATCATCTACCTTTGTCAAAGTAGGATTTCTTGTAGATGAGAAAATTTTGAGTAATGGTTTCCACATTAACAATGATGGGTTCGCATTTTTCTTCCAAAATAAAAAATACCCCATCACAAATAGAATATTTCAAAGCATGCAATACCAATGAAGAGGACTAGGTGATGTAGCCAAGAACATAGTCAACAAAATTAAACCATTACTTTTTACTGAGAACCAAAAAATTGAAAAATGATTCGAAATAAAATTCTTCAATTAACCAACTCTGCTTCTACAATGCAAGAAAATGACCTTCTATCAAAAATTGGAAAAATAAAAAATCCAAAAATTACCCTTTGTGGCAGTTTTCGACAATTATCAATTTTTTTCCATTTTTGGTAATTTTGCATACATATCCATTTGATCACATATTTTTTCCTTAAAATTTATTAAAACTAAGGTGACATGAATTTTCAACTTACATTTGAAATTGGAAACATGATTTCCATGTTATTAAAGAAAACAAGTTTCTAAAAACTTGAATAAAACAGTAAAAGTTGAGTTTGGGGGCCTAGACAGAAGATTCAACTCCCAAAAAGGAGTCAAAATGGCCACCAATAAAGTTGGACCTATTAAAAAATCCAAGCAACTCCTCATAATGAAGCTTCCTATAAAATTTGAGCCCAAACAAACCTCTGAGTCAAAAGTTATTACCTCTAGAAGTCCTTGGATCATTCTCCTCTAGGTGAAAAGAAAATAACAACTACAAGTTGTCTTCAAACTATTTCCATTTTTCATGATCCAAATTCTTCACTTCCCTCTCTAGAATCCATGTTTTTTCTATTGCTAGTAACCCATCCCACAATACCAAAAACCTATTGTATTGACCTTGCCATGTGGATGTAGTTTTCTTATCCAAAATATGTGCAATCTTTTCCTTCTTCTTACGTGGCATTTGGTGGTACCAAGCCACTTCTTGTCTAATATATTCATCATTATCCTCTCCATGGAATGCATATCAATCAAAAACATTGAACACATGAGAAATGTCTAAGTTTTCTAGTACACTGACCTCATAGGCATTACCATTGATCTTCTTTGTAATTTTGTAAGGACCAATTTTCCTGTACTTCAACTTATGGTACGTTCTTGTAGGAAACCCTTCTCTTCTAAAATACACCATCACTAAGTCACCTTCATTGAACATTTGATTTTTCCTACTAGCATCCATAGTATTCTTGTACCTCTCATTACCATCCTACAAATTTTGTCACATATCTTGCTACAACTAGTGAAGTTCTACAAATGCTTCCCCATCATCACTAACTCTATCTCTCATTGGTAGTTGCACAAGACCTAGGAATCCCTTAGGATTCTTACCATAAACAATCTATAATGGCTATTTACCTATTTATCTATTTATAGAACTTTTATAGGCAATTTTTTGCTGGGTTAATTCCAAGTCCCATTGTTTAGGCTTCTCTCCAACAATGCACCTTAAAAAATTTCCCAAGCTCTGATTGACTACCTCTATTTTCCCATTTGTTTGAGGATGATAGGCATTACTATACTGTAGCTTGGTCCCCATATTCTTCCATGGAGTCCTCCAAAAATGACTTAAAATTTTTGTATTGCTATTAGGCGTAATAGTTTTTGGAATACCATGTAATTGAACAAATTTTGAAAAAAATAGCTATGCTACCCTCATTGCATTGTTAGCTTTCATACAGGAAATAAAATGAACCATCTTAGAGAATCTATCAACAACTACTAAAATATAATCATTGCCTCATTGGGTGTGTGGAAGCCCCAACACAAATTCTATGATCGAATCTATCCATGGTTTAGTGGGTACTGGTAATGGCATATACAACCCTATATTATGTGAATGTCCTATGGCTACTTGATAGATTCTAGGCATTGTTACATACTTAGTAATGTCCCTTTTCATCTTTGGCTAGTAGTATTTGTCTTCTACCAAGGCTATTGTTTTGTCCTTCCCAAAATGTCCAACCAACCCACTACTATGAAATTATCTTATAATATTTTCTCATTGAGCTAGTTGGAATGCATAGAACTATTTCCCTTTAAGAGATAACCATCTTGAATAAAATATTCACCCTTGAAGTGATCCAAGTTACCAAATACTAGAGCTTTTAGTTGTTCTACAATCTCCCAAAAATCATCATCAGGTTCATACAATTTTTTTATGGCATCAAAACCAATTACTTCAATTTCCATTGTGGTCAAAAGTACAATATGCATACGCAATGCATCTGTAACCTAGTTCTGTTTTCCAAACTTATGCTTCAAAACAAAGGTGTATCTCTATAAGAAAGAGGCCCATTTGGCATGCCTACTATTCAAATTTTTTTGTAGTATCATGTATCTCAATGCAATATGGTCTATAAACAAGACAAACTCTTGCGAAACTAAATAATGCTTCCAATGTCTCATGCTTGAACAATTACATAAAATTTAAAATCATAAGTAGAATATTTCTTCCTCACCTCATTCATATTTTCAATAAATAAATCTATAGGTCTACCTATTTGGCTAAGTATTACGCCCATTCCCACATGGTAGGCGGGTATGTGTAGGATCATGACGGGCCAAAAAGTGGCAATATTATGGGTATTTGTAGGGTATGTAGCTGACGAATTTTTTTTTATCCAAAATTGATGAAACGAAAAGGGTTTTTAGAGGATATTCTCAGCTTTCCACCAATATAAATTATTCTTCAATTTGAATTTAATAAATTATTATTATTCATTTTCTATTAGAATTACGACTAAAGTCGTGATCAATAGGCTGATTGAAAAACATCTATAACTTTCAAACGGTATCACATTTTTTGAATCTGAAACATGTGTCACATTCTATGCTTCACATAATATAGGATTAAAAAAAGAAATATTCAATTTCATTAAGTTTTGACCAAGTTAAGGTGGTCAGACATACGATTTTTATATTTTTTAAAAGTTGTAATAAAAATTCATAATTAATTATTTACTTGGAAAAAAATTACAAAAAAATATGCACCACATCCAGACATGAGTCCTCTACTTATATATAAAATCTTATAAAAAAATATTATCATTTTATTATGGTTAGGGTGGTCAGACATACACCTACTTCTTATTTTTTCCTTGAAATTTAAGTACTACTGCAATAAAATTTCAAATTTTCACCAAATAGATTTTATTTATTTTTAAATAAACCTAGTAGTTCAAAAACTAAATTCAATTTTCTACATATTCTAGTCTTACATATTTTTGAAACAATATAAATAACTTATTCAAATTTTTACGTCAAGTTGCCTAACACTGATTTTTCTGAATTTTTTGCCACTTAAGGGCCTTTTTTTTCCATGATGATCCTGCACATACCCAGGCATCACATTCTACTTCAAATAACTTATCAAAGTTTGGAAGTGCAAGTATAGGAGCTTTGGTTACCTTCTTGTTTATGTATTGGAAACTCTCCTCAACATCCTTAGTCCATAAAAATTCCCTTCCTTGGGTGTATTATGTTATCTATAGGTGATACAATACTACTGAAATTTTGAATGAAATTTTAATAGAATGTTGTCAAACCATGAAAACTTCTTACCTCTATTATTCTACTTAGACTAGGCCATTCTATAATTTTCTTGACCTTTTCTAGATCCATTCTGACACCATAATTAGAAATGATAAAGCTAAAAATGACCAAACTATCCTGCATGAATTTGCACTACTTCAAATTTTCATAGAGCTTCTCCTTCCTTAGCACGTGCCCAAGATAATCCTCAAGTGTTTTAGGTTCTCTTCTTTGCTTTTACTAAAAACCAAAATTTCATCAAAATAAGCAACCGAAAACTTACCAATGTAAGATCATAGTACAATATTCATCAATCTCATACATGTACTAGGTGTATTAGATAGCCCAAATGGCATAACCATCCACTCATATAAACCATCTCTGAGTCTAAAAGGTTGTCTTCCACTCATCCCCTTCTCGAATTTGGATCTGGTGATAGCCACTTTGTAGATCGATCTTTGGCCCCTTCCAACACATTCATCATGTCCTCTATACAAGGGATTGAAAATCGGTACTTGATGGTAATCTTACTAATTGCTTTGATATCAGTGCACAACCTCCATGTTCCATGCTTCTTTGGGGTTAACAATGTAGATACATCACATGGGCTCATGATCTCTCTCACCACACATTTTCTTATGAGTCATGTTACTTGTTTATTCGGATATACATGTTGTGTTCGATTCATCATATAATCTGCATGATTGGGTAGAGTTTCTCTTGGAATCAGATCAACATGATGTTGAATATCCCTCTTTGGTGGTAGACCATCAGTTAATTCATAATGCACAACATCAAAAAACTCCCCCAATAGCTCCACTACTTTTGGTAGCATTGAAATGTGATAGAAAGGCATTGGAAGCGACCATGGGTATGTTCTTCAAGATGGATGAATGTTATAAATTGTCTAAATTTTTATCTAGTGGGTATGATAAGAGCTCCATCAAGCCTATGTGGGCTGATATTGCAAAGGTTATTATGGATTATTTCACTTTGGATGGTAGGTTAAATTCTTCTATGTTTGGTTACCATTTCACTCTTCTTACTCATTTTCATCATAAATAAGAAATTTTCCTTTTTGTATTATCTACTTACCTCTTTTGAGTGTGGCATTATAAATCATAGGAAAAATTAAAAGTTTTGTATTCTTCATGAAGGTTTGATCTTGTTACTAATGGAGTATGTTAAGACCTTTTCTATCTCATTCAAGTCTTCTAAAAGTCACATGGCTAAATCCCCATATATTGAGAAGCTCTTGGATATGTCATATGATATAGAAGATAATATGAAAGAGGATGATTGGATTTAGAAGATAATATGGAGGAGGCTGAGTGGGTTGCAGAGGAGGAAGATGGGAATTTTATGGAAAATTATTCTAACCCTCCCTCATTGAACATTACCAAAACCAAGAGGATTTCTAATAAACATGATAATCCTTGATTATCATGGTTTGGTAGTTCCATTACTGGAGAAGCAAAATGAAGACTAATGTTCTGTTAACTATTGTTAAAAGAAATAAGTGTAAATCTAATAAGGGGGTATTCGAGGTTAATCTAGTGGGGAAGAAACTCATTTCTAATAAGGGAAAAAGGAAGTTCTCTCCTAGCAAAGTGAAGGAGTGAGACAAGCCTAAAATAAAATTGATGGAAGATTTTGGTAAATTCTAGGAGAAATGTAAATCCAAAGGTAATGATATTATGGGTGAATATTTTCCTCATAAAGGCTAGGGCACTCCTTCATATGATTTCTTTGAAGACCTTAATATTTTGAATTATAATACGAAGGATATTTACAATATGCCTGGTCTAGAAAAGAAGGCTTCTGTGAATAAATTTAAAATGTTTAAGTAATTAATGTGATGGTGTGGTCTCTACAAAAAATACCATGAAGAAGGATGAAATTGAGGATGTGTCTTGAAATAGGGTTGAGAACAAAAAAATACTTGCTATCCTTCAAGAGGTGGAAAAGGATGCTAGCCTAATGAAGAATGATTATGAGATTTGTATCATAGTGTTGGAGGATAAAATTTAGAAATTAACCTACAGAAGGTTGTGCATGTTAGTTAGACTGTTCTTTAGAATAGTGCTAAGGGGATCTACATCTTGAATGATCAGGTGAAAAACTTGAAGGATGAGGATTTGGCGGGCTTTTTGAAGGCTTTTGATATCGCTAAGGAGGGTGTGGTTAAAGATGAACATAGATCTTAATTTTCTAGAGTCATTCTATGTACTTATACTTGCAGTCACTCCAAGAAACCCTTGTATGTTCATAAGAAAGAGATGTTGGAGGTGGTCAACCTTCATTATCATTTGTATCAGTAAGATATTAAAGCAACCAAGATTCTAAAGGACTTACAATAGACTATTCTATTTCTTTCTTTGTTGTTTGGTTTTCTATTGGTTTGCTAATGGTTTGCTATTGCTTGGATCTTTTTTATCTTAGGAAGCATCTCTTTATAAACAATATCCTGTCCCTTCAAAACATGTTTTACCTTTAATAGAAAAACACACATTTTTGGGTTTCCTTTCTTGAGTTAATAATGGTCTAAATACCAACAAGTTGTTTTTAAAAGGTACATACATCTTACTAAAAAATGGAATATGATGATAGAAATATTATACCTAGCTTCAAGGGTATCATGTTGGCTAAGAAGATCATGTTCCTACTTTGATAATCCACTCATAGTTGCTTGCATAAATGTTGTGACTTGTCACTTCTTCTATGGTGGATAATAATGCATCACATTTTGGTTTTGTTAATGATGGAGATAGGAGATTGAACAAGAAATAAAATCTTGGTCAAAGTCATTTATGGAATACTTTCTTTATTTTATGCTCATTACATGCTCTAAAAATTACTTCATTTATTATGTTATAAATATTTGTTTTTCAGTCTTTAAAGGAAAGCATACATAATTGGAATAATGCTAACAATAAGACATGTTTATAGAATTTCAAATGGAATAATATATACATCAAGATAAACATAGATAGATAATATGATACACTAGAAGCTTAGTATAATTTTGAAAGACATAAATCTTCATATAAAGTATAATGTAAATTTGACAATGAGATGAGAAGCGAACACTAGATCCAAGAGTGAACAACTAAAAATCAAATAAGGACTAATAAAAGAGTTTCACATTACAAAAATTGACAACTCAATAAATATAAACACAACAATAAAAAGTAAGGAAAAACTAATCATAAAACATAATAGTAAAAAAATAACTAATTACATCAGTTAAAAAAAATTAATATATTAATAAATATAAATATTTATTTTTTATAACCTTTATTTTCAGAAGTATAAATAGCATTACTAATAAATATATAATTATTTATTATACAATGGTATGAAAACCAGTATTAAATAGTATACAGTTTACAAATTTACAGAAACATTTTTTCAAAGAGCTTTTATTGATTTTAGTTTTGTTTTAATTGACACTTTGCAGGACAAATATCCGTGGCAGGTCATATGGTAGTTGTCGCGCAGAGTTATAAGTTGTGGCCAATACATTTTATAACTTGTCATTATATTTCTGCAAATGTCTAGACGACATCACTCTACGTGTCTTTATAAATGCTGATTTATTGCGCTATAAATAATCTGATTTCTGCAAATGTCTAGACGGCATCACTCTACGTGTTTAATTAGTTAGACCTCTTCAGATATTCTTAACCATTTAAATAAGATGATTTTGATTTTAACATAAGAAAAATTGTTACAAAATTAGATAATCTTGAGGTAGAATCCCTAAAATGCCATCAAGCACTTCTCTAAAGTAAATTTAGATTATTAACAAACCCAAAATACATAACCATTTGATTTATGACATAAAATAACAATGAATACAAATCAAATAGTTAATAGATATTTTATGTACCTTGGGGATAACTTTAAGTCCATCAAAATTGTTTTTAATATATTCAAACAAATCCAAACTTTTTCCTGTCACTTTGCATTATGTTCAATGCAAAAAACTTGAAAAATAAATGAAATATATTATTTTCATATTTCACTCCAAGACATTGTTCCAAGAATAGAATTATGTAAATGAAATACAATTGTATTTTTTCTCTAAATCCAAGGATTAGCTTTTCAAAACAAATTGTAAGATACACAAATCTAAACATCTAGAATCTACTAGTGAATGGACATAAATACACATTCAATATTATGCTAGGATAAATTATTTGATTATTTATCTACCTTCCTTAACGCTTATTGTGCCGCCAATAATGCTTGTTAGTTTTCTTCCATATATGTCAAACCATTGTCATTATTAGTGTCATCTCAAGTGAGCTTTCAAAGATTGGAAATGTTTCATTCTAAGACATTCCATTCTACATTTTCTTGCCTTACACAATATTAGTTTAAGTATTTGCAACAAAATGAAAATAAAAATTAAAAATAGCCTAAACATAAAAGCCTAGAACAAACCTTATAGTTACACATCATCAAGAAACTTGGCAATGATCATGTGACGAGGGTGCAACTTGAGACACATAAATTTACACACAAAACCAGAGAATAATTTTATTATTCAAAAAATTTACTTCTTACATGTAGAAGATCACAAATCCTCAAGTTCTGCAATACATGAAAGCTATAGAAAATTGCAGTCGCTACTAAATCCCTCCTTTTGTAGCATGCGAACACTTTTTCCCCAAAAAAGCTACAAAAATTAGAGAATCCCCCCCATAAATAACTCTTTTTTATGTTTTACAACATTTGAATTATCATATTTTGGCAGTTTGGCACCACAAATTACAATTTGAAATTCAAAATTTAAAATATCATTTGAAAATTAGCACATTTTGAAAGTGTACCAACTTCCGGGAACCATAACTTTTGATCCGAAACTATGTTTTTCGAACCGTTTGAACCATCAGAAAGGTCTCAAAGTCAAGAACATGCTCAAAATTAATGACGCCAATTTTAACAAGTTTTTGGGCCATTTTAGGGTTGTTTATTTCCTCAAACTTGATTTGGAAGGTTTTTTAGGTGCATTTCTGGGAGACTGAAACTACAATATCTTGCAAAAAGGGAATTCCCTTGGCCTGATTCTTTCACCAATCTTCTTATTTTTCTGTTCTGAATCCTCCCATATAATTTTTGTCCCCAAACACCTTAAAATTCCAATACCTACTAAAAATAGCAGTTGACTAGAAAAAGCAGAAAAGCAAAACTGAAAGTGGGGATTTACATTGTGATGAAAAGGGTATCTAGAAATGAAAAGACATTTACAAAAGGATAAACAAAGGAAACATAAATGGAATGTATATTTTTGGGTGATGCAAGATTGCCCTTACACCACTAGATGCTCCTGCATCAGACACCCAGGGTAATTTGAGAAGTTGTAACCTTGTCACGTCGCAGATGGTTGAGGAAAACCCAAATGGTCAACCTCTACCTTAGATAACAAGGATGATTCTTCCATAGGCCTTCCTCTCCACGTCACTAGATATTCTTCATATTTCCTATTTCTAGTACTCCTTCCCACACGGCTATCCAGGATTACTTCAATCTCCTCCCTCTCTGAAGTAGATGTTGGAATGTCACACTGTTCCATTGCTGGTACTTCCTCTGTGCCACCTTCATAATACTCTATCAAATCTAAAATGTTGAACATAGGGGAAATGTTGACTCCATCCGGAAACTCTACCTCATATGCGTTCCTTGAATTATGCCTCTTCAAAATTTTATAGGGACTGAACTTCTTCATCTTCAATTTGTTATAGGTTCCCACTAGAAACCTTTCTTTCCTTAAGTGGACCATCACTTCATCACCTACCTAAAACTCCTTATTCATCCTCTTTTGATCTGCCTTAGACTTATACTACATATTCGTCTTATTAATATGTTCTCTTACCTCTTCATGTACATTCTTGATGTGCTCTGCAAAGTCTTTGGCTTCATCACTAGTCTTTTTCTCTTCGTCCATCTTCCTCAATTCTAAAGTAGTTCTGGGACTACCTCCATACACAATTTGCAATGGTGATCTTCCCATACTCTTATTGATAGAATTGTTGTAAGAAAATTCTTCCTAGGGTAAGATTAGGTCCCATCCCTTGGGTTTATCTCCTACAAAACCACTGAGTAGGTTACCTAGACTTCTATTCACAACCTCCATCTACCCATCAGTCTGTGGATGGTGTGTAGAACTGAACTTCAAGTTTGTCTTCAAATTTTTCCACAAAGTCCTCCAAAAGTATCCCACAAACTTGGTATCATGATCTAAGACTATACTCTTTTGCAGACCATGTAGTCTCACCACCTTTTTGAAGAAAAATTTAATGATGTGGATTGCATCATGGGTCTTCTGGCATGGAATGAAATGTGCCATCTTTGAAAATCTGTTGACTACCACAAACACTGAATCATTCCCTCTCTGCCTCCTTGGAAAACCAAGAACAAATTCCATACTTATATCTTCCCAAGGCCTCTCTGGTATAGGTAAGGGATGATACAACCTTGAATTATAGCTCACTCCCTTAGCCATCTGACACACCTTGCAACTCTAAACAAATTTCTTCACATCTTGTGACAATTGAGGCCAATAATAACACTCACTAATAATGGAAATAGTCTTATCCCGACCAAACTATCCCACCATTCCTCCACTATGCTTCTTCTTTATCAGGTTCTCCCTCATGGAACTCCTCAAAATACACAATTGACTTCCTTTAAACAACATTTCATCCTGAATTATGAAATCCAACCACCTTGTCCTATCAACTGTAACAGGCTCCTTGCAAGCTTTCCAAGCCTCTTCAAAATCAGGATCCTCACGGTACAATGTCTTGAGTTTGTTGAACCCAACCACTTCAATCTGTATCTCATTAAAAAAAAAATTCCTCCTACTTAAGGCATCTGCAACCCTATTCAACCTCCCACTCTTATGTTTTAAAACAAAGGTATAGCTCTGTAAAAATTCTACCCATTTCATATGCCTCTTATTTAATTTTCCCTGACTATTCAAGTATTGTAATGCTTGATGATTAATAAACAAAAAAAATTGCTTTGGCAACAAGTAATGTCTCCATTTCTTTAATGTTTGAACTATTGCATAAAATTCTTGATCATATACAAAGTACTTTCTCTTTGCATCATTTAACTTTTCACTAAAGTAGGCAATGGGCTTACCTTCTTGGCTCAACACTACTCCACTTGAAACACCTTATTGGAATTCAGAAGGGCTAGAACTAGTTGCTTTATCACTTTCTGCTTCAACAAATCAAAACTCTTTGTTGCTGCAGTGCTCCACTTGAACTCTTTTTTGTCCCCTCTCATTATTTCAGTCAGGGGTGCACAAATACTACTAAATTTTCTAATGAACTTTCTATAAAAAATGGACAAACAATGGAAATATCTCACCTCAGTAGCAGTTCTTGGGGTAGGCCATTCCATAATAGCCTTCACCTTCTTTGGGTCCATCTTGTGACCTTCTGTCGAGACAACAAACCCCAAGTACACTAACTCCTTCACAAAACTAAACTTCTTCAGATTAATCAACAATTTCTCTTCTCTCAAATTTTCAAAGAATCTACAAATATGCATCAAATGCTAACCCAAGGACTTATTGAATATCAAAATATCATCTAAGTACACAATAAAAAAATCCCCCAAAAACTCTTTCAATACCTCATTCATGAGTCACATAAATGTGCTCGGTGCATTGGTTAGCCCAAGGGGCATGACTAACCACTCGTACATGCCCTCTTTGGTCTTGAAGGTGGTCTTCCATTCATCTCCCTCTCGAATTTAGATCTAGCTATATCTTCTCTTCAAGTCAATCTTTGTGAAGTACTGCACTCCACTCAAACAGTCCATCAAGTCATCCATCCTTGGTAGGAGAAATATGTATTTGATTGTTATCTTGTTTATGGCTCGGGAGTCTGTGCAAATTCTCCACTCCCCATCCTTCTTCGGTGCTAGTACTATAGGTATTGCACATGGACTTAGACTCTTTAGAATCAAACCCTTTCTCAAGAACTCCTAAACTTGTTTGTTTAACTCCTCATTTTCTGTAGGATTCATTGTGTGAGTTGCCTTCTTTGGAAAATTGGCTCCAGGGATCAATTCAATCTGATGACTGATCTTCATCACTGGTGGTAAACCCTTAGGTACATTATTAGAAACAATCTCTTGAAACTCACCCAATAACCCAAGAAATTTTACTATCACATTCTCACTATCCTCTTTATCCCTTCTAGGAACAAATGCATAACACATACACTCATGCTTCATGCCTTCTAAAACTTTCCTTCCATCAACATAAAAAACCATAACATTAATGCATACCTTTTCCTTAGCCTCCTTCAGGGGTTTCATCTTATGGCAAACTCCATCCTTCATCAGGGAATAAGTGTTTGCATGGCCATCATGTATAGCTCACTTGCGGAACTGCCATAGCCTCCCCAACAACATGTGACATGCATCCATGGGGATGATATCACAGAGTACCTCATCATGATAGCTCCCAATTTTGAACTTCACTAGGCACTGCTCATTGACAAGAACTTTGTGTTCTTTTAGCAGCTAGGCAATCCGATACTGATGTGGATGCCTTTCCCTCTTCAGCTTTTGTTTTACAACCATCTCTTCTGACACCAGATTATTGGTGCTCCCATTGTCGATAATGACATCACAAAATTTTCCTTCACATTTGCACCTTGTGTAAAATTGATTCTTCCTCTATTATGGTTCCTTCTCTTCAGTCACCAGGGCTCTTCTCACCACTAGAGCTTCTCCCCTTTCAACATAATCTGAATGCTCAGATTGAGCCTCCTCATCTACATGTGCAACCCTTCCATGACTTTCTGGCCTTCTGTTTGTCCTTCCTTGGTGTTGAGGGAATTCACAGGCTCGATGCCCTTCTTCATCACATTGAAAACAAGTACCTCAGAAACCACCTCTTCTGGACCCTTGTTCAGATCTACCACATCCTCTACCTCTTTGATCACCATTGTTTTTATCACGAGGGTAGTAGAAATTATGACTCCTCTAACCTCGATGGTACCCACATCTCCATTTTTCTTCTCATTCTCATTCCAGCTTCTAGAAGATCTTCCACCACCCTTTTTGCTTTGGCCTCCTCATCCTTTTTGCTTGTTATCAAATATTTTGTTCAGCTTCTCTTCAACTTTTAGAGTGAACTGGTACACATCCTCAATGGTTGTCATTCTATCCAGGCTTAAGTCCTCTTCAATACTCAGTCGTAACCCATTAGGATAACAAGCTACCTTCTCCTTTTTGGCATTTGCATGGCCTGTTCTAGTGATCATCTTGTGAAAATATTCTATGTATTCTTTCATAAATCTGCTCCCTTGCTTCAACCCTTGCAATTTCTTCAACAAATCTAACTCATAGTCCACTGGTATGAACTGTTTCTTCAGTTTCTCCACCATACGATCCCAACTATTGATCTTTTCTTTTCCTCTTTGATTTCTCTCCAACTGGACCTCTTGCCACCAAATATTTGCATGGCCCTTCAGCTTCATTTTTTAAAACTTAACCCAATCTAGGTCCTCTAGTTCTTCATACTTGAAATACTCCTCTAGCTCATTGATCCAGTCGATCAACTCTTCTAGGTCTAGACTTCTGGAATAACTGGGGACTTCTATTCTGGGTCTCTTTCTGATCTTATGCACTATCAATTGGCATTTGACATTGAACAATGATGAAATAGCATACTATTAAATGTATTTAGTTTTGTAATTTTGTATATATATATATATATATATATATATATACTAGTTCATAGTTCATAGTCCAAGCTACCTCTACATCACATATACATGTATAAATATATATTTATACCTGTATATGTGATGCAAGAAATCTTGGACTATGAACTAGCATTTGGCATTGATCAGTGATGAAATAACATACTATTAATTGTATTTAGTTTTATAATTCTATATATAGATATATATATATATGGTATGTATGTATATATATATTTATATATATATATATATGGTATGCATGTATATATATATATACATGTACATATACATACACATACACATATAGATATATATACATATATATATGGCATGTGACATAATGTGATAATATTGAAATTATGCGCTATCAATTGGCATTTGACATTGAATAGTGATGAAATACCATACTATTGAATGTATTTAGTTTTGTAATTTTGTATCTATACATATGCCTCTATTAATTGTATTTAGTTTTATAATTCTATATATATATATATATGGTATATATGTATATATATATATATATAAATTTATATATATATATGGTATGTATCTATATATATATACATGTACATATACATACACACACATATACATATATACACATATATACGCATATATGTATATACATACATACCATATATATAAATATATACATATATACATGTAGACAGGTGAAATTAGCATTATGCACTTAGTTCATATTCATCCGCTCATTAAATAAATCAAATGCATCAAATCCATTCACCAGGTAAATCGGATCTTTATTCCTAAGGTTATCCATTTAAATTAAATAGATTTATTTAATTTAAATGGATAACCTTAGGAATAAAGACCCGATTTACTTGGTGAATGGATTTGATGCGTTTGATTTATTTAATGAGCGGATGAATATGAACTAAGTGCATAATGCTAATTTCACATGTCTACATTTTTCCCCTCTTTGAAGTAATGTACTTGTTGCGTTGGTTCAAAGAATAAACTTGCCGCGATCAAAATTGAAAAATAACTTGCCGCAATCAAAATTGAAAAATTTTCTAATTTTTTTCAGATGCCCTAGTGGAAAGAAGTACACTAGTACATCTACATAACAGTGAGTGGAGAAAACATGGAAGAAATAAGCAAGGGTGAGTTTGAATGAGACCTAGTTGAAGAGGAATGGGATCTAGGTTTCCAATACAAAAAATCCCCTCTTCTTCTATGTAAATATTTCCAAGGTAAGTAAACCACAATAAAAAAATGACCCATATCATTTTTATCTCATCTGGATGGATCTCTTTGGTGCCCTTTTTTCATGAAATGGGTCATTAGGGTTTCACTGTATTTATAACCCCTTCAATGAATTCTTGAGGTTGAATGGAGGTATGTATTAATGATTTGCTACCCTTTTCCCTTTTTCTTCTTATTCTGAAGTTTTAATTATTTGGGGCTTGTTTGGAAAAACTTATTAACATCCAGGATTTTTTTGAAATGTTATTGATCCTTCTCGTGATATATCATTATTTTGGTGTAGGCCAAGGATGTTCCTCTATGGCATATGGGGAAGGTGAAGAGCTTGGGCCTTTTCATATCAATTCTGATGGGAAAACAGTCTTTCTCAGTCCATATTCATGAAATAAATGTAAGAAATTTCTGAAACTGGTTAGGTTTAAAGATGGATTGTGTAATGCCCCCACTTTTTTTAAATAATTTCTTTTTTTTAGAATGCATTCCTTAACAAGGATATATTTTATCTAAAATTTGGGCTATCATGTAGTGGCCAATATCCTATTCTTGGATTCCCCTACTAGAGTTGGATTTTCTTACACCAACACTTCTTTAGACATTAATAAATCGGGAGATAGACGAATGAGTACCATGTTTTTTACTAATTTTTTAACTTTTTATTTTGTCCCTCTATTTTTTCCCCAAAATACGAATATACCCATATAAATAAATCATCCTCCTAAAAGAGAGTGGTGAGGTTAGAGTGAATTTTTCTGGTTTATGCACCTTGGAGCAAATCCTCTTTCTATAAATCTTGCTTCTTTGCATGTGCCATTCTGTATTCATTCATCATCTTCAAAGGGTCCCAATTTTGGTTTTGAGAGTCTCATAGCTTTTTCATTTTTCTGTAAATCCTTGAAAGCATCAAAAGTCTTTTTCTATTAAATATGTAGATGGTTTGTATGTTCTAGCAATTGTTATGTTATTAGAGATAAAAAAAATCTTTGAGTGACCTACCAAGAGTTTATATGAGTTTTACAGCTTGAGACTATGAATTATTTACCCTCATTTAGGAAATAAGTTTTTTTTTCAAGTGATAATTATGTAATGCAAATGCTTGGGTATTGCAGACTTCTTACCCTAGAATTGAGCTTGAGAATGATACCTTTAGAGGATTGAAAATTGACTTCCCCTTAAATAGGTATGCTAAGCATCAACCTTTGTATGTTAAATATTTAGATGGTTTGTATGTTCTAGAAATTTTTATGATATCAGAGACAAAAATAATCTTTGAGTGCCCTGCCAAGAGTTTCTATGAGTTTTACAGCTTGAGACTACGAATTGTTTACCCTCGTTTAGGAAATAAGGTTTTTTGTAACATTATAATTATGTAAGGAAAATACTTGGGTATTGTAGACCATCTTTAGCTCTATGCCTACTAATGATTATTTGTAATGGTCTAGAAATTATTATGTTGGAAAAAATATTGCTTAGAATATTATTATAGTGATGCAAGAGTAGTATTTTAATAAAAAAATTCTGAAGAACATATTCTTGTAGTATTTTAAATTAAGGCTTACAAATATGGAAAAGTTTGAAGATCTAGAAAGCTACTAATGCTAGTGAGAGCTTCTCTACTGGGTGGAGATCAAAAAATGAGGTAATTTCCAAATATAATAAATATGACTTTGGGCTGCAACTAAACTCAAGTCCATCTAAGATCTTGCAAATGGGGTGGATCATTTCCCATCATCAACTGGAACATTAGTAACTTTGACTTGGAAGGATTTGGTTTTAAACATTCAAATTTATATGCTTTAGGTAGTAGTCTTGTTGAATACTACAATCCTTGTGATATGTAGTATAATTATTAATAAGGTCTACTAATACAGAGTTATAGATGAAAGTGATTGAGGATCTAAAAAGCTTAATATTGCAATAATAACTTCTCTTTTGGGTGGAGAAGCATGATGAATTTCAGTTGCAACAAAGGCCATGTTGGGTGGGATTGCTCATCTCGATCTACATGCCAATAGTAATTAAACATATGATGGCAGCTTTGGTTGGACATAGTCCTTTAAAACAAATCTAAACTAACACTCTGTTTCATCTACTGGCAGACCATTTTTTATCTAGAAAAAATTATTTTGAACATTTATTTTCTATGACCAACTATAAAATTTGGTATTGTATTGTATCTCTTAGTTTATGATACAAAATCATCTAGGAAGAATTTAAAGAAACTATTTGATCTTCTTCCAGAAGGCCAGTTATTTTTTTATATAAGTCATTTACATGGTTATGTGAGTCTTGTCAAAATCTTGACAAGGGGTTGTTGATATTTGTAAATTTAAGGGTGCAACTACTTAATCCAGATGAATGGTGACCGTTTTAAAAAAAATTGTCCATTAAATGTAAGTAATGAGAGTTGTTCCTGTGATACATTTCTAGAACTTAATGTAAGCAACGCCAACTCTTTTAGAAGTTGGAACATATTCTCCTAATCCTGATGATGGAATACGTAGTCTGATCCAAAGCGCTGATTTTAGTAATAATTCAACACAGTTTAATCAGAAAAAGTTATTCAAAAACTATTATGGACTGTGGAAACACCTTTTTTTTGTAGTATCCTAAAATAAATACAATATAATTAATCACACGTAGAAATCCTCTAACTACATAGTTTTTTTAACATAATTGTCTTGAAACACATACATGCAAAATGAGAACAACAAAACTATTACAATTGACCAGGAATGACCTACACACAAATCTGATATTTGATATATGCTAAACATAGCAGTATAAATACTAATCCCCCTATTGACATAGATGCTCTACATGGTGTTGCACTTTTTCTACACCACATACTATACTTGAGAGTGTTTGTCCTCAAGAATGTATGCAAGTTCATGTCTAAAGGATTTTATAAATGATTGAGATGATAGTTTGGAATATGGTCTACCCGTTTGAGGGTTTCCATTCCTAAGATGATTTGATTAGCTACACTTGAGGGGTTACATCTCCAAATGCAAGCAGTTGTTATGATAGTATCATAAGGCTGTTAAGAAATTTTATTTTTGTAAATCTTCTTGTCTATCCCTATGTTGTTTATTTTCTAGCTTCATCGACTGTAGGAAATCATTCTTCAATCGATGTCAGTTGACCCCAGCAAGGATACATGTCGAGATGTACAGTATAGCATGATCAGTCACCACACACCAACAATCTCCCACTTGGAGACTGATCAGGCTCCACACCAACACAATCTCCCACTTGGAGAATGATCCTAGATGACACTGTTGCACTTATAGCTCCCACTAGAAATAAGTACCTTGGACCCTGCTGCTCTGTTATACTTGAATTCAACCTTGAAGGCCAACCGACACTGAAGAGGAACTCAGCTTCTCCCTTGTCACTGCCTTCGTAAAAATATCCGTTGGATTGGTGTCTATATGTATCTTGTCCAGCTTGACCTGTCCATCCTCCAACACCGACCAAATGAAATGATATCTCAATTGTATGTGTTTTGTTTTAGAATGCAAGGCAAAAATTTTTGCAAGATGTATAGCACTTAGGTTGTCTGTAAACAAGTAATTTCCAGCCTATTGTTTTCCCAACTCATCCATGAAAATTTTTAGAAATATCATCTCCTTTACTGCCTCTGTTGTAGCAACATAGTCTTCCTCTGTGGTGGATAAAGCAACCACCTTTTGCAATCGAGAAATCCAACTCACTGCTATCTCACCAACTATAAATACATAACTTGTGGTACTCCACCTGGTATCTATATCCCCTGCCAAATCTAAGTCAACATAGCCTTTTAAATCAATATTAGAGCCCCCAAAACATAAACATTTATTGGATGTACCTCTCAAGTACTTGAGAATCCATTTTACGGCATTCCAATGCTCAACTTCGGGATGACTCAAATACCTGCTAAAAACTCCTACGACATGTGCAATATCTGGTCTCGTGCATACCATGGCATACATTAAACTTCCTACAGCTGAAGCATATGGTACCTTAGACATTTTTTCTTCCTCCTCTTGTGTCTTTGGACACATATCCTTAGTCAATTTAACATGACTAGGCAAAGGTGTGCTGACATCTTTTGCATTCTCCATATGAAATCTTTACAACACCTTTTCAACATAATTAGCCTGAAATAAAAACAATTGTTTGTGTTTCCTATCTCCAAAAAATTTCATACCAAGGATTTGTTTTGCTGCCCCCAAATCCTTCATAGAAAAATATTTTGCTAACTGTTGTTTTAGCTCACTTATGTGATCCATGTTAGACCCTGCTACAAGCATGTCATCAACATATAAATATAAAATAATGTAGTTGTCATTATCCAACCTCTTAAAATAAACACAATGGTCAGAATTACATTTGCTAGCCTTGCTCAGCCATAAAACTATCAAATTTCAAGTACCATTTCTGAGGTGCTTGCTTCAAGCCATATAAACTTTTCTTCAATCTGCACACTAGTTTCTCCTTACCTTTGAGCTCAAGTCCTTGTGGTTGGTCCATATATATTTCCTCTTCCAAATTACCATGGAGAAAGGTTTTTTTAACATCAAATTGTTCTAAATGCAAATCTTCAGTAGCCACAATACTTAAAACAATATGAATAGAAGTCATTTTAACAACTGGAGAAAAAATCTCATCAAAATCAATACCCTTTTTCTGTGCAAATCCCTTTACAACTAATCTAGCTTTAAATATCTTCTTACCTCCATCCTCCTCTTTCAACCTATAAACCCATTTGTTTGGTAAAGCCTTTTTACCTGCAGATAACTTGCTACATAATTCCCAAGTCTAGTTTTTCAGCAAGGAGTCCATTTGTTCTTCCATACCATGCTCCCACTGAACCTTGGTATCCACCTGCATAGCTTCATCATAATATTTTGGTTCACCAACATCAGTTAAAAAAATAGTATACAAAGAGGGAGAGTATCTTTCTAGAGGTCTACTTATCCTTAAAGATTGTCTAACAGGAGTTTGTGGTATTTGTTGTTGTTGTAGTTGCCTAGCATGAGGAACCACTGAAACATCATTGTTTGGAATATCATCCAACACTACATAATCATTTTCTTTCTTCTCATGTTGCAGCAACAGATCTTTGTACATCACTTTCTCATTGAATATGACATCCCTGCTTCTCACAATTTTTTTATTTTCAAAATCCCAAAGGCTATAACCAAATTCATCAATGCCATATCCAACAAATATACATTTCTTTGATTTTGCATCAAGCTTGGTTATATTTTCATAATCTACATGTGCAAATGCTTCACAACTGAAGGTTTTGAGAAAATAATAACTCACCTTCTTACCTTTCCATGCTTCCTCTGGAATACCACAACCCAAAGGATTATAGGGACCTCTATTAATTAAATAAACAATAGTGTTTACAGTCTTTGCCCACATTTTTAAAGGAAACCCAACATGCAATCTCATAGTTCATGCACACTCCATTATTGTTCTATTCATGCACTCAGCCACTCCATTTTCCTGTGGAGTCCTTGGAACCATTTTCTACCTACGAATACCATTAGAGGAACAATAATATTCAAAATCTTTGCTGCAATACTCACCACCATTATCAAATCTGAGACATTTTATCTTTATAGTCATCTCATTCTCAACCAAGCTTCTCCATTTTTTAAAAGCTTCAAATACATCAGATTTCTACCTAAGTAAATAAATCCATACCTTCCTAGTTGCATCATCAATGAATGTAACATAATATAGAGAGCCATCAAGAGAAGATACCTGAGCTGGCCACCATACATCTGTATGCACAAGCTCTAATTTCTCATCCTTCTTTTGCTTCCCATCCTTGAGAAAAATTACTCTCTTTTGTTTTCCATACACACAAATTTCACATAAATTCATATTAACACATTTTAGACTTGGTAAAAAATTATTTGAATGAAGTAATTTCATACCTTTTGCACTCATATGCCCAAGTCTATTATGCCATAGTGCTGATTCAGAGTCCACATAAACTATATGATCTTCTACCTGTTGAACTATAGCAAATGTTCCTGAACATTAACCTTTTTCCATAACAATTAAAGTAGAAGGAGCAGTATGACTTGTACAAAGATATAAGGTGCCTACTTTCACACCTTTTGCTACCACTAAGGCACCCTTTGTGACCTTCCAATTTTTATCACTAAATGTAACAACACAACCTTCATCATCTAGTTGCCCTGCTGAAATTAAATTTTTGCTTAAGTTTGGAACATGCCTTACCTCATGTAGTAGCCAATGATTCCCATTCTGCAACTTAATCTTGATTCTTCCCTTTCCAACAATCTGACAGGGTTTGTTATCTCCTAAATAAACCAGCCCAAAATCCCCTTGGACATAATCAAAAAAATAACTTCTATGGGAGGTAGCATGAAATGAAGCCCCTGAATCTAACACCCAAGAATCATTAGCATTATCAAGGGAAAGAATGAAAGCATCCTCATCAGATTTATTACTTACCACATTTTCCTCTTTAATTCCTTCCTTTTTGTCTCCTTTATTTTTTCGAGACCAACAATCTTTCTATAAATGACCCGGCTTACCATAGTACCAACAATCCCTCTTGTCTCTAGATTGGGACGTTTTGTCCTTTGATTTTCCTTGTGACTTCCCATGATTTCTAGAATTGTTTCCTCTCCTTTTTGTTCTGCCTCTTCTTTCTGCATTCAAAACACTTCTTGATGTGGATGTTCCACCTGAGCTTTTCCTACAAATTTCTTCACTTAAAATAACACCAACACCATCATCAAATTTCAATGTATTCAAACCATAAACATAATTGCTAACAACCATTACCAAGCTATTCCAAATTTTAGGCAAAGAACACAAAAACAAAAGAGCCCTAACTTCTTCATCAAAGTTTACTTTTACAGAAGCTAATTGACTGGTGACCATATTAAACTCATTTAAATGATTAATAACTTACCCACCTTCTACCATTTTCATATTAAATAAACACTTTATAAGAAATATCTTATTCGAAGCAGAAGGCTTTCCATATAACTTCACCAGTGTTTCCATCAACTCTTGAGTTTTCTTTGCTATTGTAATATTGAATGCCACCGATTGTTCCAGGCATAAACGAATACTGCCAAGAGCCTTTCTATCCAAAATCTCCCAGTCCTCATCAGACTTTGCTGCGGGTTTCTTGGTTTTTCCTTCCAATGGCCGCCATAAATATTTCTGATAGATATAGTCCTGCATTTGCATCTTCCATAACTGATAGTTTTTCCCATTAAACTTCTCAATCTTCTTACCCTTGTCTTCCATTACTCCCACTCAACCGTGAGACCTTCCTAAAGATGATAATCGAAACACAACCTGCTCTGATACCACTTGTTAGGGTTAGAAATGGTAGATATCTAACAATTAAATGCAGATTTAATTAATAAATAGAGAAACTAAAACACACATAGAATAAATTATAACACAGAGAATTTAACGTGGTTCACCCAATCCGGGCTACATCCACCAAACCGCAGCCCTCCAATGATTTTATTATCCAGTGAAAAAAACTTTTACAATCTTGTGAATAATCATGTTTTCATCATGTTGTAACCCCCATCTGACCCCTTTTTAACAAGCTTAGAAGCTTCCAGATTACGGTTCTACAAAATCGGGTTTTTTTCTTTTTTTGTTGATTTTTCCCTTTTTCGGTGATGACACGAAAAAGTAGGAGGAAAATTTTTAGGGCAAGGATACATTGTGGGATGTACAGTATAGCATGATCAGTCACCACACACCAACAACCAAGTGATTGTTTGGGAATGGAACAAATTTTGTACTGTGTAAAGTATTGTAGGCTTCATTTTAAATTTATAGCGATGAATTATATTGATTTGTATTTGTTCATCTTTCTATAGATGTAACAATAATATTACACTTGTGTTCCCTTCATTTAGAGCAATATTATTATTTCAAACTTTAGTTTAATTGTGTTTAACTATTTGAGTTGCACCACTATCAAATTATATATGTTTAGTTGAGATTTTCATTATTCATATGTGATTGGGACCCATTTGTTTACCAAATGGGCTTTCATATCATCGTTGTTGAAGCTTATGAAGGAAATTCTTGGTCTTAAGGTTGAGACTAGAGGGCTACTAACTACAAAGTTAAAACATGTTCTTAAAATTGATAACACCCCATATACACAATAGGGCCCTTATAAATCATGCTTGGCATGCTAAGGCCAAGACCTAAAGATAGTTTGTGCACCAATTATGTTGCACAAATGAGGCAAAGGAGAACACAAAGATAGAATCAGATACTTTATGTAGCACACCATCCTTCTCCCCATCCATGTGGGCAGAACTTGATGATTATTTGCTAACTATTAGATTAGTTTATGTAATTATGTATGAATCAATATATGTACTATGTAAGAGGCTAGTATGCCTCATAAATAAAAATTTATGTTGTGAAGAAATCTTCCTCCTAAAATTGTAGCTGAAGATTCATTTGTCTTCCAGACCAACAATTTGGAAAAGTTTCCCCAATATAAGAATAAAGACTTCTACATCACCAGAGAGAGTTATGGAGGTATTTGTACTTCCTTAACTTACATATTGACTTTAGCGGTCTAACTTGTGAATTTGGTTGCATCTTAAAACTCTTTATTATTGTTAGTTTGCAAAAATTCACTTGTATGGTGGCATAAATCTCTTTGAAAATTAGGGTTGTATATAGAAACATGAATATGCTTAATCCCTATATGAATATTTTTAGAGAAAGCGCTCAACATTTGTGAGAATATATGTATGAAGGCACAATATTTGTATAGATTTGCATCATATGGGAAGAACTAGACAAGAGAAAAGAGTGTTTTTTTTTTACCCCTTTTTAACTACACATGTAAAGTTTCAATCCTGATATCTTTGTTCTCATTTTTCCTGCATTCCATGACATTTTAGGGTATCTTCTAATTTTAGCTATAGAATTTATGTTGATTTGATGTATTTGAGCTTAATTTCCACACATAAACATTGCATCCTTTGATCCTACTATTCTGAGATTTGGTTGGGAGCATAGTTATAGATGATTTCCATGACAATGTAGGGTTTTATGATTATATGTGGTTACATGGGATGATAACTGACAATATCTATTGAAATCTTAACATTTTCTATGACTTTTCATCTCTCGTGCATCCATAACATCTTTGTGAGAAGGCATTAGAATATGATGATGCAGAAATGGGACAAATAGACCCTTACAACATCTACACCCCTCCTTGCTCAAACATCACTAAAAATTATGGAAAGCAACATATAAAGAGGAGTGTAAGTATCATGGTTACATTGGGAGTTCATGCATGCTAACATATTAGGTTGGGCATTGTTTCAAGTACAATGTTTTCCTAACTTCCGTTTGACTTCAATTATATAGTCCACTTTCTTAAACTAAGAATGTTTATAAATATCTCTAGACTGCAATTTTATGGTAATTGAACTAGTAATTATGGGAAAGAAAAACCAAGAGAAGCACTCGTTTAAACCATATCTCTAATAGCTATTTTTTTGACAGCCATGGAGGCATCTGTTTGGGGAGTATGATTCTTGCACTGAGAAACATTCTCAAATTTACTTCAATATGCCTGAGGTTCAAAAGGATCTTCATGCCAATGTTACAGGAATTCCTTATAGGTGGACAAATTATAGGTTTGTATCAATGAAATGATTGCTCTGGTAGAATCACTCATTTCTTGAGATCTGTCAAAAAAATATGATTTGTGAACATTCCATGATACCTGGTTTTCTGTTGTTTTCCATTATTTGTGGAATGAAGTTTATTTACTAATCTATTCTCTTTTGGCTGCAATATATGGTGATGTAGTCTCTAAAAACTAGAATGACTCTCCTATGTCTATGTTGCCAATTTATGGGGAACTTATAAAAGCTAATCTACATATTTGGATGCTCACTTTCTTAAACTAAGCACGTTTATATATAGCTCTACACTGCAATTTTATGGAAATTGAACTAGTAATTTTTGGGAAAGAAAAACCAAGAGAAGCACTAGCTTAAACCATTTCTCTAACAACTATTTTGTTGGCAGCCATGGAGGCACCTATTTGGGGAGTATGATCCTTGCACTGAGAAATATTCTAAAATTTACTTCAATCTGCCTGAGGTTGAGAAGCCTCTTCATGCCAATGTTACAAGAATTCCTTATAGCTAGACAACTTGTAGGTTTGTATCAATGAAATGATTGCTTTGGAAAAATCATTCATTTCTTGAGATCTTTCAGAGAAATATGATTTGTGAACATTCATGATTCCTAGTTTTCTGCTTTTTCCCATTATTTTTGGAATGAAGTTTATTTACTAATCTGATATCTTTTGGCTGCAATATATAGTGATGGTCTTTGAAAACTGGAATGACTCTCCTAGGTCTATGTTTCAATTTATGGGGAACTTATAAAAGGTAATCTATATATTTAGATGTTTAGGTGAACATATAAATTATTGCTTTCCATCTAGAAAAATAAAAGTGCTCATCTTATCCCCACTTTTGTGTTTCTTTGTAATAAAAATGGGCTAAAGATGTTTTTGGTGTTTTTAATATTCAATGGAGATACATATGCAGTAATTCTGGTAATGTCAACCAAATATTCTTTAAATGCACTTAAGCTTCACACTGTTACTTAGTGGCATCCTTGGTATGACAATGGAGAGGTGGGTTTCAATTGTCTCTTACTTTCATTTCCATGAAATTTCCATGGGTGGGTTAGCATGTGCTAGAAAAATAAATTATATCCAAGCACTTGAAACTAGTTTTTTTAACCTATTGCAATCATAAATGGACAACTACTGAACTTGCTTTCATACTATGCAATTATGATAAGGAAAATTTACTTCTGATTTTTAAACTTTCATTGGAAATCCTAATAGCATCTATATGAATGATGGTAATTTTTTTTAATTTTCCAAGTAGGAGGATGGACTCAAGAGTATGAAGGGTTAACATTTGTAAAAATTAGAGGGGCGGGTCATGAGGTACCACTACATAAAACTAAATAAGCCTTTATACTCTTCAAATCCTTCTTATAAGATAAGCCAATGACAGCCTCCCAAGAGCTTCTGGCTACTCTGTAACCCTCACGAAGCAAGATGTGACAGTAATGGGTAGGCCATCAGGTTCTTCTTCTTAAACCTAGAAAATCCTTTATACGGTTCAAATCCTTCTTAGAGAAGTAATTTCCAACCTCCCCAGAGTTTGTGGCTACTTTGTAACCTTGTTAAAGCAAGATGCAACAATAGTGTCACTTGGAATAATGAATAGATAGAAAATTTGATTGGTCTCTTCACTTGTTTGAAGATGGTTGTAGGTTCCCATAGATAGGAGAAATGTACAACAAAAATGTGCTATAAAAAAATTATTATTATGTTTGAATTATGCAAATTTAGACTCTCTACGAGCAAGAAATTTCCCTGAATGGATTTGTGTATTGATATCTATCTTTCTTGGAAATACCATGAATCTTTAATTAAGACATTTAAATATCTAAATATATAGAATTTTGTACAAATACACCGATCTTAAACTAGAAGGAATAATCCATTTTAGGAACACTTTCAATAGATTTTATAATGATGTTCCCATAGTAGTTAATTGTTTTCTGCATTTTCTAACTATACATCACTAAAATGTTTTTTTTTAGATCTCCACTTGAAACAAGTTGGCAGTATGAAATGAATTGATATGCTTTAATAATGTCCACTACACCTATAGGTCTATGGGACTGTCCTACAAGAGTATAGTAGGGAAGAAAAAATAAAAAATCATGTATATAAATTTTAAATAATATTTCTTTTAGATAAAAAAACCAATTTATCATTTTTACTGGCCTTTTCAATTATTAACAGATGAGTGCCGCCTTCAGTCTCTACTTCGACAGATCTTGGGTGTGATAGTGTTTTAGTCATCAGTTTCCTATATTTGATAGTCATCTCTGATTACTAGGATGTGGGATACTGATTATTTGCTGGTTGTTATTAATTTTATTGCTGAATTGTTTTCAAGGTACGATGAAGTTATGACACAAAATGTGATTAAAACCTTGATAAAATCATCAACTTCTTATAATTTGTCCATCCCTTGACTATTTGTTTCCAATGAATGGTGTTGGATGAGGTGGAAAGTTTTGGATGTACCTACTACTGATTTATTAGCGTGTTGGTGAAATTTGAAATCTCCTTCATCCTTGGACTTCAAAATTTTGGCAATTTGAAGAGATTTTTTTTTTGTATGAAAGTTGTACTAGTGTTCAGTTGACTTAACTATAAGACTATGACCCACTCACCAATGCAATGTCAAAAAATTGATGGATTTTCTAGACTCATGAACCTCCTTGTGGAGGTAAACGGTCTTCATTACCAGAGGTCTAGGGTTATCTTATAATTTTACATTCAACATTGTGCTTCTACATTTCTTACAACATTTTCCTAGACTTCCATGTCAATACAACGTACAAGCACTTCGAAATTTGACAAACGTCTCAAATTTCCACTTTGACTAATTTGACTTAACTTTACACTTTATTTAGATATTAGGACGAACTTTTTCATATACGAGGAGAATTGAGCTTTATTGAAATTTGGCATGATGACAACCCAAATATAGACACTACTTAAATATGGATAGGTCTTCATCATAATTGGTACTTTATGCCTTCATCGTAATTGTCTCTTTTATACGTAGATATAAAACATGGCTCATAAGCACAAGAATGTATAGGTGCATATTAGGAGAATATATATTGACATCCAATGGCTTCATTGTGATCTATAGAACATGGTGTAATTGGTTTTAAACTCAAGCCATAATCATGAATATTGTTACCGTACCACTAGACTTTTTGTTGAACATCTAATTTTTTATGTTTAATGGCTTCAGCTCTAACTTTTTTTTTTGGTGTTGTAGTGCACATTGATACCAACATGGTGAGAATGCTTGTGGGAAACAAATGTGATTTGGAGCATATTAGAGAAGTTTTAGTAGAAGATGACAAGAGCCTTGCCAAAGCAGAGGGGATTTTTTTCATAGAGACCTCTGCCTTGGATAACATAAAATTCATGTTCATCTTCCAAATTGTGGTTAGAAAGGTTTACAACAGTGTGAGTAGGAAAGCGTTGAACTCTAACTCCTATACATCTAAATTGTCCTTATAGGGTTAAAATTATTGATGGAGATGATGCTTCCAAGTCAAAGTATTCATGCTACTAAAGATTTTTCTTTTCTTTTTTTGTTCCATTTTTTTTTTTAGGTTTCACTTGTTGTACTTAAGAATATTGGATTATAAAAATATCTTTGGTTCTTTCACCTTGTTTGTTGAGGGGGTTCTAAAGTATATATATTATTTATTTAGGCAGTCAACTGTATAAGAGTTTTTTGAGTTTATGAGAAGCCAAAGAAGACTTGGTGAAAGGCTAAAACTCGGCTTCTTATGATAGTGAGTCATAGCTGCTATAAGCAGAGAATAGAATAATCCTGAATTAATTCAAAGCATTGTATTGTAGACTTCTTTTTTTTTTTAATTTGATTTCATGGTATTATAAAACAATGAGGTCATGTGGATGGAACATTGAAGATTTGTGTTTTCCCAGTTTGCAAATCCCCTGCTTTTGCATGAATTATCAATTTAGTAGATGAAGTACTAATAGAAATATGGATATCTAAAGGTTGTGAATTTTGGCTTTACACCTGTCAATTGCATTTTCTTGGATGTTTCTAAAGCGTTTCAACAAATCAATTTTTTTTTGCATATCCTGCAATTATTGTAGTCCAAGAGGACACATCTCTTTGAGGAATTATGTCAAAGAGTTTAGGTGCCTTGTCTATGCTTTCACACTTTGCATAAATATTTACCAGGAAGTTGCAACTATAACATCTAACAAAAATACCTCTTCTATAATCCTTGATGAATGTCCATACCCTATTCCATAGCTCCCATCCTACCACAAGTAGGCAGGATGCCAATAAAAGTTGTGGAATTTGGAATTTGGCCTTAAATCTGCCAATTGAATTTGCTTGAATGTTTGTAAATCTTTTTTTGGTAGATTGTTTTAATTTCGTAGTTCATTTTCTTACCACACTGTCTTGTCTTCCTGCATTATCTTTAGAACAATATCTTTAGCGAATTCATTTTTTTGTTTCAATGCATTCATCTATTCACAAGTCTCATATAAATGGGTGGCATGACTAAAGCTTCAAACCTAAGAATGTCTCCTTCATGGACTACCCAATTCAAAGTTTGAGTGCTTCATTTTACTTTTGCAAATTGCACAATCCTTACATACCACAAAACTAATCAAAGAACCTACCTTTGTGGAAGGAAAAGGTTTGAGTATTTATTTATGAGAATGAATTGGATAAAATTTGACACTTAAATCTCAATAAAGAATTGCCATTGTTTACAAGCACTTCTAGGGAATTTATTGAATTGTAAGGATTATGTTCTCCCTATTCAAAAGCCTAGGATATGTAATACTTTTTGTATATAATCCTTAGTGTTAATAATAATATTTTATATTATTATTACTTAAATATGTAGTCATTTAAAGTTGTATTGAATGGTAATTTTATGTTGATAATTAGTAAAATGTTTTTGAATCATTTATTTTCCTCAATAATTTCATTTGAAGCACATGTCTTGACTTGATATTGGTATTGGAGCTTCAACAAAATATTATTTTCTATACTTTTTTAATCCTCCAAGTCTTCTAATTTATTTTCCATGTTCTTTTAATCCTCTAAATATTCTAAGTCGAACTTGGAGACTCAAAATTAATATCAATTTGGAGATAGACAAATACAAAAGATTTTGTCTTGATAAGATCCTTTGGATGTGGAGAAATATTCCATCACATGCAAGAATGCAACTCACTATGGGAGAAAAATTGAAAGATTTGCATGATTCCCATGATATTTTTTATGGCATGCATGATTAATCCCATGTAAACTAATAAAAACATTCAAACTATTCAAAAGAATGGCATTGTAGGTTTGTCAACTTTTTCCAAAATAGTTGTAAAATGTGAAATTTGAATTTCGCTCAAATAATAAAGAGAACTTCTACACACAAGTTGCAAATCAATTTAAATAATTTGTATGGTTCCCGTGAAGTGGCGATGGTTGTAATAACACCTACCATTTAAAACCTTCACATACGCCTATTGACTCATTATTGTGTATAACTACATGGCACACAGATTTATAAGTGGCAAACATATCTTATAAGCTGTCATTAAATTTCTGCACGTCTCTACACGGCGCCACTGTACGTGTAGAGAGGCTGGTTTATTGCGCTATATATAATGTGATTGTTCAAGAAGTTGATTAGGAGAGTTTTAATGGAGCTTCACACTACTGGAATGCTTTCTTCTCATCCCTGCCTTGATGATCTAATTAAAAACATTGAGGTAACATTTAACTATTTTGGGTTTCAACTATCTATTTACAAAATAATAGATCTGACATTAAACTGAATTATTTAGTTGGTCATTTTTATGACTAAAATATTGTACTTTGCTTTTTATAATTTTTATTAAAAATTATTATGATTATTATAAAAGATCTTGTAGAAAGATTTAGATAATATTTTATATAATAATTTAGATATAAATTTTATATCTTAAATATGATTTAAAATTTTGATAATTTTACTTTTTATTAATTGAGTATTATATTGTAAATGTCATTTACTTTCTATTGAGTTTATCAATCATGTGAATATGATTGTGAGTTAGTTGAATATTCATTAATATCTTGAAATTCTTATGTATTATGTATTAGTGAGTGTTGGGGTGTCAATAGTCTTATCTTCAAGATTAAGTTTGGCCCTAACCAACTAAAACGTATAACTTAAATGCATCAAAGTTTTAAAATATTGGGAATTACAATTTTTGAGCTATTTTATTTACTAAAACATTATTCTTTTGTATTTATATTATTTATTTCATATTTATTCAAAGAACTATTTCTAATTATTGAAGACTTATTTTATTTATATTTAAATTTCTAAAACATTAAAAAATTGTTTTATTTTTATTTTTAATTTTATGTTAAAAAAAAATCTTAGCTTTTACTTTAAATTTGATATCCACTTATTTATCAAAATATTAATAATAATATTTTCAAAATAAGTAAAAGGCAATATAATATATAGTAAAACTCTATAATTTTATAAATTTTAAATGTAAAGGTTAATCATTTTTTTAAGAAGCTTATAAGTCAAGAATCAAAATATTTTGATTCGTTATTTTAACATATTTTTAATTTTTTAATTATAGTTAAAAAATTGATGGACACAAGTTGAGTAAATATTTAAATTATAAATAGCTAACCAAACTAAATAAAACACATAAAATTTATGTTTTCTAAATAAAATTGTTCTAACATGAAAGAAAATAAATTCAATTTGATATTTCTCAAAAAAATTAGGTAGATATATTTAAGATATATATATTTATTATTTCCTCTCATGAAACTATAAGTGAAGGGAGTTTCTAAGTAGTGATTAAAGATTTCTATTTAAACCAATAAAAAATATTTTAAAAAAAATCATTAATTTCAACGTTGTATAATATTTAAATAATTCAAACTAATATTTTTTACATATAATAATAATAATAATAAAACAATTTCTCTCAATTCTTATTGGAAAAGAGATTAAGTTAAGAAATAAAAAGAAGCACAAAAACATAGAATAAGAAAAAAATGAATGATGGGGTGAAGAAAAATTGGATATTAAACGTGAACCCTTTACTTAATATATACCATTATAATATATATCTTATTATATTTTGTAGTATCTATATTATTTGTATTGTGTCTATTTTTATTTTAATATTTAGTTTTCTTATTTTTTTGTTTTATTCATTTTAGCTTTAATATTATTATTAAATTAATTTATCTTATCTTCATTTTAAATTAATATTAAATAATATGATAGAAAAATTCAGCAAAGATATATCTTTGTCTTATTTATATAGATTATTTAAAAAGATTGTTACGTTAGTTTAATAAATTATTTTTATTATGTTGAAATATTAATCCATTTCTACTTGAATATAAGTCTATTTTTTATATATTATTGTGATGCAGGTTCAAGAGCAAGATATAATGGATAATAGGCATATTTATGCCATGATAAGCCATACAAGGGATTTATTTGTGTGCCTTCCATCACAAGGATCTATGCAAATTATAAAGTATAACAAGTCTATGGAGGATCTATGCAAATTATAAAGTATAACAAGTCTATGGGTGTTATTGAGAATGATCTGAATTACTGTTGACTAAAATGAAGGAGAAGGGAAAGGGTACTATAGGTAATTTAAGAGGAGTGACGAGGAGTTAGTTTGGTGTGAATGTTTTGATCATATACTTGGGAAGATGTTTTTGACCTTATAGATGGAGTTCAGTTCTCAATTTCATATTGTGTGTAAAGAATGAAATAGGCTCCTATTATTCTTGTTTCCTATTGTTTTCTAACACAACCTAGATGACTATTTCTTTTTATTTCTTACCAAGCCCAACAACTAAAAATATCTCACAAGGGTATATGAAAGTTTGTGCAAAATCAAGAGTAGACCTACTATTAATTAAAATCATAGAGCCTCAAAAAATGCATATAATTTGTAATCCCCTTACAAGAACATACAAAGAGATTCCCACATTCATAGAAAAGAATGTAAATGTAGCAGAAATAATGGAGAACGAAGAGTCCTACAAAATTGTAGGCATTCCAAAAGAAGAACACCCCAGTTGCATAAAAAACTACCATTGTGTTGAAATGCCATGGTGGATTGAAGTTGAGTTGTGATTGTCTAAAGAGTATTTTCATGTTTTGGATATTTATTGTGCCAAAGGTCTTCTCATCTATCATTCAATCAAATGGAATTTGTGATTTGGAACATGGAAGCTAAGCAAGTGCAATTAGTAGTCTTTCTAGAGGTAAATCTATCCATTCTGGGGGACATGATAAACTAGGTTTAATAGGAACCTAATTTGGACCTTGTTTTGATTATTATTTAGGCAACTTTGTATATTTTCTCTCAGTAGTGATAGAAATTTGGTGATTGGATGAGGACGACACATACACCCTAGTATTTGATTATCAATCAAATTCATGGTAAAAGGGCCATTCTCTAGCTTTATTTCACTATTATACAAGAGCCAAAAATAGTTCTTTCCAAAATACAACTTTTGTTAATGGTGTCATTTATTTCCTTGTTAGAACACTAATCATAGATGCTCAAGAAGGTGATGAATCTACAAATGCAAAGGGATTGTTTAGGGATGAAGATGGTCTATTTTACGAGATTATATGATATGTTTTAAATCAAGACACTTGTGGTATTTTTTCATTTTCATTCCTAACTCAGTATGTTATCCACATTACTTCTTTGAGTGGGAGGGAAAACTATTTTTTCTTGACATTTAATTCCACTCGTGATGAAAACCTATTTCTACTAATAGTAAGTTCCATCTAGGACCACAATTGAGAAATTAGATATGGTAGTGATGAGGGTAATGGGAATTTTGAGTTTTGGGTATTGGATATAGAATAAAAACATTGGACATGAGATCAAAAGTTGGATTTATCACATGTTATTTATGATTTTTGGGTGCTATTTGCAAGTGGTGGTATTTTATGATTGGAAATAGGTTACAATTCTCTTATAGTTTACCATATGGAGATTAGAAAATGCTGAAATCATCGAGTAGATGAAAATATTGTTTGGGAGAAGCCTAAACATATTCCATTTGTATCTTTTGAGCCTACCATTTTGTCATTCTGAAACTTTTGTGAAAATGAGAATCTGGATTATAAGTTTGGTGTTGAATTTTTGGTAAATAACCTCTTTTTAATTAATGTATTTGATAAAGAAATGAATTCATGAATGATATAAAATCTTTCTTCTAAAAATACGAAGTGACCTAAATAATAATCAGAATACTTGAAAAAAAAAATCTTTTAAAAATTTACTATTCTTTTAGAAATAAATCTATTATTGTGATGCTAGTTCAATAGAAACCAAATTATTAGTTTGAATTTTATTTAGAAAAGATTTATTTTCTTATTAAATTTAGTAATTTTTATTTTTATTATTATGATGCATATTCAGTGGGAACCTAAATTGAACCATTTAATGGTTCATTTTATTTTGAAAAGATTTAATTTCTCACAAAATTAAGTAATTTTGATTTTTATTATTATTTCTTAAATAATTATGAGCAAGTAATTACGAGGAACTACGATGATTTCCCTTCTTCTTCATTTTCCATCATTGATATCGAGTGTTTTGAGAAAAAAACCAAATATAGTAAGGCATGCCTAGACTTGAACCTTTCTCCACTTAATGAAGAAAAAGAAGACACTCTGCCTGATGCCAAAGAAGATGCTTTCACTTCTCGACTCCATATGTTCTTACCATAACTTCTTGCAACTCATTTTATTGTTTGATTCATGGAAAATATAAAATACTCTGTCTTATGTCTTTACATTGGCTTTTTCTAATTATGTGCAAAATAAACAAATTTGCACAAAATTTTTCTTGTTCAATTGTCTAGTGCCAAAAGAAAATCGTTAATCCATCTGCATTTTGTTCATGGTTAGTAAAGATGTTAACCATAGATTATGAAATCTAATGGAAGATGAGTTTCTATTTGTGCAATATTTATGGAGACCTAAATTCCTGTTAAAACCTGATCTCGCTAGAAAGTTTCTTTTCAGTATTTTTTTTTGTTTAATTATTGTGTTGTTTTGTGGTTTGAGAGTGAAATAAGTCTTAAGATCTATAGAAACTTTGTTTTCTTTTATGTTTGGGTTTTTTTAAATGTTTAATTTAATTTTTATAATTCTAATATTAAAATTTTTTAATAAAAATTTATAAATATTTTTTAATTAAATAGTAGAGTTTCCTTGAACAACTGCTTCGGTTTAAGAGGTGGGATTTCTTGGAGGTGATGTATCTCACCTATAGGGGACTAATCTCCTAGGTACCCAAGATACGGATTGTTGGGCCACTAAGTCATAGGGATGTTTTTATCTATATATTTATATTTTCACTACATCTTAATTTAGCTAATGTTATATATCTTATAAAGATAAGTTTAATATAAATAAATAATTGTAATGATTATTTTCTAAAGTCATGTTCTTCTTTTGATTGAATAATTTTAATTATGTAATTAATTCTTTTATCCTTTTCTATTCTTCTTTTGATTATTTAAATAAATTAATATATATTTAATTGCCTCATTGCAGAGAAAAATATTTCAAGATTGTGAACGATTGTAGCAAAATTTCCATCATGCATTCGATTAGATCATATTCATCCATTCAACAAATAAATAAAATTTATTTATCAATCTCCTAAAGTCATTAGTTTAAATTAAATAAATCAACTTGACCCTAACATCACCCTCCTTGATTAAATAAATCAATGCTTTATTTAATTAAGTCTGAAATCACCTTTATCTTGCATCATCCCTTTAACTAAATAAATCAAACATTTATTTAATTAAATCCCAAATGCATTTTCCATCCCTTTTCACTTAAATAAATCAAATATTCAAGTCAAAGGGGTCAAAATCAACTAATCATCACCTAAGCTAATCTAAGATCCTGATTAACTTATCCTAACCCCCCATCACATCCTCTAGTTTTTTCCACTTGCACAAATAAATCAATTTATTGATTTATTAAAATCCTTATTTTCTTTCAACTTGGCATAAAAAATAGAATATTCTTCCCTCAAATTTGAATTAAAAAACAAGTGGACATGTACACCCAACAAAGAATTTATGAGCTCTTACATGGCTCTTACATGTCCCTTTGCAAAGGTCAAACTCAGCATTTACTCTTAAATTCAAATTTGAAATCTCCCTTTCTTTGGCACATTGACCAAAATGTGCTCATCCTCCAACCTATCACAAGTTGACAAGTGGCCTCTTTTCATTGGCTTGTTTTTTATCCCACATTGCTCTCTCATAAGCATTCCTTCAACTTGAGAATCTTTAAATAGAGATCATCTCCATTGGTTTAATCCTCCACAACTCCACAATCTCAAGCACAAATACACCATTGTCATTTGAATCCATATCATCTTAGCATTCCATAGCATTCTTCATAGAATTTTCATCATGGAGCTTAGCAAAGGATTGGGAAAGGGCTTCTTTCCACATTGAAGAAGCACCAATCCACTATAAGATGCTGGTTTGATTATTAGAATAATGTTTATCTATGTTTTTCTTGCTTCTTTTGCATTATTCTTGTGATCAAATGAATCTTATAGAGAATCTTTTGTTTGCTTTGGTTCACCAACAATGCTAAAGGATTTTTGTTTTTGAGCTAATGCAGATTTAGGGTTCATACAATGACATTTTACACATTGATTTCCCTTCTTTCACGCATAATTGAATAATTTTAATTATTTGATTATTTTTCCGAAGTCATGTTCCTCTTTTAATTAAATGATTTTAATTATTTAATTAATTCTTTTCTCCTCTTCTATTCTGTTTTGATTAATTAGGTAAATTAATATTTATTTAATTGCATCACTAATGTTCTTTTCTCTCTATAGTCAAATAAATTCCTACTTATTTAATTATTCATTTCACATTTTCCTTCTATAGTAAATGATTATTTTAATTGTTTAATTACTTCAATAGTTTTTTCTTCCATAATTAAATAAATACCATTTATTTATTTTTTCCTCACTTTTTCCTCAGCTATTAAATAATTATTTTCAATTATTTTAATTAAAATTCAAGTTTTCCCTCTTGTTCTATAATTCAATAATTGTTTTTTATTTAATTATTCACTTTCCCTCCCAAATTAAATAATTTTATAATTATTTAATTTACTCTATAGCAGGGTTGGGGCCCTAGCTTTGTTGGCTAAATCTTTCCCTCAGAAAGGTGAGGTTGGTCACAAGTTCTAGTCTCCCCACCCCGGAACGGGAGGGCTGTCGCACACACGGCCGCAGTGTTACCAAAGGCTAGTTATAGGTATGTACGATTCTCTGCCTAAAAAAAAAAAAAAAATTTACTCCATAGCAACCTCTTTTATTTCAATTAATCTGCACCCTTGATAAGGTTTTATTACCTTTTAATCTCCACTGTCCATCCTTAACTAAACCCTATTTTTTCCCTAGCCCTATTTCCTTGCTTCTCAAAGAAATCTCATCCATTGAGCTTCATCATTTAACCTTGACCCTTCATTCAAATTTGGTTTTCTATAAAAGAGACCCATCCCTTTCATTTTAACCCAAGAACTACTATCTTTGATATTTTGTTGTCACTATCATTAGGCTTATTCTTGCATACTACAAATCTAAGGACAAGAAAGAATATAAATTAAAATGGAGAAGATCAATGATGGTGATTCAACCATGGCATATGAATTATAGTATTATTGCTTTGTTATTTATGTTTCTATGTTCATTTATACTTCATTGTTGGATTTGTGTCTTTAGGGCTTTAGTTTTAAGTAGCTGGTGGTTGATACTATTGATTCATACATTATACCTTGATTTTACCTTATTCTACATTAGAGAACTTAACATGAAATAGTTAGATTTGAAGAAATCTATGAGCAATTTTAAGTTTTTAGGTCCACAATGCATTTGAAAGGTATAATGACACATTCATTTGATAGTACAACACATTCTCTAGAAAATAAAACATAATCGTTGTACAAAGTGATACAATTATTGTATGGTGTGATGCATAAGAGGCTCTTTGTACCACACCTATTTAATAAAGCACTACATTTTCCTATTTTAGGGAAAAACCATCAAATTTCTTTATTATTGTGGTTTTCTATCATTTTTTTGGTTTATAGTTTTTATTCTAATATTTTGACAGATTGCTTCCATCATTCTTATCATTCTATTTTGGTCTTTTTCCAAATTTAATTGGTTTTGAAGCTTTCAATTTTTGTGTCACATCTATCGAAGAGTACAACACATTTGATTGTTAGTCCACTACATACATGTGACAATCCACGATAGTCACCAAATAGTCTGCCACATTTTCCTTTTGGTTTGATACATTTTCCTACATATGTCAGTTGCATCTATTACACAGAGTGATGTAACTATTTTTTTTTGGTAAAAAATGGGTAAAAATTTGGAGTTTTTCATTTTTCTACCTTTCATTACATTCCTTTGGATAGAGGGTTTTAGTGTCACTAATATATAATATGTAGTGTGTGGCATTCATTTCGAGAATACATTGTTATCTAGATTACTAATCCATGTTCTTGTAGGTTTTTATTTGTGTTTAGTTTATTAAATTAGGAACATTTGGATTTGGGATTAAAAATAACAAGTGTTTTTCATGTTTGGTACATGTGTATCCTCTCCCCTTGCACTTCATGTGATTTTGGGTATAAGAGAAACACATATCAATCTCTCTTTTTTTTAAGGAGGTATGCCTTTGAGACACATCCTAACCAATACCTCAAGGGGGATGACCTCAAAGCATGTTTTTTTGGGTGGTCTTTATCAAAGGTGTTAAGGAAAAATTTAGTAACTCTATCTGAGGACATTATACCTTGGATGTCAATATTGGTGTGGAACAAGTGACCACATTCACATTGCTCAGAGGATTAAGTGTCTCATGTCTAAAGGATACCTCTTGTGTTATTAGAAGCCTAAGACCTTTTTGGCTATCTATTGTTGTGGTGTAAGGGATGCAAATCATACCCTAAAGTTACTTACCATGTTTTTCCATGGTTGAGGTGTAAGCTGTATTTCTAGAGTTTACACTCTTTCAAGGCTATGGGTATCAAGGTGGTCCATGACCATGGTATACTCTATTCACCCACTCCTTGGATGAATATTTACAATCACTCTTTCAGGGGTGAGGTAAGCTCACTTTTGTAGATAAACCCTATCACTACTAGCTAGGTTGTTCTTGAATTAATTATGTACAAACTAAGTCCAAGTGAGTTTTGTGGAAAAAAACTTGTGAAATACTTGCTTACCTTGAAGTCAAAAAGAGGGAAAATCAACCAAAATATTTTTTTCAAGTGTCTTCTATATTTTCTTACCACATTTCAAAACTTCCCTAAATGAAAAAATTATTTAGAAAACATTGATTCTAGGTCAAAAACAAATCTACCACATCTTTCAAAATCAATTTCTATGGAGAAATACCTGAGTATCCATATTTTAGATCTAATTTGGACAATGACTATACATTCAAGCATGAGACTTTTTTAGTTTATCTAATCCTTCTATTGCATTTTCCTAGTTTATTCTTTGTCATCCTAGTTCATTCATAGTCATAACCATCTTTGAGATTTGAGATTAGGAGGCCTATAAGACTGTTGATTAGATCATTGTCACATACTTTGATTATCTTGACCTTGTCACTATTTATCTATTATTATCTCTAAGTTGTGCCTAGTTTAGGTTCACTTTATCCTGTAATCATCACCTTAGTAGTTATCTTGAAATTTTGACTTGTTACTTTGATCCATCATAGTTTTCTTATCATCCTTTCTCAAAATCCAAAGTTGCATATCCAAATTTTGAAGAATATCAATAGCCCCATTATCACTTTGTATCCCAAAGCATAGTCTAGTTGCTTTGTCACCTTGCATAGTCTAGTTTCATTTCCATTTTGCATCCTTATATCCAAAAATCTCAAAAACATAACATGACCTCATTGTCATCTTGCATCCTCATTTTTAGTTTGCATCTATTCCCAAATAAAAAAAACCCAAAAAATAAAAATTAAAAAATCATTGCTAAAGCTCCACCATCCCATTATCTATTCCAATCCAAACTCACAACCATGTCTTCAACTTACCTTGATCTTCTCCATAGTCAAGTTGAAAACCTTGGCCTTTGTCAATAGTACCAAACCACAAGCCTTAATAACCCATTCATCGATCCTCCATAACAATTACCCATATTCTTGAGTTAGCCACCCATCTACCACTCTTACCAATAATACATAAGCTCTAGTTATCCATCCATCTACCCTCACTATGAAGGGTCAACTAACATGATCCATACCATTAATCCCCAAAAAAATCCATTGGTCACCCTTATCCTAACCTTTACAAGGGAAATTAATCTTCCATCCAAATTATTCCTCGACCCCAAACCATATAACAAATCTTTATTTCCCATGCATATCCTATTCTTTCATCCTCATCACCAAATTAATAAATTATTATAGACTCCACATCCTATTCCAATCTTTCATTAACTAACCCATTTCCATCCACTCCATCCAATAAAAGCACATTTAGTAATTCTCTCCAAGGACAACTAGAAAAGGAACTTGTTTGACTCCTATATGAAAAAAACTTTATGAAATCCAATCACATTGGTAGTCTTATACCACAAAACCATCATTCATCATTATGTCCTTTATTGACTACCAACCCCAAAAAATATCTTCCTATCAACTCCCAAAAAAGTGTCAAAATGGTTGCCAATAGAGTTGGCTCAATCAAAAATCCAAACAACTCCTAATAATGAAGCTTCCTATAAAATTTGAGCCCAAAATAGACCTCCATGTGAAAAGTTAATACCTCTCGAAGTCCATGCATCATTCTCCTCTGGTTAAAAAGAACACAACTCCTGCAAGTTGTCTTCAAACTATTTCCACTTGTGGTGATCCACATTCTTCACTTCCCACTCTAGAATCCATATTATTTGTTGTTGGTAACCCATTCCACAATACCAAATACCTATTGTATTGACCTTGTTGTGTGGATGTAGTTTTCTTATCTAAAATCTATGAAATATTTTCCTTGTTCTTACATGGGATTTGATGGTACCAAGTTACTTCTTGCCACTATCTTCATCATAATCCTCTCTATGGAATGCATATAAATCAAAGACATTAAACATAGGAGAAATGTCTAAGTTTTCTAGTAAACTGGCCTCATAGGCATTATCATTGATCTTCTTTGTAATTTTGCAAGGACAAGTTTTTTTGTACTTCAACTTGTGGCATGATCTTGTAGGAAACCTTTCTCTTCTCAAATATACAATCACTAAGTCACCTTCATTGAATATTGATGTTTCCTACTAGCATCCATAGTAGTCTTGTACATCTCATTACTATCCTACAACTTTTGTCACATATCTTGTTGCAATTAGTGAAGTTGTCCTAAAAATGCTTCCCCATCATCACTGACTCTATCTCTCATTGGTAGTTACACCAGACCTAGGAATCCCATAGTATTCTTACCACACACAATATAGAAAGGTGGTTTTCTTGTTGATCTATTTATAGAACTATTATATGGAAATTTTGCGTGGGGTAATTCCAAGTCCCATTGTTTGGGATTCTCTCCAAAAATGCACCTTAAAATATTTCCCAAACTTTGATTGACTACCTCTATTCTCCCATCCATTTGAGGATGATAGGAACTACTAAATTGTAACTTGGTCCCCATATTCTTCCATAAAGTCCACCAAAAATGACTTAAAAAATTTGTATCCCTATTAGACGTAATAGTCTTTGGAACACCATGTAATCAAACAACTTCTAAAAAAATAGCTCTACTCCCCTCATTGCATCATTAGTTTTCTTACAAGAAAGAAAATGAACCATCTTAGAGAATATATCAACAAATGAAAAAAATGGAATTATTGCCTTGTTGGGTGTGTGGAAGCCCCAACACAAAGTCCATGCTCAAATATGTCCATGGTTCAATGGGTATTGGTAATGGCATATACAATTATATATTATGTGAATGTCCTTTAGCCACTTGAGAGATTATACACCTTGTTCATACTTAGTGATGTCCCTGTTCATCTTTGGCTTGTAGTATTTGTATTCTACCAAGGCTATTGTCTTGTCCTTCCCAAAATGTCTAGCCAACCCACTGCTCTGAAATTATCTGATAATATTTTCTCTCATTGAGCCAACTAGTATGCATATAACTATTTCCATTTAAAGAGATAACCATCCTACATAAAATATTCACCACTGAAGTGATCCAATTTACTAGATATTCGAGATTTGAGCTATTCTACAATCTCCCATAAATCATCATTATGCTCATACAAATTTTTAATGGCATCAAAACCAATTACTTTAGTTTCCATTGGGGTAAAAAGTACAACATGCATATTCAATGCATCTATAACCTTGTTTTGTTTTCCAGACTTATGCTTCACAAAAAAGGTGTAGCGCTATAAGAAAGAAACCCATTTGGCATGTCTACTATTCAATTTGTTTTTTGCATTCAGGTATCTCAATGCAATATGGTTTGTAAAAAACACAAACTCTTGGGGAACTAGATAATGCTTCTAATCTCTCAATGCTCGAATAATTGCATAAAGTTCCAAATCATAAGTAGGATAATTCTTCCTCACCTCATTCATCTTTCCTCGATGGGAGGCATCAAATTCTACTTCAAATACCTTATCAAAATTTGGCAATGTGAGTATAGGATCTTCGGTTACCTTCTTCTTTAGGTA
>VDFB02168118.1:24486570-24531109 GCA_007258455.2 Sequoia sempervirens
AGCCTCCCAAGAGCTTCTGGCTACTCTGTAACCCTCACGAAGCAAGATGTGACAGTAATGGGTAGGCCATCAGGTTCTTCTTCTTAAACCTAGAAAATCCTTTATACGGTTCAAATCCTTCTTAGAGAAGTAATTTCCAACCTCCCCAGAGTTTGTGGCTACTTTGTAACCTTGTTAAAGCAAGATGCAACAATAGTGTCACTTGGAATAATGAATAGATAGAAAATTTGATTGGTCTCTTCACTTGTTTGAAGATGGTTGTAGGTTCCCATAGATAGGAGAAATGTACAACAAAAATGTGCTATAAAAAAATTATTATTATGTTTGAATTATGCAAATTTAGACTCTCTACGAGCAAGAAATTTCCCTGAATGGATTTGTGTATTGATATCTATCTTTCTTGGAAATACCATGAATCTTTAATTAAGACATTTAAATATCTAAATATATAGAATTTTGTACAAATACACCGATCTTAAACTAGAAGGAATAATCCATTTTAGGAACACTTTCAATAGATTTTATAATGATGTTCCCATAGTAGTTAATTGTTTTCTGCATTTTCTAACTATACATCACTAAAATGTTTTTTTTTAGATCTCCACTTGAAACAAGTTGGCAGTATGAAATGAATTGATATGCTTTAATAATGTCCACTACACCTATAGGTCTATGGGACTGTCCTACAAGAGTATAGTAGGGAAGAAAAAATAAAAAATCATGTATATAAATTTTAAATAATATTTCTTTTAGATAAAAAAACCAATTTATCATTTTTACTGGCCTTTTCAATTATTAACAGATGAGTGCCGCCTTCAGTCTCTACTTCGACAGATCTTGGGTGTGATAGTGTTTTAGTCATCAGTTTCCTATATTTGATAGTCATCTCTGATTACTAGGATGTGGGATACTGATTATTTGCTGGTTGTTATTAATTTTATTGCTGAATTGTTTTCAAGGTACGATGAAGTTATGACACAAAATGTGATTAAAACCTTGATAAAATCATCAACTTCTTATAATTTGTCCATCCCTTGACTATTTGTTTCCAATGAATGGTGTTGGATGAGGTGGAAAGTTTTGGATGTACCTACTACTGATTTATTAGCGTGTTGGTGAAATTTGAAATCTCCTTCATCCTTGGACTTCAAAATTTTGGCAATTTGAAGAGATTTTTTTTTTGTATGAAAGTTGTACTAGTGTTCAGTTGACTTAACTATAAGACTATGACCCACTCACCAATGCAATGTCAAAAAATTGATGGATTTTCTAGACTCATGAACCTCCTTGTGGAGGTAAACGGTCTTCATTACCAGAGGTCTAGGGTTATCTTATAATTTTACATTCAACATTGTGCTTCTACATTTCTTACAACATTTTCCTAGACTTCCATGTCAATACAACGTACAAGCACTTCGAAATTTGACAAACGTCTCAAATTTCCACTTTGACTAATTTGACTTAACTTTACACTTTATTTAGATATTAGGACGAACTTTTTCATATACGAGGAGAATTGAGCTTTATTGAAATTTGGCATGATGACAACCCAAATATAGACACTACTTAAATATGGATAGGTCTTCATCATAATTGGTACTTTATGCCTTCATCGTAATTGTCTCTTTTATACGTAGATATAAAACATGGCTCATAAGCACAAGAATGTATAGGTGCATATTAGGAGAATATATATTGACATCCAATGGCTTCATTGTGATCTATAGAACATGGTGTAATTGGTTTTAAACTCAAGCCATAATCATGAATATTGTTACCGTACCACTAGATTTTTTGTTGAACATCTAATTTTTTATGTTTAATGGCTTCAGCTCTAACTTTTTTTTTTGGTGTTGCAGTGCACATTGATACCAACATGGTGAGAATGCTTGTGGGAAACAAATGTGATTTGGAGCATATTAGAGAAGTTTTAGTAGAAGATGACAAGAGCCTTGCCAAAGCAGAGGGGATTTTTTTCATAGAGACCTCTGCCTTGGATAACATAAAATTCATGTTCATCTTCCAAATTGTGGTTAGAAAGGTTTACAACAGTGTGAGTAGGAAAGCGTTGAACTCTAACTCCTATACATCTAAATTGTCCTTATAGGGTTAAAATTATTGATGGAGATGATGCTTCCAAGTCAAAGTATTCATGCTACTAAAGATTTTTCTTTTCTTTTTTTGTTCCATTTTTGTTTTTAGGTTTCACTTGTTGTACTTAAGAATATTGGATTATAAAAATATCTTTGGTTCTTTCACCTTGTTTGTTGATGGGGGTTCTAAAGTATATATATTATTTATTTAGGTAGTCAATTGTATAAGAGTTTTTTGAGTTTATGAGAAGCCAAAGAAGACTTGGTGAAAGGCTAAAACTCGGCTTCTTATGATAGTGAGTCATAGCTGCTATAAGCAGAGAATAGAATAATCCTGAATTAATTCAAAGCATTGTATTGTAGACTTCTTCTTTTTTTAATTTGATTTCATGGTATTATAAAACAATGAGGTCATGTGGATGGAACATTGAAGATTTGTGTTTTCCCAGTTTGCAAATCCCCTGCTTTTGCATGAATTATCAATTTAGTAGATGAAGTACTAATAGAAATATGGATATCTAAAGGTTGTGAATTTTGGCTTTACACCTGTCAATTGCATTTTCTTGGATGTTTCTAAAGCATTTCAACAAATCAATTTTTTTTTGCATATCCTGCAATTATTGTAGTCCAAGAGGACACATCTCTTTGAGGAATTATGTCAAAGAGTTTAGGTGCCTTGTCTATGCTTTCACACTTTGCATAAATATTTACCAGGAAGTTGCAACTATAACATCTAACAAAAATACCTCTTCTATAATCCTTGATGAATGTCCATACCCTATTCCATAGCTCCCATCCTACCACAAGTAGGCAGGATGCCAATAAAAGTTGTGGAATTTGGAATTTGGCCTTAAATCTGCCAATTGAATTTGCTTGAATGTTTGTAAATCTTTTTTTGGTAGATTGTTTTAATTTCGTAGTTCATTTTCTTACCACACTGTCTTGTCTTCCTGCATTATCTTTAGAACAATATCTTTAGCGAATTCATTTTTTTGTTTCAATGCATTCATCTATTCACAAGTCTCATATAAATGGGTGGCATGACTAAAGCTTCAAACCTAAGAATGTCTCCTTCATGGACTACCCAATTCAAAGTTTGAGTGCTTCATTTTACTTTTGCAAATTGCACAATCCTTACATACCACAAAACTAATCAAAGAACCTACCTTTGTGGAAGGAAAAGGTTTGAGTATTTATTTATGAGAATGAATTGGATAAAATTTGACACTTAAATCTCAATAAAGAATTGCCATTGTTTACAAGCACTTCTAGGGAATTTATTGAATTGTAAGGATTATGTTCTCCCTATTCAAAAGCCTAGGATATGTAATACTTTTTGTATATAATCCTTAGTGTTAATAATAATATTTTATATTATTATTACTTAAATATGTAGTCATTTAAAGTTGTATTGAATGGTAATTTTATGTTGATAATTAGTAAAATGTTTTTGAATCATTTATTTTCCTCAATAAGTTCATTTGAAGCACATGTCTTGACTTGATATTGGTATTGGAGCTTCAACAAAATATTATTTTCTATACTTTTTTAATCCTCCAAGTCTTCTAATTTATTTTCCATGTTCTTTTAATCCTCTAAATATTCTAAGTCGAACTTGGAGACTCAAAATTAATATCAATTTGGAGATAGACAAATACAAAAGATTTTGTCTTGATAAGATCCTTTGGATGTGGAGAAATATTCCATCACATGCAAGAATGCAACTCACTATGGGAGAAAAATTGAAAGATTTGCATGATTCCCATGATATTTTTTATGGCATGCATGATTAATCCCATGTAAACTAATAAAAACATTCAAACTATTCAAAAGAATGGCATTGTAGGTTTGTCAACTTTTTCCAAAATAGTTGTAAAATGTGAAATTTGAATTTCGCTCAAATAATAAAGAGAACTTCTACACACAAGTTGCAAATCAATTTAAATAATTTGTATGGTTCCCGTGAAGTGGCGATGGTTGTAATAACACCTACCATTTAAAACCTTCACATCCGCCTATTGACTCATTATTGTGTATAACTACATGGCACACAGATTTATAAGTGGCAAACATATCTTATAAGCTGTCATTAAATTTCTGCACGTCTCTACACGGCGCCACTGTACGTGTAGAGAGGCTGGTTTATTGCGCTATATATAATGTGATTGTTCAAGAAGTTGATTCAGTGAGTTTTAGTGGAGCTTCACACTACTGGAATGCTTTCTTCTCATCCCTGCCTTGACGATCTAATTAAAAACATTGAGGTAACATTTAACTATTTTGGGTTTCAACTATCTATTTACAAAATAATAGATCTGACATTAAACTGAATTATTTAGTTGGTCATTTTTATGACTAAAATATTGTACTTTGCTTTTTATAATTTTTATTAAAAATTATTATGATTATTATAAAAGATCTTGTAGAAAGATTTAGATAATATTTTATATAATAATTTAGATATAAATTTTATATCTTAAATATGATTTAAAATTTTGATAATTTTACTTTTTATTAATTGAGTATTATATTGTAAATGTCATTTACTTTCTATTGAGTTTAGCAATCATGTGAATATGATTGTGAGTTAGTTGAATATTCATTAATATCTTGAAATTCTTATGTATTATGTATTAGTGAGTGTTGGGGTGTCAATAGTCTTATCTTCAAGATTAAGTTTGGCCCTAACCAACTAAAACGTATAACTTAAATGCATCAAAGTTTTAAAATATTGGGAATTACAATTTTTGAGCTATTTTATTTACTAAAACATTATTCTTTTGTATTTATATTATTTATTTCATATTTATTCAAAGAACTATTTCTAATTATGGAAGACTTATTTTATTTATATTTAAATTTCTAAAACATTAATAAATTGTTTTATTTTTATTTTTAATTTTATGTTAAAAAAAAATCTTAGCTTTTACTTTAAATTTGATATCCACTTATTTATCAAAATATTAATAATAATATTTTCAAAATAAGTAAAAGGCAATATAATATATAGGAAAGCTCTATAATTTTATAAATTTTAAATGTAAAGGTTAATCATTTTTTTAAGAAGCTTATAAGTCAAGAATCAAAATATTTTGATTCGTTATTTTAACATATTTTTTAATTTTTTAATTATAGTTAAAAAATTGATGGACAGATGTTGAGTAAATATTTAAATTATAAATAGCTAACCAAAATAAATAAAACACATAAAATTTATGTTTTCTAAATAAAATTGTTCTAACATGAAAGAAAATAAATTCAATTTGATATTTCTCAAAAAAATTAGGTAGATATATTTAAGATATATATATTTATTATTTCCTCTCATGAAACTATAAGTGAAGGGAGTTTCTAAGTAGTGATTAAAGATTTCTATTTAAACCAATAAAAAATATTTAAAAAAAAATCATTAATTTCAACGTTGTATAATATTTAAATAATTCAAACTAATATTTTTTACATATAATAATAATAATAATAATAAAACAATTTCTCTCAATTCTTATTTGAAAAGAGATTATGTTAAGAAATAAAAAGAAGCACAAAAACATAGAATAAGAAAAAAATGAATGATGGGGTGAAGAAAAATTGGATATTAAACGTGAACCCTTTACTTAATATATACCATTATAATATATATCTTATTATATTTCGTAGTATCTATATTATTTGTATTGTGTCTATTTTTATTTTAATATTTAGTTTTCTTATTTTTTTTGTTTTATTCATTTTAGCTTTAATATTATTATTAAATTAATTTATCTTATCTTCATTTTAAATTAATATTAAATAATATGATAGAAAAATTCAGCAAAGATATATCTTTGTCTTATTTATATAGATTATTTAAAAAGATTGATACGTTAGTTTAATAAATTATTTTTATTATGTTGAAATATTAATCCATTTCTACTTGAATATAAGTCTATTTTTTATATATTATTGTGATGCAGGTTCAAGAGCAAGATATAATGGACAATAGGCATATTTATGCCATGATAAGCCATACAGGAGATTTATTTGTGTGCCTTCCATCACAAGGATCTATGCAAATTATAAAGTATAACAAGTCTATGGGTGTTATTGAGAATGATCTGAATTACTGTTGACTAAAATGAAGGAGAAGGGAAAGGGTACTATAGGTAATTTAAGAGGAGTGATGAGGAGTTAGTTTGGTGTGAATGTTTTGATCATATACTTGGGAAGATGTTTTTGACCTTATAGATGGAGTTCAGTTCTCAATTTCATATTGTGTGTAAAGAATGAAATAGGCTCCTATTATTCTTGTTTCCTATTGTTTTCTAACACAACCTAGATGACTATTTCTTTTTATTTCTTACCAAGCCCAACAACTAAAAACATCTCACAAGGGTATATGAAAGTTTGTGCAAAATCAAGAGTAGACCTACTATTAATTAAAATCATAGAGCCTCAAAAAATGCATATATTTTGTAATCCCCTTACAAGAACATACAAAGAGATTCCCACATTCATAGAAAAGCATGTAAATGTAGCAAAAATAATGGAGAACGAAGAGTCCTATAAAATTGTAGGCATTCCAAAAGAAGAACACCCCAGTTGCATAAAAAAATACCATTGTGTTGAAATGTCATGGTGGATTGAAGTTGAGTTGTGATTGTCTAAAGAGTATTTTCATGTTTTGGATATTTATTGTGCCAAAGGTCTTCTCATCTGTCATTCAATCAAGTGGAATTTGTGATTTGGAACATGGAAGCTAAGCAAGTGCAATTAGTAGTCTTTCTAGAGGTAAATCTATCCATTCTGGGGGACATGATAAACTAGGTTTAATAGGAACCTAATTTGGACCTTGTTTTGATTATTATTTAGGAAACTTTGTATATTTTCTCTCAGTAGTGATAGAAATTTGGTGATTGGATGAGGACGACACATACACCCTAGTATTTGATTATCAATCAAATTCATGGTAAAAGGGCCATTCTCTAGCTTTATTTCACTATTATACAAGAGCCAAAAATAGTTCTTTCCAAAATACAACTTTTGTTAATGGTGTCATTTATTTCCTTGTTAGAACACTAATCATAGATGCTCAAGAAGGTGATGAATCTATAAATGCAAAGGGATTGTTTAGGGATGAAGATGGTCTATTTTACGAGATTATATGATATGTTTTAAATCAAGACACTTGTGGTATTTTTTCATTTTCATTCCTAACTCAGTATGTTATCCACATTACTTCTTTGAGTGGGAGGGAAAACTATTTTTCTTGACATTTAATTCCACTCGTGATGAAAACCTATTTCTACTAATAGTAAGTTCCATCTAGGACCACAATTGAGAAATTACATATGGTAGTGATGAGGGTAATGGGAATTTTGAGTTCTGGGTATTGGATATAGAATAAAAACATTGGACATGAGATCAAAAGTTGGATTTATCACATGTTATTTATGATTTTTGGGTGCTATTTGCAAGTGGTGGTATTTTATGATTGGAAATAGGTTACAATTCTCTTATAGTTTACCATATGGAGATTAGAAAATGCTGAAATCATCGAGTAGATGAAAATATTGTTTGGGAGAAGCCTAAACATATTCCATTTGTATCTTTTGAGCCTACCATTTTGTCATTCTGAAACTTTTGTGAAAATGAGAATCTGGATTATAAGTTTGGTGTTGAATTTTTGGTAAATAACCTCTTTTTAATTAATGTATTTGATAAAGAAATGAATTCATGAATGATATAAAATCTTCCTTCTAAAAATACAAAGTGACCTAAATAATAATCAGAATACTTGAAAAAAAAATTCTTTTAAAAATTTACTATTCTTTTAGAAATAAATCTATTATTGTGATGCAAGTTCAATAGAAACCAAATTATTAGTTTGAATTTTATTTAGAAAAGATTTATTTTCTTATTAAATTTAGTAATTTTTATTTTTATTATTATGATGCATATTAAGTGGGAACCTAAATTGAACCATTTAATGGTTCATTTTATTTTGAAAAGATTTAATTTCTCACAAAATTAAGTAATTTTGATTTTTATTATTATTTCTTATATAATTATGAGCAAGTAATTACGAGGAACTACGATGATTTCCCTTCTTCTTCATTTTCCATCATTGATATCGAGTGTTTTGAGAAAAAAACCAAATATAGTAAGGCATCCCTAGACTTGAACCTTTCTCCACTTAATGAAGAAAAAGAAGACACTCTGCGTGATGCCAAAGAAGATGCTTTCACTTCTCGACTCCATATGTTCTTACCATAACTTCTTGCAACTCATTTTATTGTTTGATTCATGGAAAATATAAAATACTCTGTCTTATGTCTTTACATTGGCTTTTTCTAATTATGTGCAAAATAAACAAATTTGCACAAAATTTTTCTTGTTCAATTGTCTAGTGCCAAAAGAAAATCGTTAATCCATCTGCATTTTGTTCATGGTTAGTAAAGATGTTAACCATAGATTATGAAATCTAATGGAAGATGAGTTTCTATTTGTGCAATATTTATGGAGACCTAAATTCCTGTTAAAACCTGATCTCGCTAGAAAGTTTCTTTTCAGTATTTTTTTTTGTTTAATTATTGTGTTGTTTTGTGGTTTGAGAGTGAAATAAGTCTTAAGATCTATAGAAACTTTGTTTTCTTTTATGTTTGGGTTTTTTTTTTTTAAATGTTTAATTTAAATTTTATAATTCTAATATTAAAATTTTTTAATAAAAATTTATAAATATTTTTTAATTAAATAGTAGAGTTTCCTTGAACAACTGCTTCGGTTTAAGAGGTGGGATTTCTTGGAGGTGATGTATCTCACCTATAGGGGACTAGTCTCCTAGGTACCCAAGATACGGATTGTTGGGCCACTAAATTGTAGGGATGTTTTTATCTATATATTTATATTTTCACTACATCTTAATTTAGCTAATGTTATATATCTTATAAAGATAAGTTTAATATAAATAAATAATTGTAATGATTATTTTCTAAAGTCATGTTCTTCTTTTGATTGAATAATTTTAATTATTTAATTAATTCTTTTATCCTTTTCTATTCTTCTTTTGATTATTTAAATAAATTAATATATATTTAATTGCCTTATTGCAGAGAAAAATATTTCAAGATTGTGAACGATTGTAGACACGTAAAATTTCCATCATGCATTCGATTAGGTCATATTCATCCATTCAACAAATAAATAAAGTTTATTTATCAATCTCCTAAAGTCATTAGTTTAAATTAAATAAATCAACTTGACCCTAACATCACCCTCCTTGATTAAATAAATCAATCCTTTATTTAATTAAGTCTGAAATCACCTTTATCTTGCATCATCCCTTTAACTAAATAAATCAAACATTTATTTAATTAAATCCCAAATGCATTTTCCATCCCTTTTGACTTAAATAAATCAAATATTCTAGTCAAAGGGGTGAAAATCAGCTAATCATCACCTAAGCTAATCTAATCTTGATTAACCTATCCTAACCACCCATCACATCCTTAGCTTTTCCCACTTGCACAAGTAAATCAATTTATTGATTTATTAAAATCCTTATTTTCTTTCAACTTGGCATAAAAAATAGAATATTCTTCCCTCAAATTTGAATTCAAAAACAAGTGGACATGTACACCCAACAAAGAATTTATGAGCTCTTACATGGCTCTTACATGTCCCTTTGGAAAGGTCAAACTCAACATTTACTCTTAAATTCAAATTTGAAATCTCCCTCTCTTTGGCACATTGACCAAAATGTGCTCATCCTCCAACCTATCACAAGTTGACAAGTGGCCTCTTTTCATTGGCTTGTTTTTTATCCCACATTGCTCTCTCATAAGCATTCCTTCAACTTGAGAATCTTTAAATAGAGATCATCTCCATTGGTTTAATCCTCCACAACTCCACAATATCAAGCACAAATACACCATTGACATTTGAATCCATATCATCTTAGCATTCCATATCATTCTTCATAGCATTTTCATCATGGAGCTTACCAAAGGATTGGGAAAGGGCTTCTTTCTACATTGAAGAAGCACCAATCCACTATAAGATGCTGGTTTGATTATTAGAATAATGTTTATCTATGTTTTGCTTGCTTCTTTTGCATTATTCTTGTGATCAAATGAATCTTATAGAGAATCTTTTGTTTTCTTTGGTTCACTAACAATGCTAAAGGATTTTTGTTTTTGAGCTAATGCATATTTAAGGTTCATACAAATGGCGCTAGAAGGAGGGCTTGATGTTCATTTTGACACCTCAAATGGTTGAAGATTTCGCTATTTATTTTGATCTTAAAAACTAGATAATGATGCTTTGATTTTCATCAGGCTTGCTTTGTAACATTTCTCTATTTGAGTTATCAAGCTTTAGTAGAGGAAAGAAACTTTTGAGCTCACATTTATGAAGAATAAAATTAATTATTTTTATTATTTGACATAACCCTGGCTGTCTCAATACTTGAATGTTTATTTTAGTAGCTAATACAGTCTCTGAAGATTACTATTTTGTGCAATAACTTAGCTGCCATTCCCTCTTGAATCACTTTTTTTTTTTTGTGCATTAAATAATTGTTGCAGATCTTTTTTGCATAAGGAACGCTGCAACCATTGTGAATATAGTTTTACACCTACCAAATGTGTTTGCTTAAAATATTTTCTTGCCTTAGTCCTCTGCGTAGGTCCTACAATCAATGCATTATGACAAAGAACAGTAGAAACCTTCAATTCCCAGCCAACTGCAGTAGTTTGAAAGTTTTTTTTTCAAAATAGCATTTGGGTGCAATTTTTCACCTACCAAATGCATTTTCTAAAAAGCCTTTAAATATCTTTATACGTTGTTGTTTAAATGTGCTTGCAAATAGCATTTAAAGCTTGTTTATTTTTGAACTTACACCTACGAATTACAATAACTTTGAAATGTTCTCAAAAGAGTTTGGTTGCACCACGTCAGAAGAGTTTAGCTGCCCATGTTTCTTTTCTTTAAGGCATTCTGTTAAACAGTTCAAGACCTTGTCTCATTCGCAGAGGTAGGAAAGGCCACGGTCAAGAATTTAAATTTACACCTACCAAGTGCGTTTGCTTGTTTGTCAAAAGTTATTTGTTGAAACTTTACACCTGCAAAAAATTACCTTTTTCTCCAGCAGTCCCATCGAACAATAGAAGGTGCAAATCATGTCAAAAGATCTCTGTCAAAGCTTGCGCTATCATAACTTATAGTCTTCAAGTCGCGCCAAAAGGTATCCTTTACGTTTGTTGGTTGTGATAAATGCTCTTAACTGCTGTTTTGTACGCCTGCTAAAGGCATTTTCCTAAAAGTTTCTAAAAACCTTTCCAACAAGACCACCCTGTGCGTATCCTATGACCATAGTAAACCATAGCTTATGATAGGAGCATAAAGGAAACATTCGCTGCTCTATATTTGAAGGCATCATTTATATAAATAGCATTGCATTCTTATTTTTTAAGCAAAATGTTTCTGTGAAATGCATAGGCTGGAAGGATTCTTGTTGAATATGGCTTTGCACCCACTAATTGCATTGGCTTGAAAGCTAGTCAGGGAAGCGAACTGGAGAGCTGGTTTTATCAGGAAGTGATTTCATTTAGGAAAAATATTGTTGTCATGTGTCTTGTTCTCCTCACATGGTAGTTATTTTGAGTTTTGAACAAATTATCATTTTATGCTTGATTGGTATGTGTCTTTCCTTCCTCTGTTACATGGTAAGACCGTTGTTAAGAAAAGATTTGTTATCTCAACTAGTCCATAGGTCGATTCCCAAGCTCCAATAACAACTAGTATTTAATAAATGCAATCCACGAATCACGTCCAAAGAGCAATCATTGCATTTCATGCAACCATATTTTTGTCAGGCATTCTGTCAAGCAGTTCATCGCACTACCCACCAGACTTTTGTCAGGCATTCTGTCAAGTAGGTCAATTTTAGAGATCTGTGTGTATTCAGTCAAATCGACTTTTGTGCTTTGTCTACACTTCTATCAGTTCATAAATTTGTCTCTACATTGATTGGGGCCCATTAAAAAACTCTGTTGTGTTTTAAATTCAGAGTATTCGTTCTTGAGCAAATTTTTGAAGAATATTTAATGGAATACCATGCAGGGTCTGACAACTGCTCGCCAAATTAAATGTTCCTCACTGTCTTTCAAGATTTAGCACAATCTAGTGAAAGGAAATGAGTTCATATTTTAATGACTATGTGCATGTGGGAGTAGAATCCGCTTGCTTATATGATGTGAAGTATGGCCGCTATGTAGTCGGGTTCCCTTAACAATTTTATTATCTTTTGTTCCTGATGAGAACTATGCTTTTTATCTTATTGGCTAGTGAGGAGTACGCTGGGAGTCTTGCTTGCGTCAGGCGTGGCTTGTTTCAAAAAAATCAATATTCTTGTCCTTCATGATGGAAATCTTTAGTGCAGAGAAAATATATTAGCTTTTCATGATCAAATTCTTAGTAGGTGACTCGATTAGTTCCGTCTATATTTAATGATCACCCTTCCCAATGGTCATATCCTAATTGCTATGCACTACAATCCAAAGTTTGGTTTTTGTTTTCATATTCATGGTCATACTAAAGCTAACAACTTTTTCTATGCAGATTCAATGTTGAAAGTTTAAGGGTATTATATTTTCAGTCTTTTTTAAATGTGAGAGTGAATAAATCAATATTGTTGTCTTACCATTGAGGCTACGATAAGGAAGTGTATTGATAATTGATGTCTCACCAATATTGCATTAAAAACATCTCCTAAATTGCAAGTGGTCCATCCTTCATTTATCATAATAGCTGGAATATATTTAAGACCAAACAATATCGATAGTTGGATTGCATTCATAGCTGGATTGTTGCATGGGAGATTGACTAGTCAGTAATAGCAATAAGGAGGCACTTTTATTGGTAGATTTCAACAGTAGAAAGAAAAAATCATTGAATGAAGATCAAATGCATTAAGAGCTGCTAAGTTTGGGGTTTTATGGAGCAATATCTTTCGTAAAGTGGGTTTTTTCTTTAAAATACCCATTAATGCATTAGATAAATTGTAAAATCTTTACTTTTGATCAAACTTCAAAGAGTATTTGGATGAATTATTTGCATATCTCTAGTTTCTTTTTCTTTTTCTTGAACATTTAATCCACGCGTTTCTTTGTATTCTTATTGTAGGTGCAATATTATGGTGTAGCAAGACCGAGAAATCTAGAAAAAAGCTAACAAGCAGATTTAAGTTGGGAGAGTGGGCCTTGAGCATTAAACTTGAACTTGGAAAAAATAATTTTTAAATGCTTATCGAAATAATCTAGAGCGTCCATTTCCCACTTTTGTTTTCTGTTTTAGGCCAACTAGATCATTGATTTTTTTTTTCAAAGTTGGGATAAAATTGAACCCTAGAAACTGACTAGACTTCACTTTTGGGTGAAAATTGAACAAACAAACTTCACATTTGAATTTTGGAACTTAAAACGAACTCAACACTGCTTAAAGTTAAAATGAACAAGTGCTTTTATCTTTTTGTAATCTTTTATGCAAAATAATCTCATCTAAAAAGGCGTATGCACTTCTCTCGTTCTTCACGTCAATCTTGAGAATCAAAAGTCTTTTTGATGACATTAAGTTGCATAAAATATTGCCTCCACACTTCAGTTTGGATTTAAAAATTGAACAAAACACTTTGCAAGTGTGATTAAACTTATTGCATGTGTTCTCCCTTTTTTTCTAAATGAACGTTGATCGAACTATGAATATGTTTGCTCGCTTTTCTCTATCTTAGAGGACCTACCTTGGGGAAAAAGTACTCACCCAAGGGAACAACTCAACCGGTAACACTCTGAAGCTAAGAGTATTTCCAACCGGGATATAAATGTGGGTATTGGAGTAAACGCCAGTATGATGTGGTTGATTTTGACGAGATGGATCTAAAAGGGGACTCTCGCTATATGGGTCAATCTCCATGAATAGAAAGTCTAAAATAAAACCCTTGTTTGTAGTGGCCTATTAACCCATTCATCGAGTTTATCAAAGTGGTGCATTAGAACTTAGATTCCAAGAAGTTACTTGCCATGTCCGATCTTGGTTGAAATATAGAGGTTAAGACTTCATTCTTAACATACCTTTATATGTTTTCCTTGGTTGCATGTAAAATCATCTCTTCTACTACGAAGGGCATGAGGCAAGCCCACCAAGAAAAATGTACCAATTGAGCTAGGATGTTATATTGCTTGTGAGTCAATTTGAAAACATGGTGCTTTAATTGAAAACATTGGAAAACCAACATTCAACATGAGCATCAAATCTCAAACCCTTTAGGAGAAGCAAATATCCTTGAACAAATTTACATGTTATTGCTTGACCTTGGGATTCGTATCCTTAGAGGCTTCTAAGCATTTGGATTTCATCTCAATTTGCTCCTACTAAGGTCAACAATAGGTAACTCTTGCCTCAAATTTCCTTGGTTTTCGCATAATACACTTTGCAGGATAAGGGGAAAGTTGAGACATTAGACATCTAGATTCAAAATCTAATCAAGAGTGTGTTTGTGGTAAAAAGAATCCATTAAACAAAGAATAAATCAATCGGACCCCACACATGTGCTTGGCATCTTTTGGTCGTATGGTTTTCATGCAAACATCATTCTTTTGATTTTGAATTACTCTTAGAGAAATGAATGTTCTTCACTATCTCGGTCTCGTAAACAAGTCCTTCCTAGGTTCTTTTAGGATCAAATCAAACACTTCATCCAAATTCCAAACATCTATCAAAATCCATCCCATAAACAACTTTAGAGCTTTGAAAACATCATTCTAGACTTGAGTAAATCATCAAACCAAAAATCACCTTGTTTAGTTAGGAGTATGGGAATGCATCCTTTCTCATACCTCTAATTAAATCAACAATCCTTTGAACAAGTTCATCCTAAGATAATATCTTACATCTTAGGGTTTACAAGTTCGTTACCCAAATCAAACCAATCAAAATCAAACCCTAAGTCTAGCATTGATCCAAAGTACCTAAATGTTCAACACTCATATCATTTCCCCTTTTCATCCTTCATCTCGTCATTGGTCCTAAGAACCTTAGCGGTCACTTTTGCAACAAGGTCAAATCACAAGAGGAACATGGAATATAAACTTGATCCATACATCATGAGTAATCCAAGTCAACTAAGCTATCAAATCCTTACAATTCCAATTGATTATCAACACTCGCATCTATACAAACCATACATGGGATCATTACCTTCGACAAATGTCAATAGTACAAAAAATGTGGGTATGCCCAAATCAAATTTTGGGAAACCTTTCCCAGTGGTAGATTTAAATCCAAGTCCAAACCTACAAATTAACCAACTAAACAATCAATGCATGAGCCTTCAAATGAACAATGTCATCCCACCAAATCCCTACATGCCAAATGAGAATGTACCAAGTACAATTTTTCCAAACATGAATCCGAAAAACTTTGGGATAAATATGTTTGCGAATCACAAAAAAATTGTTCAAAGTCCAAACAGGATGTTAACGACTCCGTGTATTAATCCAAGTCAAGGTAACACCAAGCAAAATCAAAGTTACCTAAATCAAGTCAATGTGATTCCCAACATCAACAATGTTCAATTTCAACCTATCATGCCAAATCTGAACATCATCCCAAATCATAACATTGTCCAAAATTAATTTTTCTATGATCCCATTCAAAAACCACAAGTATGCATCCCAAATCTGCTTGAACAAAAACCAAATCAACTATATCAAGGGAGTCAAGATCGAAATCAAGATCAAATTTGGCAAGATCGAATTGTTATACTTACCAAAATAGTTGATTCATTACACCAAGAGACATCTCCACCACCATTACCCATATCAACATCATTCCTTGGTTTAGGGCTTCCCCCTTTACCTAGCACCAATCACTCCATCCAAATCAATCCACCTAACACCAATCAAGCCATCACATCAAATCCTTTGAATATACCATCAACATCGCACCAATAGATTGTATCTAATCAAATGAAAACATCAATCATGACAAATAAAAATATGGTCTCCCAAAAGCCTATCACCTCGGTCATTCCAACCATTCCTATCACCTCGATCACTCCAACCACCCCTATCACACCCATCATATCTCAAACCCTCACGATCACTCCAAACGTATCTCAATGAATTGTCACTACATCCAACACAATTCCAAATCCACCACCAAAACCAAACGCAACAAGATAATATAACATTGCGCTAAAAGCTCACCAGGCCTACCAAAAGGCCATCCAACAATATCTAGCCATGCAACAAGCAGCCCAATCTCAACAAGTGCAACGAGCCTCTCAAGCTGCCCAAGCCTCTCAAGCTACCCAACAAACACAAGAACAAACACAAAAAATGATAGCTATTGGGGATAATGATGAACATTCAACCATTGGTGATAGCATTGACAATCTCCCCACCATAATTATTGAAATAAATGATCAAGATGTATCCATCAAAGTGCACATTGGAGATGTTTCTATCTCATTCAAATATCAAATCAACATAGGTCAAGAGTCACTTTTGAATCACGATCAAAATCCACCAACAATGCTTGACAATGATCTAATTCAAGAAATATCAACATCACTTGACCCTATGGTTGAGGACATCAAAAATCCCTCGACCACAATTGTTGAGAACAAGGATCAATATCAATCCATCACTAAGCACCTTGAAGCTATGTCTACTTCATCCAATGATCAAATCAACATATGTCAAGAGTCACTTCTCAAACATGATCAAAATCCACTGACAATTCTTGACAATAATCCAATTCAAGAAATGTCAACATCACTTGACCCTATGGTTGAAGACATTCACAATCTATCTACCACAGTTGTTGAAAACAATGCTTAAGATCTCTCAATTAAGGAGCACATTGAAGATGTTTTCACCCCATCCGATGATCAACTCACCATACATCAAGAGCCACTTTTTAGTGATCTATTTCAAGGAGTGTTAAGATTATTTGATCCTATTAACATAATGCACAATCTGTTGACCTATGACCATGTTGAAAATATCTCTACATTTCCTTATGAGTTAGAGTACATATCTCAAGAATTCATTCCAAAGCATGATCAACATCTTTTAGCAAAATCTACCAGTGGCCCTTTCCAAGAAATGTTGACCCCCTTTGACCCCATGGTTATAGATACTGAAGGAATTCTCAACTTGAAACTTGATCCAAGTCCACTCAAAGATCAATAGGATATTGATCCATTCCCCATACCTAATGACGACATCCAAGAACCCTTTGTAAGCAATCCATCCTTTGAAACTAACCCATGTCAAGAACTTGATCCAAAGCATGTCGAAAGCAACTCCAAAATTATTCAAGATCAAGCATTTGTATCTCCAAGATACTATAATGATCTAATGGACACTCTCCTATCTATACAAGATGAACATACTCCTCCATCTACCCATGAGATGCTTTCTTTGGAGGGACACGTAGATGATCTTCATTCAGAACATGATTCCTTTACTCTTGACATTATTACACAAAAAGAACAGGTTATTGATTCGTACAGTCAAATAGAGTGTTCAACATCAGTATCAGATATATCACAAATTCAGACTAAGGACATAATGAATAAAGATATCTAACATTATCCACTCAAGGAAACAAGTTAGACAAAACTGTATAATTCAGAGTTAGCAGAGCAACAAATTGAAACAACGTCACCTACGGTGGTCATTTATTAGAGAATGTATTCTAAACAAGAGCTCTTAGAACAGACAGAATCAAAGCATGAAGGTACTTCCACAATACTGGGGGCAGCTTCGTCTTAAGCAAACGTCAACATAGGGAGCATGATGAGTCCTTATGATGAAACTAGTGTCAATACTACAACCAACCACGTCACGAATCTTCATCCACCCATCACCCCATCCATGAATTGGGACCAATGTCAAAAGAAAGAATTGAATCAAAGTACAAAGAATGTTATCAAAGAAAAAGAAGCTAGAAAGCATAATGGACAAATCAAATACAAATGGATACCAAAGAATACAAAGAAAGATCAGCCCTATCAAACTCCATTAGTCAAAGAAACTATGGGGCAAGATAAAAAAAAGGAAAAAGTATCCATCAAAGATGTCCACAAAAGAAAAATCAGGCTTTTCAAGCGAAATACAAAGTGTATCAAGCAGTTGGTCCTAATTCCATGCACACTTCCGTATCCACCCATCATTGCTCATCTTCCTAAGTTTGGAGAGTCAAAGATTCCAAGCTGTCAACCAATCCATCTCTTATCCCTAAACACACTCCATCCATGCCTCCATGCATGATATCCAATTCTCATATTGACCATGTATTGGCAACAACCCTTCATCATGAGGATTCAGAAGGCACTCTATCACGATGTGCGCACAAAGACAAAGTCAACTCCAGTATCAACAAAGTAGATCATGAATCTCAAAAGTTGCATTCAAGTGCATGTATCTTTGCAAAACAACTTCTTCAGGCAAGATATCGATGGCACATTATGATAGAAGCATCCACATCAACACCACCAGGTGGGTCAACATGAATCTTTCAAAAAAATACAAAAAAATAAAATAAAATATGAAAATCCAAAAAATTAGAAAAAGGATTGAAAATAGTAAAGATAAAAATCGTCCTCTAGTGAAAACCACTACGGTGGCGCTTTGGATATGTACCATGATGAAAACCCGGTAAACAACATCATGTGTGGAATCGAGCATCTACGTGCACCAGTTCAGATGAAAGCATCTCATCCCATCCATAATAAATCCATCATTCCATCCGTCTCAGCTACAATAAATCCACTCATCCACACACCATTTACCCAATCCATTTTCATCCATTTGCATCCATAGTCCAAATTATCTTGATCTTGATGAAAGTTTGGGGCACACTTTACGCTTGCTTATGGTAAACATCTTGACATGGGCCATTTTCATTGATCCTATCCTATGCAACATTATTTGAGTCATGAAGCATTATCCAATGAAGCATTCCTCCATTTAAACACCTTATCTTATTGCAAGATAATCCTTGGCATCCTTTGTGTGCTTACCATATCCATCTGTCCATACACCTATCCAAGTGTCCATCCATGACATTCCATATATTACTAGACACTGGGGGCAGATATTTACATCTTGCTTCAAGAATAAATCTTGATCTATATCCTCCAACTTATGTGGTGACCAGAACATTGGAAAATTTCAAATCAAATTGGTCAAGCATTTGTGATCCAAAATCCAAATCACTAGCCCATGGCATATTTTGGCAAGAAGACATTCCTTATCAGTCTTCATCTTTCATCAAACATCGATCCAAACAATCATTATCAGTTGCATCTAACGCGCCCTTCAAACGTCACATCAAATCATTCCAACAAATTTTGTTCCAAAATCAAGCTTCATCAAACATGATCAATCAAATCCAATCAAAAAATCATCATCTCAGGATATCATTGTGTTGCTTAACACTATCCTTGCATTGTTGTGCATCCTCAACAATGTTATCATCATCAATCCTGATCATTCAAATCCTTGCATTGTTTTCCATCCTCAATAATGTTATCATCATCAATCCCATCAACATCCCAATCCTTGTGTTGCATAACACTATCATTGCATTGTTGTGCATCCTCAAAAATGTTATCATCATCAATCAATCAAATTCAATCAATCAACCCTAGCTTGGTTTTCAACAAAAATTCCAAAAAGAGCACTGATATCATTAGACATGTCAATATCCAAATCGTCAAAATCATGCGAAAATCCAAAAACATCATAAAATCAGAAAATCCAAAAACATTCAAAACACATCAAAATCACAAAACATTTAAAAAACACAAAAATCCAAAAACATCCAAAATCACACAAAACACAAAAACATTTGAAAAAAAATCAAAATAAAAAAACATTCATAAAATATCAGAAAAGCGCAAAACATTTGAAAAATCAAGAATCAAAACATTTGTAAAATCTCCAAAAAATACCAAAAAGAACGTCAAAACATTCCAAAAATTCCAAAAACATCCAAATAGTTGAAAAAATCCATCCATCTCATTTCTCTTTCACCCGCGATAATCAATCATCCATAATAAACTGATCATCACCTTCATCCTTTGGCAACACAAACAGAAACAATCACAACAATCAACAAAAGAAAGCTTCAATCGTAAAATAAAAAACAAACAACAAATCTTTTAAATGCAAAATCAAACTCTCGATCATTTGTAAACATGTCAATCAACCTTATATCAACAGCCTATCAATCAACTTATCAACCCATCATCATCCTATACAATGCATGTCCTAGGATATATCGTTTCGGCAATGGGCGTCATTTTGGATATCACTTGGATTCTTATCCTATCAAAACACATCCCTTTGGCTCAAGGTATGAAGAGCATTGACTTTTTTGCGTTCTTGATCTTTTCTTTTTATTTATCTTATTGTGCTCATTCCAATGATCATTATGATATCCAAATGAAGGATTTAGGGAGATAGGAATGGGGCAATGATCATTATCCTTTTGTCCACTGTTCTTGTTGGATGTTCTTGTAAAATAACTTGGTGAATACTTGTTGTGAATCCCAAATACAGGTACCTGCAAAACAAAGAGATTAAACACCCTAAGTAGGATATTGCAAGTATAAACAAGGATTCCCCATGAAATCCATTTACAAATCAAACTAGGAATGAAAATATTGAAGAACACAATATAAGTGATAAAAACAAGATAAAATCCTAATTAGATATGCAAACTCTCAATCCCATGGGGGAATTAGTGCCAATTTGATGTGGAAATTTGGCCCTTTCCCAATTCCTATGATTGCAAGCTTCAATATGTAGACTTGATGATGAACTTTGATCCACTTTTGATGATGAATGATGAAGACTCCAAGCCAAATCTGCAAAAGAACCTAGCTATGGACTCAATGGTGTGAAACTTGATAGATATTTGAGCATGGTAACTTTACTCAAATTGTGGATGATCAAATGAGGAGAGGAGCTCTTCATTTATAGGATTTCAAGATGGATGAAAGCCCAAATTTGAGCAATGTGGGACTAACTTTCATCCAAGGATATGGTGCCAATTCTCAAGCTATGAACAGATGATGGTTGTGCAAGATTTGGGGTTTGTGCCAATAAATGCCAATATTTGATTTATTCAAATTTGTTGAAATGACATGTAAGAGGGAAGGGAAAATGCAATAAATGCCACTTGGCTCAAGGAAAAGGACATGTAAGAGGTTTTAAATGCCTTATTGGATGTAAATGTTGACTTAGAGTTTTTGAATTCAAATTGAGAGAATATTCCAAAAAGATGCCATGTGAGGGAAAATAGGGATTTAATAAATGAATTAAATCTATTTTCATGTGCAACTTGGATTATCTAGAGGATGTGACATGAGATGGGGTTAAATTAATCAAGGGTTTAATTAATTTAACAGGAGATTAGATGATGTGACTTATATGACCCAAATTTATGGATTTATTTAAATTAGATAAGAGAGGAATATGATAAGAGGTTAATTAAATAAATATTTTGATTTATTTAATCAAAAGGGATGGTGTTAGATTAAATCAAATAGGGTTTTAATTTATTTAATTTAATGGATAGACTTTAGAGATTTAATCAAAAAAATTGATTATTTAATTAAATAGGGATAATTAGATTAGATGGATTGATTTAATTAACAAGAGGAGACTCAATTAGACAAAATGATTTATTTAATTAAGAGACGAATATTGATGAGTTTAATCAGATAAGGGAATTTGATTAAACGGTTAGACCGAGGGATGATTTAGGAAGAAACAATGTTAGTAAGTCAGGATCAGATGCACGATGTCAATCAGTATATTTTCGATGTCTACACTTTCTTTGTTAGGTACGTCCTAGAAAGGTTTCCATATGTCAAGTGTGAACAAGAATACTAGTATCTATTTGTCAAGTCAAAGTCTATCACACTAAGTACAACACCATCCTGGTCCTTTATACCTTGATGCATCGTGCTTATGTGTGTTATCAAACATAAGGTAAGTAGCCCTTTTAAAATCCCAATCCTTGATAAGCAAATCATCATCATCTATCATCATCATCATCATCTCTAATAAAGTCTCGTCAGATCATGGACTTGTTGGATCCTCTTGTCATCATCTCATTTCTTCTTTCTTCTCTCTACGCTAACATAACATCACCAATGCATCCATCATGCATCCATCCTGCATCCATCCTACATACACCAACCATCAACATTTGACATATCATCTAACATACATAGTCATCATCATAATATAGATCTGTTAGTCTAAGAATCTCATAAATCATACATTTGCATAAAACATCTATTACATAATCATATAGGCATTATCACATCATCTCATTTGCATCATCATCGCAATCATCCATAACCATGCATTTTGAACCTCTTTATCGTGAGATCGACCCTCAAATAGAATCTTTTCACTCAATCTCTTGAGGGGGAAATGTACTAGTGTACTTCTTTCCGCTGGGGCATCCAAAAAAAATAGAATTTTTTTGAATTTTGATCACGGAAAGTTTATTCTTTGAACCAACATAGCAAGTACATTGCTTCAAAGAGGGGAAAAATGTAGACACGCAAAATTGGTATCATGTATTCAATTAGGTCATATTCACCCATTCAGCAAATAAATCAAGTTTATTTATCAATCTCCTAAAGTCATCAGTTTAAATTAAATAAATCAACTTGATCCTAACATCACCCTCCTTGATTAAATAAATGAATCCTTTATTAGTCGATAGGCTATTTACGTGGGGGAACCCCACCAGGATTTCCCCCAGTCTGACGTCGCTGGGAAGATTCCAGTGGGGCTCCCCCCATAACAGCACAACTTTCGGCGAAAGTTTTTAGTGGCGTGGAAGAAACCTCCAACACGATAGCGCATAAAAATATAAAATGAAGAGACAAATGTTGACGGATGATCTGACATGACCATTACGTACTGTACGTTTGGCCCCCCGCGGATTAATAAATTACCTTTGCTCGCAGTTAAAATGGAAGACGTCAAAACGGCCAGCACGTTTCCCACTTTATCAGTTGATTTCACAAGCATTGCCTCTAGTCGAATTAAATTTGCCAGCGTATAGTTTGAAAATGTTTTGATATTTATTATTAATTGTGGTCGCTATCTTTATTTAGATCAATTGCCAAAAAAAATTGATTGAAAATTTGATTTTTGTATTTTAATATTTTATTTCTTTTTTAGAAAATAAGAAATTTGTTTGATCAAAATCAATTGAGTTTTCAAAAGTAAGAATAATTTAAAACTTGTTACATTTCATATTTTTTTTGAACCAAAGGGGTAAATTTTTATTGAAACTCAAAGAACAACATTACAAATTACTCAAGAGACCAAAGTCCCCAGGATAACCATGACCACCAAGCAGGAAAAGACAAACAACACCATCAACCATCACCTTCTCCCTCCCTGTCCTCAACTAGAATTCTCTCAAAGTCAGGGCGAAGCACCGGAGAGACCATTTCCCACTCCTTAATTCTCCATCCCTCAGCATACTCTGACACCCATTTCACCAAGCAATCAACAGCCCTATTCCACTCCCTTGGAATATGAACGAATGTCACCAACTCCATTAATGAACTAACCCGCAAAATCTGTTGCACCACCCCAGCCAACTGCCAGCTGACATCCTCCACTTTCTGCTTAATAAGTAAATTGATCAAAACCTGGGAATCAGATTCACAAACAACCCTTCTCCAACCCAATTCATGAGATTTCTCAAAAGCATATAGAATTGCCAACCCTTCCATAAGGTTGACAATATGAACACCCTCATATACCGAAAAGAGGAAAACCACCGAACCCAAATAATCCCTACCAATTCCCCCAATACTAGCCGGCCCCGGATTGCCTCTAGAGGAACCATCAGTATTGATTTTGAGAACCCCAATTGGGGGAGGCTGCCAGAAACCAGACCTTTGAACTCTCTGCTTCAAATGCTTACCACGCTTTACACCTGCCGAACCCAAGGACAGCCCCTGAATCCCCAATCTCTCTGCCACTTCAGCATCCCTTTTCTCCAAAGGGAATTCCAACTCACACTTAGCCACCACCGTCTCCTGAACCATGCCCAAAGTTCTCTGCCAAATTTGTTGCACCAACTTCTTTTCTCCACGAAATATTCGCCAGTTCCTCTCCAACCAAATCTGCCACAATATGAAGATAGGACCCACAGACCACACCACCTGTAAAAAGGAAGCCATAGACGGAGGCCTACCCAACCTCTGCCAAAACTCAATCAAGGAAGAAGCATGAACACAGGGACTATTCCAAACGCCCCACCAGAAATGCCAAATCTTGAGGGAGAAAGGGCAGCGAAAAAACAAATGAGTCGAGTCCTCCTCGTTAGCTCCACACAAAACACAGACCGAGGGACCCTAGAAGCCACGCTTCTGAATGTTATCCCAAGTCAAGCACCTATTCCAGGCCAAAGTCCACACAAAGCAGTTACATTTTGGCCAGGAAGACTTGTTCCATATCTTCTTCCACCACTGAAATTCATCCCCCTCCACCCTATGGGATAGTAGCTCCCGATAGCTAGAAGCAACAGTATAGTCCCCTTTAGGATTGGGAGACCAGGCAAGCACATCATCATTCTGGAGAGAACTGCAACGTCTACTAGAGAGGATACTATGTAGCTCAACACATTCTTCTGGCAACCCAAAATCAGGCCATTCGTCTGGAGACTTCCATCCAGCCACCTCCAGCTGACCACGAAAGGAAAATGACTTAAAGTCGCTTACCCGAGTCCATCCAATCTCATGAAATCTCTGATAGAGATTTAACAAGTGGGGAAACTGAGAAATTATGGGGGGGTATCCATCCCACGAATCGGACCAGAATTGAACCTCAGTCCCCTTGTTACAAATCCAAAATAAACCATCCTTAATAAGAGTAGCCCCTTTCTTGAGCGTACTCCAGATCACTGAGCCCTTTCCAAGAAGGGGGTAACGAGGCATCTCCACCTGAGGGATTCCTTGAAAATACTTCTGAGAAAGAATCTTGGCCCAACTCTTATCTTGCTCCTTACACCACCTCCAATATAGTTTCGCAGCCAAAGCCACACCAGTCAAAGCCATCTGTCGCAGACCCAAGCCACCATATTGCTTTGGGCTGCACACCACCTCCCATCTAACCAAGCTCCATTTGGAAGACTCCAAGCTACCAGCCCATAAAAATTGTCGTGTCACAGAATCCAAGTCCTTAACAAAACCCAAAGGGGCAACCTGCAGCATGCATCTGTAAATGGGCAAAGCTTGTACCACCGACTTGATAAGCTGAACAAGACCAGTGAAGGATAACCACCGGTGAGTCCAGTGATTAACCTTTGCCCTAAATTTATCTAAAATGCTCTGCCATGACTCCCGAGGCAATCTGCCCACCGATATAGGGAAACCAAGATAGGTCAAAGGAAGTGTCCCGATCTGAAATCTCAAAGTTTGACCAATCCTCCTCTGAATGGAACGCGGAGTGTTGAAGAAAAAAATAGATGACTTATCCTCATTGATTTGTTGGCCTGAGGCAACCAAGTAAACATCCAACACTCTACGTAAATTAGAAGCCTCATGCAATGTAGCCCTACCCATCAGAGCAGTATCATCCACAAATTGAAGATGAGATTGTGGAGGTAAATTACCTCCCCACTCCCAACCCTGTATGCTACCCATCTCCACGTTCCTTCTAAGCAATCTCCCCAAACCTTCAGCGAGGAGGATAAACAAATACGGAGAGAGAGGGTCCCCCTGACGAAGGCCCCTAGAAGCACTGAATAACTCAGAGTGATTCCCATTAATAAGCACAGAGAAAGAGACTGAGGTGACACAACTCTTAACCCATTGAATCCACTCCACCGCAAACCCAAAAGCAGCAAGAACCTTCCACAAGAAGGACCATCAAACTCTGTCATAAGCCTTCGCCATATCCAATTTGATAAACATTGCCTTTTCCTTGGAGTTGGCCATAGAGTGGATGACTTCAGTTGCAATAACAATCCCATCCAGAATCTGTCTGCCAGCAACAAAACCACTCTGTTCCTCGGAAATCAACTCCTCAAGACCCTTTTTCAACCTGTCAGCAATTACCTTAGAGATAATTTTATAGATGACATTGCAAAGAGAAATGGGTCGAAATTGGCTTAACCTATCCGCCCCCTCACACTTGGGAATAAGAGCAAGGAAAGTAGAATTTAAAGCCCTTAGCATCTGCTTGTTCCTTTGAGATTCGTGCACAACCTCCAGGAGATCCAACTTGATAATATCCCAAAATTCTTGGAAAAACTCAATCAGGAAGCCATCGGGACCTGGCGCCTTCCCCTTCTGCATCTGGAACACAGTTTCTTCGAGTTCTTCCAAAGTGATATCATTCATAAGCTGTTAGTTCAGCTCCCTAGACACAAGATGAGGAATACAAGAAAGAACCTGAGCCTCCTCAGGAGACCCCCCTTGCGAGTCCTCCCTAAAGAGAGAAGCAAAGTATTGTCTTACCTCATTAGAAATTTCAAGGAAGGAAGACAAATGTTCTCCCCCATCGTTCACAAGACCAGAGATAGAATTCCCATGCCTCCTAGTTTTCACCGAATTGAAGAAAAAAGATGTATTTTTATCCCCTTCCTGCAGCCAAACTATTTGAGCCTTCTGTTTCCAATATATTTCTTCCCTCAGCTCCCATTCCTCCAAGTTTCTCGCAGCTTGAGCTTCAGCCTGAAGAAGCTCAGGTGTCACACCAACCTCCCTTAACCTCCTTGTGATACTATCCAATTCTTCCTGAGCCACTACCTTTTCCTGGAAGACATTCCTAAAACACTGAGAGTTCCAGTGCTTAAGCTGATATTTAACATGTTGAAGACACTTGGAAAAAATATACATTGCCGTCCCATAAGTGGGTCTACCACTCCTCCACCATTCTGCCACATAATCCCTCAGAGAAGGGTCACGCAACCACATGAGCTGGAACCTAAAAGAAGGCGTACGCGGAGCACAAGTCGAATCAATGACAAGCTTGATAGGCCAGTGATCTGAACCTTTCCAATCCAAGATCTCAGAGCGGGAAGACCACATCCCCCCAACCCAGTAGTAGGACACCAAAAAGTGATCCAGTCTTTCTGCGATGCAATAATCCCCAACTCGACGGTTGTTCCAAGTAAACTGTCCATTACTAGGCATGATATCAAAAAGATTTAAAGAGTTGATGCTATCCCGAAGCAACAAAGCAGAGGGCTCCAGCCTCCCAGAACCACCCCGCTTCTCAGCCAACTCGCAAATAGCATTGAAGTCACCAGCCATAATCCATGGATGGAAAGGTGCTATAGATCGGACTAACCTGATATGAGACCACAGATCTTGCTTACCCTAGATATCAGTAGGAGCATAGATATTAGAAAAGAGAATAACCTCCCCTGTCTCAAAGCTAGAAGCAATCATAGACATTGTGGATTTAGAAGACACCCACCAAAGAGGTCAAAATTTCTGAGGATTCCAAAAATAGGCTACACCCCCAGAAGATCCATGAGCACCGATACATTGACACTCACCACACCTCCATAGCCTAGGTGCCAAGTCAAGCATACTCTCAACCGATAACTTAGTCTCTTGAAGAAAAAACACATCAGGACCATGCTTTCGAACTAAATCATGAACCGCTTTTTGTCGAGGGCCGTTGTTCAAGCCCCTTACATTCCATGAAAGAACTATCATTTCAAGGGGCTCGAAAAGTGAGAATCTAGAGTCTTTACTGACCCTGACTCAACCAAGTTCTCGCCTATCAATTTGATCTTTTCTACATCCTTCTTTCTACCTGGTTTGGCCAATTTCTCTACCCCACCTTTCTTAATATCTTTTTGCAAAATACCCAATTTTGGAGGCTTAGATTTCTTAGCTGAATCCAGATCTGCACTTTGCCCAAGAGGAGAAGAAACCTCCCCCACTGCTGGAATAACGGCCAAAGAAACAGGAGCCTCTAGACCTTTTGTCGGCATAGCAACATCCGTGAGCACACCAGAATCGCCTTGCGGTTCCATAGAAGAATCAAGAGCAGGTCCCTCTTGAGCAAACCCCTCAATCCCCTGCTCCAAGTTTACCAAACCTGGGTTAACTTCCTGATGACTAAGGTCGTCCAAAACCTCAAACCTGTTAAAAGTACCCCCTTCTTGCCTTTCGCTGAAAGGCCTCTTTTGCACCCTGTTCTTATTCCGAGCCTTGACAGGAACAAAACCCTCATTATCTACCCCTGCAGTAGGATCATTGCCCTTCCCTTTATCCGCCCTGGGAGGCTCCCTAGAAGGCTGAGAGGGCTGGGGATCCACCGACTTGTATCTTGGACACTTTCTCAGCAAGTGGCCATATTCACGACAGAGCCTGCAGCGGAAAGGAAGGGTCTCGTAGTCCAATTGCTGCACCCAAGAATACGATCCCGCACACATATCTATTGCATCGGGCAGAGGCTTACTTAGGTCAATTTCAACACAAATTCTTGCCAAAGTCATTACCTTTTTCCCTAAGGTCTGTGACGAAGCTCCAACTGGTTTTCTAAGCAGCGAAGCCAGCATAAGCAACACATCCTCCCGACAGCATTCCACTGGAAGGAAAGGTAAACGAACCCACACCGGGACGCGATTTGGAAGCTCCTCAGCAGGGTTAAATCCTGCATGCCACGGCTTGATAAACAACCCCACCTTATTATGAAAATAAGGTCCTCCCTCAAACACCCTGTTGCGATCTGCTATGCAGTTAAAAGTGACCATGAAGTAATTGTTAGCCAACAACATTAGCTCCATTTCTCCCACCGGCTCCCATGTTCTCTGAGCCCAAGTCTCCAAAAACTAGAGTGAGACCCTCATCCCCAAAAATTTGCAATATAAGGAATGATTTGAGTAGTAATCAATATCTTCAGCAATCAGATCAGGCGGAACAACAAATTTTGGTCTCACCTTGCACCGCTCTAGATAGCCATTGACCTTTGTGATCCGTGGACTAGAGGACAATCCTACACTATCCATCCCTGAGTCTGTAGCAAATAAATTGTTATTAAAGGTTGACATCCCATCCTTTGGGGACATCGAGAAAAATGTTGCATGGAAACTCAAATTAGGAGTAACCCCAGAAGCTTCTCCTTTGGATAAAGTCAACAAACCCTATTCCAATGCATATACCCACAAAAAGAGATAATGGGCCGAAACCCCTACCACTTCCACCTCCTGAGCTCTGCACTATCGGCCACTCCAGCTTTCCCACCCTCACACCAGAAAGGAGGAAGAGACGTAGCACTGAAAGAAACCTCCTACAGCCCCCGATCCACCCTTACCAGCAAGGAACCTCGCAAAAACCGGCCACAGATCCGCGGCCACACCCGAATCCAACCTCCCACGCGCGTGGATACACACCCCGAACACACCAGGTGGCTCAAGAAGTAGAAGAACGTGCCAGCCAACCTCCTCAGTCAACAAGACCAACCAAAAAAAGACTCCCGCCCCCAGAAACTCCAAAAAAACCCCACCCAGATCGCGCAGAAGCAGAAAATACAGATAGCGAGCTAGGGCACGGGAGCCCTAGCTCGGCCCGAGCAGAGGCATTCGCAAGCCATCGTATTTTCTTCTTGGATCTTACCATCTGTTACATTTCATATTTAGTATAATATTATATTATCAATTTTAAGAAGTAATCATGATATCATGGGAAACCCCAGTATATTAAAAAAAAAACAAGGCAATAAAAATATTAATATAAATCATGAGTGTTAATTGTTGTTTTAGCAATAGCAGTTAACATGATTATAATAATAAGAATAGTCTTAAATGAAATATTAGTAGTGTATTTAAATAATGTTATCATTTTAAAGTATAAAAATTGATGGGATATCCCTAAAGATAATGTTGGCCAATGATCAGTTAACAATAGTGTAGTATTTTGTTCAAAATTAGATTTAATCTTAATAGTATTATTATTCTTTTTTATTTAATGATAAAAAAACTACATTGTAAAATATTCAACAACATTTGGATTTAATCTTAATAATGTTATTATTATTTCTTATTTAATGATCAAACAACTATATTGTTGTTAAATATTCAATAAAATTTACATAATGCATTTAAAAGGGATTAGCGAGGAGGTAATCTTGGAACCATTAATGGAAAGCACATAATTACCACTGAAGTAAAGATAGAGATTTTACCGCTTTAACTCTTTTAATAGCATAATCATAGAAATAAAATAACTAGAGTTAAAATGGTATTGGAAATTAATAACTATGAGTAAATATGGTGTTGAAAATTAGTAACTATGATATTAATATTAATACCAATTTTGATAAAATGAATTAATTTTAAATGGAGGGTAACTCCATAATAATATTACTTACATCATGAAAATCATAATAACATCATTAAGGAGAATGAGGATATCATAAATGTTCAAATTGTGGAAATAATATTATTATTTCCCTTTGGAAAATAATTAGGAAAATATAAGCAAGGATCAAAGAATAGTATTATTTCTCCTTTGAGCAATTAATGATGATAATTATTAAAGGATTTTGGTGAATTTAATTAATAGAAATTTATGGTAATTAAATAATAATGTTAATCTTTAGGTATGGGTGGTAATAGATTAGAGTGTGGCAAGTCTTTATACTGAGTCCAACCTAAAGTTAGAAACACTCGTGCTACGTCTTAGGGTTATGTGAAGGATATCCACACACCCACTCTCATTATCCTTCCTCCTCCTTCCCGAGCAGTACATCTGCAACGAAGTTGAATGAGGCACCAATTCAATGTGTATAGTTTACATCCCATGCTAATGCATGGCTATCAACTATTAGTGGTTTTCATGTCATGGTTTGAAATTAAAAAAAAAAAATGGTTGTCTTTTCCCAATATGTGAAATGGAGTTTGAGCAATTGACTACATCAATGCCTTGTGGGATTTGAATACGCCATTATTTCTATATTTGAGAATTAAGCCTTTATGAATAGTAAAGGAAGGGATAGCATCTTGAACACAGTTCGATCATAACATATTTGTTAATTGCATGGTTTATATATATATATATATATATATATATATATATATATATATATATATATATATATATATATATATATACACATATTGCAAAGGAGGCATGAATTATGATGACCTAGCCCTTGTTTTGCTCCTGGTCACATGGGCGGGGGCTTAGGAATGTGTGTCATATTCCTTGGGTCAAATGGTCCTGGCCAAGAATCTAGAGGCACTGGAATTTTTCTTCCGCGTAGGATGGACAATAAAGGCACCACTGCCAAACCTCAGCCAAAGCCAGGTAGTTTCTTTGGGTGCTGCCACAATAGTGGTTTACACTTTCTGGGAGATCCCGATTTTTAGTGAAATCCCATATTTTTAGAAAATATAATGATTTAAGCCTTGAAAAGTTCCATTTAAATAATTCCAATTGGGTTTTATCAAACCACCTTAAACCAAGCCCCCTTGGATAGAACCCTGCTAATTTTAAAGCATACCTATGATGGAGTCTCCTTTACATTCTAATAAAAACCCACTTTTGATTTACCTTTTGGGGGATCAAATGAATTCATTTAATTTTTATTTTTTTTAAAGTATGTAGTCCTTATTATAAGCTTCCAAAAAAATATAATTTTAATTAAATTTAATTTGATTATTATATTTGTTTTTTATTTCTTGTGAATGTAGGTTTTTCACCAAAAATCAAGCTCTTTGTTCTACACATGTGGAAAAATAGCAGATTATCAAAACAAAAAAATGAAAAATATGAGTGCACCAGATATTTAAGTCCTTGATCCAACAAATAAAGAAAAATTGAATTTCGTTACATACAAAAAAAGTTACGTGTTATACAGTCCGCTTATGTGTGAATTGTAATTGGTTTGACTTAGAAACTTGATTAAGGAAAAAATATTCAATAGAACACTATCTAACCAAGTTGAAGCACTAGATATTAAAGTTATAAATATAAATTCGAAAGAATTCAAATTTTATCCTTCATGGAAAAAAAGTTATGTATTATATGGTGAGCGCCACTCCTTAAAACTATTGTTTTATGAAAAAAACTAGTTTTCGAGGGAGATGGAAAAAGAGGTGCAATCTGATTCAAATTTTTTTGAAAAAAATATATTTAGAATCTATAGATTAAATGTCACAAAACTATAGTTTGCATCATCTTACAATTCCTCACAGTTTAGCCGCTATAGGTGCCCGAAAGTGAAGATTTAGTTAGAAAAAATTATTTCAATGTCTACTTTGGCCAAAAATTGTAAACCACTATTGTGGGATCACCCCTTTATATTTAGCTACAGAGGTATTTTCTGGGGATTTATGAAATTGAGCAATGTAGTTTAGGGGTAAGGTGGGTTTCACTTTCTAGAAATCTTCCCAGCTCCAATTCTAGAGGCCCTATTTTGATTCTCGTGAAGAACACGAAAATGTGCAATGTGAGATGGGTTACCTTGTGTGAATTACCCAAGTTACGCAGGTTTTATTCTTATGAAACATGTGTGAGAAATTTTGAAATAGAAGATGGGTTAACCATGGAATAGTCTCTCTAAATTGGAAGGGGCACAACTTATGCATCCCCTAACACAGTCTTAAATCTAACTCTAATAATAGACACCCCAATGCATACAAAATTATGGGTGTTAAATAAATTGCATCCCTAAAATTAAATATTTTTAAGACATATGCTTGTAAGGAGTCTATCAATATGGACCATAAGATAATTCCTTAGTGATTCAGTTTAGGTTCTATCAAATAAACTAAAATATTTTTTTTTTTTTTGTGATATAAATATTGTTAATAGTTTTCAACAAATGTATTACTCACTTTCATCATATTGTATATTTAGTTGATAGGATCTCCTCCATTTTGACGTCAATGTTTTCCTTTCTTGTTTTTCCCGACATTCTCACCGAATCAGCACATTCCCCAAAATAGTAGTCACACACATTTCTTCTCCATGGATTTTATTGCTAATAAAAAATACCGAAGTATATCAGCCTATCGGCGTAAGCATTGCACCTCATTGGTGCAAGTGCTAGTTTAATTAAATATGAAATCACCTTCATCTTGAATCATCCATTTAACTAAATAAATCAAACATTTATTTAATTAAATCCCAAATGCATTTTCCATCCCTTTTGACTTAAATAAATCAAATATTCAAGTCAAAGGGGTCAAAATCAACTAATCATCACCTAAGCTAATCTAAGATCCTGATTAACCTATCCTAACCACCCATCACATCCTCTAGCTTTTCCCACTTGCACAAATAAATCAATTTATTGATTTATTAAAATCCTAATTTTCTTTCAACTTGGCATAAAAAATAGAATATTCTTCCCTCAAATTTGAATTCAAAAACAAGTGGACATGTACACCCAACAAAGAATTTATGAGCTCCTACATGGCTCTTACATGTCCCTTTGCAAAGGTCAAACTCAGCATTTACTCTTAAATTCAAATTTGAAATCTCCCTCTCTTTGGCACATTGACCAAAATGTGCTCATCCTCCAACCTATCACAAGTTGACAAGTGGCCTCTTTTCATTGGCTTGTTTTTTATCCCACATTGCTCTCTCATAAGCATTCCTTCAACTTGAGAATCTTTAAATAGAGATCATCTCCATTGGTTTAATCCTCCACAACTCCACAATCTCAAGCACAAATACACCATTGTCATTTGAATCCATATCATCTTAGCATTCCATATCATTCTTCATAGAATTTTCATCATGAAGCTTAGCAAAGGATTGGGAAAGGGCTTCTTTCCACATTGAAGAAGCACCAATCCACTATAAGATGCTGGTTTGATTATTAGAATAATGTTTATCTATGTTTTGCTTGCTTCTTTTGCATTATTCTTGTGATCAAATGAATCTTATAGAGAATCTTTTGTTTGCTTTGGTTCACCAACAATGCTAAAGGATTTTTGTTTTTGAGCTAATGCAGATTTAGGGTTCATACAATGACATTTTACACATTGATTTCCCTTCTTTCACGCATAATTGAATAATTTTAATTATTTGATTATTTTTCCGAAGTCATGTTCCTCTTTTAATTAAATGATTTTAATTATTTAATTAATTCTTTTCTCCTCTTCTATTCTATTTTGATTAATTAGATAAATTAATATTTATTTAATTGCATCACTAATGTTCTTTTCTCTCTATAGTCAAATAAATTCCTACTTATTTAATTATTCATTTCACATTTTCCTTCTATAGTAAATGATTATTTTAATTGTTTAATTACTTCAATAGTTTTTTCTTCCATAATTAAATAAATACCATTTATTTATTTTTTCCTCACTTTTTCCTCAGCTATTAAATAATTATTTTCAATTATTTTAATTAAAATTCAAGTTTCCCCTCTTGTTCTATAATTCAATAATTGTTTTTTATTTAATTATTCACTTTCCCTCCCAAATTAAATAATTTTATAATTATTTAATTTACTCCATAGCAACCTCTTTTATTTCAATTAATCTCTACCCTTGATAAGGTTTTATTACCTTTTAATCTCCACTGTCCATCCTTAACTAAACCCTATTTTTTCCCTAGCCCTATTTCCTTGCTTCTCAAAGAAATCTCATCCATTGAGCTTCATCATTTAACCTTGAACCTTCATTCAAATTTGGTTTTCTATAAAAGAGACCCATCCCTTTCATTTTAACCCAAGAACTACTATCTTTGATATTTTGTTGTCACTATCATTAGGCTTATTCTTGCATACTACAAATCTAAGGACAAGAAAGAATATAAAGTAAAATGGAGAAGATCAATGATGGTGATTCAACCATGGCATACGAATTATAGTATTATTGCTTTGTTATTTATGTTTCTATGTTCATTTATACTTCATTGTTGGATTTGTGTCTTTAGGGCTTTAGTTTTAAGTAGCTGGTGGTTGATACTATTGATTCATACATTATACCTTGATTTTACCTTATTCTACATTGGAGAACTTAACATGAAATAGTTAGATTTGAAGAAATCTATGAGCAATTTTAAGTTTTTAGGTCCACAATGCATTTGAAAGGTAGAATGACACATTCATTTGATAGTACAACACATTCTCTAGAAAATAAAACATAATCATTGTACAAAGTGATACAATTATTGTATGGTGTGATGCATAAGAGGCTCTTTGTACCACACCTATTGAATAAAGCACTACATTTTCCTATTTTAGGGAAAAACCATCAAATTTCTTTATTATTGTGGTTTTCTATCATTTTTTTGGTTTATAGTTTTTATTCTAATATTTTGACAGATTGCTTCCAACATTCTTATCATTCTATTTTGGTCTTTTTCCAAATTTAATTGGTTTTGAAGCTTTCAATTTGTGTGTCACATCTATTGAAGAGTACAACACATTTGATTGTTAGTCCACTACATACATGTGACAATCCATGATAGTCACCAAATAGTCTGCCACATTTTCCTTTTGGTTTGATACATTTTCCTACATATGTCAATTGCATCTATTACACAGAGTGATGTAACTATTTTTTTTTGGTAAAAAAATGGGTAAAAATTTGGAGTTTTTCATTTTTCTACCTTTCATTACATTCCTTTGGATAGAGGGTTTTAGTGTCACTAATATATAATATGTAGTGTGTGGCATTCATTTCGAGAATACATTGTTATCTAGATTACTAATCCATGTTCTTGTAGGTTTTTATTTGTGTTTAGTTTATTAAATTAGGAACATTTGGATTTGGGATTAAAAATAACAAGTGTTTTTCATGTTTGGTACGTGTGTATCCTCTCCCCTTGCACTTCATGTGATTTTGGGTATAAGAGAAACACATATCAATCTCTCTTTTTTTTAAGGAGGCATGCCTTTGAGACACATCCTAACCAATACCTCAAGGGGGATGACCTCAAAGCATGTTTTTTTGGGTGGTCTTTATCAAAGGTGTTAAGGAAAATTTTAGTAACTCTATCTGAGGACATTATACCTTGGATGTCAATATTGGTGTGGAACAAGTGACCACATTCACATTGCTCAGAGGATTAAGTGTCTCATGTCTAAAGGATACCTCTTGTGTTATTAGAAGCCTAAGACCTTTTTGGCTATCTATTGTTGTGGTGTAACGGATGCAAATCATACCCTAAAGTTACTTACCATGTTTTTCCATGGTTGAGGTGTAAGCTATATTTCTAGAGTTTACACTCTTTCAAGGCTATGGGTATCAAGGTGGTCCATGACCATGGTATACTCTATTCACCCACTCCTTGGATGAATATTTACAATCACTCTTTCAGGGGTGAGGTAAGCTCACTTTTGTAGATAAACCCTATTACTACTAGCTAGGTTGTTCTTGAATTAATTATGTACAAACTAAGTCCAAGTGAGTTTTGTGGAAAAAAACTTGTGAAATACTTGCTTACCTTGAAGTCAAAAAGAGGGAAAATCAACCAAAATATTTTTTTCAAGTGTCTTCTATATTTTCTTACCACATTTCAAAACTTCCCTAAATGAAAAAATTATTTAGAAAACATTGATTCTAGGTCAAAAACGAATCTACCACATCTTTCAAAATCAATTTCTATGGAGAAATACCTGAGTATCCATATTTTAGATCTAATTTGGACAATGACTATACATTCAAGCATGAGACTTTTTTAGTTTATCTAATCCTTCTATTGCATTTTCCTAGTTTATTCTTTGTCATCCTAGTTCATTCATAGTCATAACCATCTTTGAGATTTGAGATTAGGAGGCCTATAAGACTGTTGATTAGATCATTGTCACATACTTTGATTATCTTGACCTTGTCACTATTTATCTATTATTATCTCTAAGTTGTGCCTATTTTAGGTTCATTTTATCCTGTAATCATCACCTTAGTAGTTATCTTGAAATTTTGACTTGTTACTTTGATCCATCATAGTTTTCTTATCATCCTTTCTCAAAATCCAAAGTTGCATATCCAAATTTTGAAGCATATCAATAGCCCCATTATCACTTTGTATCCCAAAGCATAGTCTAGTTGCTTTGTCACCTTGCATAGTCTAGTTTCATTTCCATTTTGCATCCTTATATCCAAAAATCTCAAAAACATAACATGACCTCATTGTCATCTTGCATCCTCATTTTTAGTTTGCATCTATTCCCAAATAAAAAAAAACCAAAAATAAAAATTAAAAAATCATTGCTAAAGCTCCACCATCCCATTATCTATTCCAATCCAAACTCACAACCATGTCTTCAACTTACCTTGATCTTTTCCATAGTCAAGTTGAAAACCTTGGCCTTTGTCAATAGTACCAAACCACAAGCCTTAATAACCCATTCATCGATCCTCCATAACAATTACCCATATTCTTGAGTTAGCCACCCATCTACCCCTCTTACCAATAATACATAAGCTCTAGTTATCCATCCATCTACCCTCACTATGAAGGGTCAACTAACATGATCCATACCATTAATCCCCAAAAAACATCCATTGGTCACCCTTATCCTAACCTTTACAAGGGAAATTAATCTTCCATCCAAATTATTCCTCGACCCCAAACCATATAACAAATCTTTATTTCCCATGCATATCCTATTCTTTCATCCTCATCACCAAATTAATAAATTATTATAGACTCCACATCCTATTCCAATCTTTCATTAACTAACCCATTTCCATCCACTCCATCCAATAAAAGCACATTTAGTAATTCTCTCCAAGGACAACTAGAAAAGGAACTTGTTTGACTCCTATATGAAAAAAACTTTATGAAATCCAATCACATTGGTAGTCTTATACCACAAAACCATCATTCATCATTATGTCCTTTATTGACTACCAACCCCAAAAAATATCTTCCTATCAGCTCCCAAAAAAGTGTCAAAATGGTCGCCAATAGAGTTGGCTCAATCAAAAATCCAAACAACTCCTAATAATGAAGCTTCCTGTAAAATTTGAGCCCAAAATAGACCTCCATGTGAAAAGTTAATACCTCTCAAAGTCTGTGCATCATTCTCCTCTGGTTAAAAAGAACACAACTCCTGCAAGTTGTCTTCAAACTATTTCCACTTGTGGTGATCCACATTCTTCACTTCCCACTCTAGAATCCATATTGTTTGTTGTTGGTAACCCATTCCACAATACCAAATACCTATTGTATTGACCTTGTTGTGTGGATGTAGTTTTCTTATCTAGAATCTATGAAATATTTTCCTTGTTCTTACATGGGATTTGATGGTACCAAGTTACTTCTTTCCACTATCTTCATCATAATCCTCTCTATGGAATGCATATAAATCAAAGACATTAAACATAGGAGAAATGTCTAAGTTTTCTAGTAAACTGGCCTCATAGGCATTATCATTGATCTTCTTTGTAATTTTGCAAGGACAAGTTTTTTTGTACTTCAACTTGTGGCATGATCTTGTAGGAAACCTTTCTCTTCTCAAATATACAATCACTAAGTCACCTTCATTGAATATTGATGTTTCCTACTAGCATCCATAGTAGTCTTGTACATCTCATTACTATCCTACAACTTTTGTCACATATCTTGCTGCAATTAGTGAAGTTGTCCTAAAAATGCTTCCCCATCATCACTGACTCTATCTCTCATTGGTAGTTACACCAGACCTAGGAATCCCATAGTATTCTTACCACACACAATATAGAAAGGTGGTTTTCTTGTTGATCTATTTATAGAACTATTATATGGAAATTTTGCGTGGGGTAATTCCAAGTCCCATTGTTTGGGATTCTCTCCAAAAATGCACCTTAAAATATTTCCCAAACTTTGATTGACTACCTCTATTTTCCCATCCATTTGAGGATGATAGGAACTACTAAATTGTAACTTGGTCCCCATATTCTTCCATAAAGTCCACCAAAAATGACTTAAAAAATTTGTATCCCTATTAGACGTAATAGTCTTTGGAACACCATGTAATCAAACAACTTCTAAAAAAATAGCTCTACTCCCCTCATTGCATCATTAGTTTTCTTACAGGAAAGAAAATGAACCATCTTAGAGAATATATCAACAAATAAAAAAATGGAATTATTGCCTTGTTGGGTGTGTGGAAGCCCCAACACAAAGTCCATGCTCAAATATGTCCATGGTTCAATGGGTATTGGTAATGGCATATACAATTCTATATTATGTGAATGTCCTTTAGCCACTTGAGAGATTATACACCTTGTTCATACTTAGTGATGTCCCTGTTCATCTTTGGCTTGTAGTATTTGTATTCTACCAAGGCTATTGTCTTGTCCTTCCCAAAATGTCTAGCCAACCCACTGCTGTGAAATTATCTGATAATATTTTCTCTCATTGAGCCAACTAGTATGCATATAACTATTTCCATTTAAAGAGATAACCATCCTACATAAAATATTCACCACTGAAGTGATCCAATTTACTAGATATTCGAGATTTGAGCTATTCTACAATCTCCCAGAAATCATCATTATGCTCATACAAATTTTTAATGGCATCAAAACCAATTACTTTAGTTTCCATTGGGGTAAAAAGTACAACATGCATACTCAATGCATCTATAACCTTGTTTTGTTTTCCAGACTTATGCTTCACAAAAAAGGTGTAGCGCTGTAAGAAAGAAACCCATTTGGCATGTCTACTATTCAATTTGTTTTTTGCATTCAGGTATCTCAATGCAATATGGTTTGTAAAAAACACAAACTCTTGGGGAACTAGATAATGCTTCTAATCTCTCAATGCTCGAATAATTGCATAAAGTTCCAAATCATATGTAGGATAATTCTTCCTCACCTCATTCATCTTTCCTAGATGGGAGGCATCAAATTCTACTTCAAATACCTTATCAAAATTTAGCAATGTGAGTATAGGATCTTCGGTTACCTTCTTCTTCAGGTACTAGAAACTCTCCTCAACATCCTTAGACCACAAAAATTCCATTCCTTAGGTGTAGTATGTTATCTATAGGTTCTACAGTACTACTAAAATTTTCAATGAACTTCTGATAGAAAGTGGTCAACCCATGAAAACTTCTTACCTCTATTATTCTACTCAGACTAGACCATTTTGAAATTTCCCTAACCTTTTCTAGATCCATTCTAACACCATCTTTAGAAATGATAAAGCCCAAAAATACCAAACTATCATGCATGAATTGTCACTTCTTGAAATTTGCATAGATCTTCTCCTTCCTTAGTGTGTGCCAAAGATAATCCTCAAATGTTTTAGATTCTCTTCTTTTCTTTTACTAAAAACCAAAATTTCATCAAAATAAACTACCAAAAACTTACCAATTTATGATCATGGTACAGTATTCATCAATCTCATAAATGTACTAGGTGCATTAGGTAGCCAAAATGGCATAACCATCCACTCATATAAACCATCTCTAGTCTTAAAGCCTGTCTTCCACTCATCCCATTCTCAAAATTAGATCTCCTGATAGCCACTTCATACATCAATCTTACTAAAATATTTGGCCCCTTCCAGCACATCCAACATGTCCTCTATATAAGGGATCAAAAACCAGTACTTGATGGTAATCTTATTAATTCTTCTACTATTCGTGCACAACCTCCACATGCTATCCTTCTTTGGGGTTAACAATTCAGTTATAACACATGGGCTCATGCTTTCTCTCAGTGCACCTCTTCTTATGAGTTTTGTTACTTTTTTATTTAGCTATGCATTTTGTGTTGGATTCATCCTAAAAGTTGCTTGATTGGGTAGAGTTTCTCCTAGAATCAGATCAACACAATGTTGAATATCTCTCTTTGGTGGTAGACCATCAAGTAATTCATCAGGAGTGACATCAAAAAACTCCCCCAATAGCTCCACTGCTCTAGTGATATTGAAATGTGACAGAAAGGCGTTGGAAGCAACCATGAGTATGTTCTTCAAGATGGATGAATGTGACAAACTGCCTAAATTTTCATTTGGTGGGTATGATAAGAGCTCCATCAAGCCTATGTGGGCTCATATTGCAAAGATTCTTATGCATTATTTCACTCTAAATGACCTAGGTTTTCTACTCTATTTTGTCACAATTTTATTCTTCTTACTCATTTTCATCATAAATAAAAAGTTTCCTTTATGTATTATCTACTTACATCTTTTGAGTGTGGCATTATAGATCATAGGAAAAATCCAAAGTTTTTTATTCTTTATGAAGGTTTGATCTTGTTACTAGTGGAGTATGTTAAGAACTTTTCTATCTTGGTTGAGCCTAAGAAGTCTTCTAAGTCAGATGGATAAATCCCCACATATTGAGAACCTCTTGGATATTTCATATGATACAAAAGATAATATGGAGGAGGAAGATGAGTATTTTATGGAAATTTATTCTAAGCATCCCTCATAGAACATTACCAAAGCTAAGTATATTTCAAATAAACATGATAATCCCCAATTCTCATGGTTTGGCAGTTCCATTACTAGGGAAGGGAAATGGAGACTAATGTTCCCTTAACTATTGTTAAAAGAAATAACTGCAAATCTAATAAGGGGGTAGTCAAGGTTAATCTAGTGGGGAAGAAACTTGTTTATCATAAGGGGAAAAGGAAGTCCTCTCCTAGCTAAGTGAAGGAGAAAGACAAACCTAAAATAAAATTAATGGAATATTTCAGTAAATTCTAGGAGAAAGGTAAATCCAAAGGTAATGAGATTAGGGGTGAATATTTTTCTCGTTATGAATAGTGCACTCCTAAATATGATTTCTTTGAAGACCTTAATATTTTGAATTATAATACGAAGGATATTTACAATGTTCCTAGTCTAAAAAAGAAGGGTTTTATGAATTACTTTAAATTTTTTATGTAATTAATGTGAAGGTGTGGTCTCTACAAAAAATCCCATGGCGAAGGATGATAGTGAGGATGTGTCTAGAAATAGGGTTGAGAACAAAAAAATCCTTGCTATCCTTCAAGAGGTGGAAAAGGATGCTAGCTTGATGAAGAATGATTATGAGATCCGTATCATAGTGTTGGAGGATAAAATTTAGAAAGTAACCTATAGAAGGTTGTGTAGGTAAGTTGATTTTTTCTTCAGAATAATGCTAAGGGGATCCACATCTAGAATGAAAGGGTGAAAAAATTGAAGGATGAGGATTTGGCAACGTTTTTGAAGGCTTCTAATACTACTAGTGACAGTGCAGTTAAAGGTGAACATAGATCTCAGTTTTCTATAGTCAGTATGAGTACTTATACTCATACTCACTCCAGGAACCCCATGTATGTTCATAATAAAGAGATGTTTGAGGTGGTTGACCTTCATAATCATTTGTATAAGTAGGACATTAAAGCAACCAAGATTCTAAAGGACTTACAATAGACTATTCTATTTCCTTTTTTGTTGTTTAGTTTTATATTGGTTTAGTAATGGTTGGCTATTGCTTGGCTTTGTTTTTATCTTAGGAAACATCTCTTTATAAATGATATTGGGTCCCCTCAAAGCATGTTTTAGCTTTAATTAAAAAAAACACATTTTTGGGTTTCCTTTCTTGAGCTAATGAAGGTCTAAATACCAACAAGTTATTTCTAAAAGTGTATAAGAGTGAATTTGGAGCCCCTATGCAAATCCCCTTTTTCCCTTCATCCACCTTAGAAAACCAAGTTTAGAGGGTTAATTCTACCTAATCCCACTGTTCGCATCCCACATGGCACCTATTTTGAGTGTCAGTGGAAGCATTTCTATCAAGGACACCTGCAGGGTGCGTAGACATCCATGCAGTGTGCTTACGTCCTTGGCAGACTCCTATTGTTGAACCTATAGAGGTGTTACTCTTCTCATAGGAAATGAATTTGTAATGCCCCTTCAATCGACTGACTTGAATATGGCTATTTTCTTCATTCCTCCTTCATATTCACTCCTTCAATAAGCATTTGAACCTTCTAAGCATTCAATGGAACTTCTACACAACTATAGGCTTCCATACTATCACTCCATAAGCTTGCATTCTTACTCACTTAAAGCATCCAAGCATTCCATTGCAACAAAGCCTCACTTTGTCACTTTGGTAGAGCACATTTTGGACCTCGCCATTATAGTAGAGCTTGATTACTCTCATTTCTCCCCTAAGAATCCTTGAGTGCTCTTTGTGGAGGTGGTAAGATTTCCTCTTCTCTCCTCTATCACTTGGTTTAGTAGCATAATACTGCTTTGAAGTGTTTATTTTATTTTTACTACACTATTTCTTTATCTCATTTCCTTGGCTGTCCATGGAGGTGGAAACACCTAAATGGGGGTTTGACTAAGGAAAGCCCCTATACATCCACCCACTATTTTCCCTCTTTCTATGTGTAGGTGTGTGTGCTTCTCAGAAGATCAGCTAGTGAAAAAAATCCTTGGTGAGATCCTCCTTGCTTTCTTTACTCTTGTTTATCTACTTTACAATATTAGAGAGCGCTTCATTCATTTGCTTGTGTCATTATGGCCCTTTAGTTAGTTAGCTGGGGGGTTAGCCCTTTTTGATAGGTTTGACCTTGTCTCTGTTGTTGTCTAGTTGTACGAACGCTAGCGTAGTTTAGAGACGCCAACATGTCGCGCTATCGTCAAAGGACTATGCTTACATCCTTGGATAGAGAGCTTCCTATAGTGCAGTGTTGAACCTGAAAAATGGATTTCCCAACCCCACTTTGAAACTTGGGATTGTAGAGTGGTTGGAGGACTTTATAGTCCTCATCATTCTCATCCTCATACCCTAAACATTTCACTTAGCTAAGGTAAGTCAGGGAAGCCTCTCGCATCTTGACCCTCTGTGAACTGGGGTCTTGCATGTGATGGTCCCCATCTCTTACATTTTTGGTGAGATTGATGTGAAACACTTTGTTTTTGTTCTTGTGATAATGACAGTTCCTTTCCTCATACTCTAGGAGTGTTGTAGGTGTGAGTGTTGTAAGGTTGTCGCCTTGCAACCAAACCTGGGACCCCTAGTTGGTGTAGTTGGAAGGTTCCAATGGTATTGCACGATGAAACCTTAATCGGGTCACCGTATTATCTATAAACCTTTAGGGACTTTGTGAAAGTACTGTCTAGTGTGTGTGATATGCTCCTTCCTACATCAACCCATCCCCTCTACGCAACCTGTGGATAGTGGTACTAGCATAACCTTTACTTCATAGGACCTACCGATGGGCTTTAACAAGGAACCATATCCTCTTTACATCCTTGCATGGATCAATGGAAACATCATAGTAGGTTTTCTCATTGATCCAACATCACAAGTAAACATAATAACAGAGGAGATTATGCTAATAAAATTTTTACACAAGGATTGATACAATGCTCCTATGAGAACTCCATCTACACACATGATGGGCTTTTGGTACCCCCTTCTGGGTAGTATTGTCTTATTGGTCTTAGTTGGAACTAAATCCATGAAACTCATGTTTGATATCATTCCTAGATGTTAACTCTT
>VDFB02168118.1:24531209-24591727 GCA_007258455.2 Sequoia sempervirens
TTGCAATCTATCTTCTCAAACCCCCAAGTTTGAGAGTACTTTCTTAACAAAGTGATTTTCAAAAATCACATCGTTTGGTGCATCACAATGTATATCCCATACATGGTTCCAACATTGGACTAAAGGAGGATTTTCCTTATTATCTTCCATGTGGACTTGTGAGGCTTTATCCTACCTTGTCCTTCCACCATGCCTAAACATGTGGCATAGGAGAGAGTACCACCTAAAATTTATTACTTTTTTATTCTTCTTTACCTCTATTAGCTACATGTGGATGCAAATTTTAATTAACATGTCAAATTCAAATTCAATATTTACCATAGGGTTTTGAATGTCAACAACCATATACTTGAGATCCTGGGTATTGATATCCTATTCTGGGCATCCCCCCTAAAACTAGCATAGCGCATAATATGTCTTGATGAAGTAGGCTTTAAATGTATCCAAGGTGAAGGGATCCTCTTCATTTCTGGGGACTCTAGCTGACCTTCTATCAAAACATTTCAATCTATGCATGACTTAGAATAAAATTTACCATATAGTTGTGTGGTGTAGGAAAAAGTATCCCTTTTTCACACTTAATTTGGGAATAAATAATTTTAATTAGCCGATAGGCTATTTTGGGTGGGAAAACCCACTAGATTCGTCTGATGTCCGATTTTCCACTACCGGTTTAAGTTTTCCACTGCCAAAAAATTAAAGATACTTCATTCACGTGGGAAAGTGGACAGAAGTATGGGGCTGAGCAGGGGGTTCCATGCTTATTAATTGCAACATTGACAGACATACATTTAATATGCACGCCAATCCAAAAGTGAAAAAAGAAGAAAAAGAGGGAGGCGCGTTGATTAAATGCCCCTTCTTGGGCTTCATAAGAAAAATTTACATAATTTTGAGCCTGTAGTTGTTGATCACCATTGTTGTGGCCATTGCAATTGTCTTTGTTCACCCTGTTGCTCACTTCTTTGTCTCCACTCTGGTCGGTCTTGGATTATACATATTCCTGCTCATTTTCTCCTTCATCGGTAAGTCAGCTATTTCTTTATAATCCACTGTATAAGCCAATATTTCTTTTAAATTCTCATATTTTTGTGAATTCTTTGTGTCAATGGTGTTTCCTCTGTACTATTACTCGCATAGTCACCCAAAAAATCTTTTTCTCCTTGCCCTGTTTATGCTTAGTATCAGCTTTTCTGTTGGATTAACTTGTTCTTTCATCAACGGTAAGGGTTTCTTCTAATAAATTCCTTCTCAAAATTTTAATTCTATGTTCATGGTGGCCTTTTTTTTTTATTTTTATTTACCATTAATTTGTTTGGAAATTTAGTAAAAGTCCAGCTGCCTGGCTCTGATATTTTTGTAGGAAAAATCCTTAATCCACTTCTTATTTGTTTGATAACCGACTTTTTTCCTTATGTAGAAGCATCTGTAAACTTATGTCTGTACTTTTGTAGATACAAAGGCTAGGAGAATCTTAGTTCAACAGGGCATTTCAATAGAGTATATATTATCAAAGAGGGGCCTTTTTGCAAGCTCTACCACCTGGTAGGAGGATGTATATCATTGTATTTATCCAAAGCATGAGCATTAAAGCCATGCATTCAACCATGTGCTTCACCGCCTCTTTATAATCTGTGATGATGACCTTTTTAAATAAATTGTTGCAAGGTACAAAGTAGATGTTGTGTCCTATAAATATATGATAGTACAATGCATTTATTTACTTTCCCATGAAAATCTAACCTCTGTTGTGACATTGTAGGTCTCATGGATGGCTGACCCTTATCAGGAAAATATGGTCTCGAGATGGATGGCATCTACCAATGGTCTTGAGATGGATGGTATCTTACTATGGTTTGAACGAATGGTATGTTCTGGTTCTTTCAACTAAAAAAAACTATATTGGCTTTACATGCTTTAATAAACATGATTTGTTTACTCTTTCTTAAACATTTTTTAGCCTTCTTAAATAATTTTTCTTTTTATTGTGTCTCTAATAAGCTTTGTTTTTAACTTGCTTTCTTTATTAAAAATGTCAGCAAACATCACTGAGGTAGGTGCCTTCAAATTTGAGTTGAAATGTTTCAAGAAATGTAGCTTGGCTTCCTTAATACTCTTCTGCCTTCTGGAGTCCCATTAAGATGAGAAAAAATGCATTTGGAATTAAATGTGTAAATTCTTGTCATTTGGACAGTGAATCAGGAGTGTGTCATTAATTTGTGTTGTGGAGGAGTTAATCTTAGATATATGCAGGTGGTTCCTCCTCATTTCTCCAGAGGAACAACATTAGTTAAGGAATGCTTTTTATGAGCAGAGTTGTTGATTGTCGTGTCATTAGGTGCGGACAAATTGATTTTGACATATGTATTTTAATTAGAAGAATATAAGATGTTATCACTAATTTCTATTGATAGTCAATCAAAAATGGTGCCAGTTGCACAAATAAAATAATGAAATAGGTTAAAGGTAATATTATTTTTTAATGCTGAAATTTGTATGTATGTTTGAAAGAAACATTTTAATAAATGTTTATATTATTAAATGGTATAATTTTAAATGAAGGTGGCTTTTTTATTTTTGTATTGTATTTATTTTTATATTTGTTTATTTATATGAGTTTAGTTCTTATTTATATGGAAACACTTTTATGCATTTGCTTTATTTTTATATCATTCATCTATGCATGTCTTTATGCAGCCATTAGTCACTTGGATTTGATTGTTTACCCATCTTTGAACATCTTTTTGATTGTGTCTGTACAAATAACTCAACTAGCATCCCATATCTTACCAAATATGTTGTGAGAAAGATTAAGCTTGAGTGACATACTTGAAAAGAAACATTAATTGCATCCATTGTGATAAAGAGAATTTGATTTCTACATAAATAATTAATAAAAATATATTAATTTTAAACACTTTGTATTTTCCTAAATAGTTAGTCTTATGAAAAGCAATTAACATTTTTTTGCACTTTTTCCCATGTCCTTCAATATATTGTCATAGTATATCTTGCTATCGGTGTAACCATTGCACCTCATTGAGGTGCAAGCACTAGTAATAAAATGAGCTTAATGATGGCTTAATTTAGTGTTACATAATATGTATTTTACATATTCACATTGAGTTTAGGGAATTTTAATTATAATGGATTTAATTGTGCCTTATTTTTGGTGTTGTAAGGTGTATCTTTACACTTTCACATTAATTCAGGGAATTATTATTTAATTGAGGTTAATTTTCCATAATTTGATCCTTTAATTAAAATCCAAGCCTAATTAATTATAATTTTTGAGGGATAAAACCTGACATTCATAAATTTCATAACATAATGTTTAACATTGAGCAATGTGTGTCCTAGGAAAGTGAACTTAGACCCATTTGCCATAGGGAAAATGAGTCTTCACTTAGGCATAGGACCTAGATTTAAGCTATGTTTTTGGTGGTATTTTATTGATTTCAAATCCACAATTCAATGTCATCTTGTGATATTTGAATTTCAGGAATTAATGTTAAGATATGTATAAATAAGAGGTCATTTCACTATGTTTCACCTAGGAATTTTGATGAGTGCATCCTTATAGCTCAAAGTTTATGAACAAGATTATTGTCAAGTGTATTTAAGGAAAAATTTCTTTATCATTTTTTGGAGCAATCAATATGAAAAAATTATGTCAAAATTATATGGAGTCATGCATGATTTTAGAGCTAATATGTTGATGTAGGTTTCAGGACTCAATCAAGCATTAAAAGTATCATTTTAAGAAAATATTTAAATTCAAGGTCCACACCCATTGAATCCATTTCATGCAAGTTGAAAATCTATAATTTAAGGTACAAACAAAGGTTTGGTAAATTGTTACATGGAGTTGTTCATTCACCATTCCTTCATGTTCATTGTTTCATTTCAAGGTTTAATTATCAAAATAGGGTTTGACCAAGGTAAACCCCCATTCACCTAACAAAAAAAAAATTCTCTCCTTGATGTGTGATTGTAGATTTTAGGTGAAAGATCATTTGAAGAGAAAAATTGAAGAAAGTTGCAAAGTTATCAAAGTTGTAAGAAATTTTTTTATATTACGAAAACTCTTCTACACGATTTATTTTTGGGTGTTGATTTCAGGGCAAAGATCTTAAAAATTGAATCTTTGTCAATTTGAATTAGTTCTTTTCCATTAGTTTTCCTAACAATCCTGAAATTTTCATCATAGTGGTTTGTAATTTACTAAACTAAGTCCACATCCATGAATATATTAGGGAAAAATAACTTCCCTAAGTCATACTTCCAAAAAATAGAAATGGTGACCTTGGAATCCCTTTTCTCATACTAATGCATAAATAAGCTCTGCCCAGTTAGAGAAAGCTCGACATCTCTACATTCTCTTACATTTTTAATTACACTATCTATTGTGAAAATTTCATGCACACAGATAGATTTTCTTGTAGATCCAAGTAGTTTTGCAATAAGGTATTCATCAAAGGGTCTCTCTTAGGTACAGGGTTGGTCTCGTGATCAACTCATGGTTACAATTTAGGTCTAACCTAGGATTTTTATCTATAGCCCTAATATTTTGATGTTTTTAAATAGTAAAAAAGGTATACCATCTATAATTAAACCATTGAACTACATGTTTGATGAATTTTATAAACAATGAGTCACTTTTTTTTTGCTTTCTAAAAACTATAAGTCGATAAAAAATCTTGAAATTTTATTCTCCAAGCTTGATGAATGTAAAGTGAACTAATTTCTAGGTTGAATTGTATCATTTATAGTCCAAACCTTGGTGAAAATCAAGTATCAATCCATCATGTCATCCATTACTTTAAGTTCACATGAGCTAGGCACCTCTAGCTAACTATTAGCTCTGATATTGAATGAGTCATTGATCTTTTAATGAAAGGACAAGATTTGATGATCAAGGTTGAACTGATTAGTTTGAAAATATTTGAGATGCATTGATAGATATTCAATCAATAAATTCAGTCCAAGTAGGATTACTTTACACGCCATCAAGCGAGACTTTCAAGAAAAGGTCATTCAAAAATTTGTTAACATCATCAAGAAATCCATGTGGAAAATTTTCATTAATTTCTATAGAATCCTCATGAGATTGTGTCATATTTATTCATTTTATTACTTAGAATCTTATCCTTTTTATAGGAAAATGTCAAAATCATTGAGAACACACCACGTCTCCCTTTTCCACAATTTTGTGGCTCACATTTACGTCATCTTGAATCATCTCATCAACTTGTATAATCCTTTTAAAAGCATGATGTTTTTCCCCTTTTCATGATTCCATAGACCATTATTTATCCTTCACAAAGCTACCCACAGACTCACAAAACAATGTTGAAAGGACACCACTTGGATTACACCCGCAATTCCATGACTACGATTTCCTTTAGTAACATACCTCTCATAGATTGGCATAAATCCCTAAAATAAGGGAAAGTGTCAATTCTTTTGTAGTACCTTTGACGATTTTCTTAATAAAATATTTCATGTGGAAACACAAAAGGCCATAACAATATATGGGAACCATATATTAAGCATGGGCTTACTAAATTATTTTATTTAAGCATATGTGGAATCCTTTTCTTAAGTGAGTGGTAGGAGATAGATAAAAAGGACCAGTAACTTGAAATTATAAAGGATTTAATGAGATGACTAAAGGCATCGAGAATTGGGGGAGCAAGTCAACGATAAATTAGAAATAGAGTGCAATATAGTGTTTTCTAGGTTTTTTTTGGGTGTTGGGTTTGGTGAAGCCAAAATTTTCTAATTATAGTGTCAATTTCTCTCACACTCGAAACAGATGCTTTTCTTGTAACTAACTTCTTTTTGGAATACATTTTCTAATTTATAAGTTGACCGTTTTGGTGGATTTTTCCATTTGGAAATGAGACTAATTTATAAACCTACTAGTCTTTGAATATTATTTATTGTATTGATATTGTATTGAGAATGAATAAAAGAGATTCCCCTATTGAAAGTGGATGTAGTCTATAAGACAAACCACTATAAAAATCCTATGTTCTTGTTTGTGTGTGTTACTTTTCATTCATTTTATATTTTGCAATCTTTTTCTTTCGTTTATTTTGTTGTCATTAAATTCAACAATAGGTATAAGAGATTTGGTGAAAATGTTGTTTTGGAGATCGTGAAGAATTTCTAGGAAAATGGATGTAGTAGCTTTGGATTATTAGGCTCGATCTCTCATGTCTTAGTTGTGTGGTTGTGGAGAGAGTTTTGATGAACTGGGAGTTATTCATATGGATGATGATAGAGATTTATGGACTTCTTGAAAGAAGATTTTGGATAAGTTAGATGAAGTTGATTCTATTATTGAGGAGTTTCTTGGTATGTTGGAACTTGGCAGCGATATGGAGTAGATGTAAGAAATAAAAAGTGAGGTCTAGATTTGATTCTTGGAGAAGGCAATGGAAAGCTTAAAATCCATGGAGGTTAGATGTGATTTGGAGGAGACTCATTTGAAACATTCTTGAACAAAATTTAGTAAAGCTAAAATCTTCGTTGGGGTTGATGTAAATGCCTACAGTGGGGGATATCTCTGAGCAACTATCTCAAGCAATATCTAGTCTTTAAGTGGGACATTGTTGGGTTCGGTGAAGCCCAAATATTCTAATTATAATGGTAGTTTCTCTCACACTTGAAATAGATTATTTTTTTCTCACTGACTTCTGTTTGGCATGCATTGGCTAATTTAGAAGTTGACCATTTTGGTGGATTTTTCCATTTTGGAGATGAGACAAAATTATAAAATTTGTTATTACTTGAATATTATTTGTTGTATTGAGAATCAATAAAAGAGATCCCCCTATTGAAAGTGGATGTAGTCTATAAGACAAACCACTATAAAAATCTTGTGTTCTTGTTTGTGTGTTATTGTTCATTCATTTTATTTTCTGCAATCTTTTTCTTTTGTTTATGTTGTTGTCATTAAATTCAACATTTGGACCTTAGTGCTCCTATAAAGCAACATTTTAAGAGAACTCTAACAAGAGTGACAAAATTTTGAAGCTTAGGACATAGGGAAAAAACTAAGAACCATAAAAAATGTGAAAATTTACTACCACAACCATATATCAAATATATGTACATCCTCATCACCATCATATTATTCTTCTCATTCATCTTTGAAACATCTATTTTAATGAAGCTCCCCATCATCCTCGCCTTTACTCTCAACTTTTTCAAAACTCATTTTTTTCTAATATTTTTTCAATAGAGTATTGACAATTATGTATGCTTAATCTATTTATTATTAATTTGTATAAGTTTTCAACACTCCATCTATTCAAATTGTGCTAGCTTCTGGTTTAACTATGTATACTTTTTTTATTATAGATCATTGAGTCAAGTAAACCAAAAGCTAGCACTATTTATTATTATTAAAGGATAAAAGCTTTTTTTTTAAAAGCACATATATATCGACATATAAAATATAATGTAAATTTAACAATGAGATCCAGCAACCAACAACTACATATCCAATAAGAACTAGTATATAAATTGACATTATAAAAAATTGTAAACCAATAATTATAAATACACTAATAAAAAATAACCAAAAAAAGACTAACTACTTGAACCTCCTAAAATACTTTAATATATTAATAAATTATAAATATTGTGTACTAGATATCCATAAATATTTCAAAGTTATTTTATTATTATATTATAAAATATTATGAAAAACAATATGAAATAGTATAAAGTTTACAAATTTATACTTAAATAAAATAAGATCAAATTTTTAAAAGCAATTATTTATTCTAGTTTTAATATTTAGTGGAGGACAGATATATGTGGCAGGCCGTATAATACATGGCACACAGATTTATAAGTGGCTAACATATTTTATAACTTGTCATTAAATTTCTGCACGTCTCTGCACGGCGCCACTGTACGTGTCTGTAGAGACGCTGGTTTATTGTGCTATAAATAATGTGATTGTTCAAGAAGTTGATGAGGTGAGGCTTTTAATGGAGCTTCACACTACTGGAATGCTTTCTTCTCATCCCTGCCTTGATGATCTAATTAAAATCATTAAGGTAAACATTTAATTATTTTAGTTTTATGTTAAAAAAATCTTAGCTTTTACTTTAAATTTGATATGCACTTATTTATAAAAGTATTAATAATGTTATTTTAAAAATAAGTAAAATGCAATATAATATATAGCAAAGGTCTTTAATTTAATAAATTTTAAATTTAATGGTTAATCAGTTTTTTAAGAAGCTTATAAGTCAATAATGAAGATATTTTGATTTGTTTTTTTGACATATTTTTTTAATTTGTTAATTATAGTTAAAAATTTCATGGACACAAATTCACTAAAGATTTAAATTATAAATAATTAACAAAATTAAATAAAATTTATGTTTTGTAAATAAAATTGTTCTAACATGAAATCAAATAAATTCAATTTGATATTTCTCAAAAAAATTAGGTAGATATATTTAAGATATATATTTATTATTTCCTCTCATGAAACTATAAGTGAGGGGAGTTTCTAAGTAGTAATTAAATATTTTTATTTAACCAATCAAAAACATTAAAAAAACTAATAATTAATTTCAATGTTTTATAATATTTAAATAATTCAAACTATTTTTTTTTTTTACATATAATAATATTAAAACAATTTTTCTCCATTCTTATTGGAAAAGAGATTATGTTAAGAAATAAAACGAAGCACAAAAACATAGAATAAGAGTAAAATGAATAATGGGGCGAAGAAAAATTGAATATTAAATGTGAACCCTTTACTTAATATATACCATTATAATATATATCTTATTATATTTTATAGTATCTATATAATATAATTATAATTGTTTTTTTATAATTGCAATTATCACATACATTAATTATATATATATATATATATAATTATATATAATTTGTGTTATGTGTATATATATTATTTGTATTGTGTGGATTTTTATTTTAATATATAGTTTTTTATATTTTTTGTTTTATTCATTTTAGTTTTATTATTATTATTATTAAATTAATTTATCTTCTCTTAATTTTATATTAATATTAAATAATATGATAGAAAAGGTCAACAAAAATATATCTGTCTTATTTATATAGATTATTTAAGAATATTGATAGGTTAGTTTAATAAATTATTTTTATTATATTGAAATATTAATCCATTTATACTTGAATATAAGTCTAATTTTTTTTTATATATTATTGTGATGTAGGTTCAAGAGGAAGATATGATGGACAATAGGTATATTTAAGGCATGATAAGAGATAGAGGAGATTTATTTGTGTGTCTTCCATCACAAGGATCTATGCAAATTATAATGGATACCAAGTCTATGGGCGTTATTGAGAATGAAGGTGTAGGTCTAGAAAGATCCGAATTATTATTGACTACAATGAAGGAGAAGGGAAAAGGTATTATAAGTAATGCAAGAGGAGTGATGAGGAGTCAATTTGGTCTGAATTTTCTGATCATATACTTGAGAATATTTTTTCGACTGAGATGGAGTTCAATTCTCTATTTCATATTGTGTGTAAATGTAGCAGAAATAATGGGCAATGGAGAGTCCTACAAAATTATAGGTTTTGGAAAAGAAGAACACCCCATTTGCATTAAAATTTACCAATGCATTGAAATGTCATGGTGGATTGAAGTTGATTTGTGCCAAAGGTCTTCTCATCTGTCATTCAGTCGAGATGGAATTTGTGATTTGGAACATGGAAGATAAGTGAGTGCAATTAGTGTTGTTTCTAGAGGCAAATCTATCCATTATTTGATTATCAATCAAATTCATGGAATAAGGGCCATTCTCTAGCTTTATTTCACTATTATACAAGACCCAAAAATAGTTTTTTCCAAAATACAGTTTTTGTTAATGGTGTCATTTATTTCCTTGTTAGAACACTAGTCATAGATGCTCAAGAAGGCCGTGAATCTACAAATACAAAGGGCTTGTTTAGGAAAAACTATTTTTCTAGACGATGTTGAACTCATCGACTAGATGACAATCTTGTTTGGGAGAAGCGGCCTAAACATATTCTATTTGTATCTTTTGAGCCTACCCTTTTGTCATTCTGAAACTTTTGTGAAAATGAGAATCTGGATTACAAGTTTGGTGTTGAATTTTTGGTAAATAATCTTTTTTTTAATTAGTGTATTTGATAACAAAATGAATTCATGAATGATATAATATATTCCTTTTAAAAATACAAAGTGACCTAAATAATAATCATAATACTTGAAAAAAAAAATTCTTTTAAAAATTTACTGAATTTTTTATAAATAAATCTATTATTGTGATCGAGGTTCAATAGGAACCAAATTATTAATTTGAATTTTATTTCCAAAAGATTTATTTTCTTATAAAATTTAGTAATTTTGATTTTTAGTATTATGATGCATGTTCATGGGAACCTAAATTGAACCATTTAAAGGTTCATTTTATTTTGAAAAGATTTAATTTCTCATAGTAATTTTTATTCCTATTTCTTAAATAATTATGAGAAAATGATTATTTATTATGAAGATAATTTCCCTTTTTCTTCATTATCCATGATAGATACCGAGTGTTTTGAGACAAAAACCAAATATAATAAGTCATCCCTAGATTGAACCTTTCTCCACTTTATGAAGAAAAAGAAGACACTCTCCCTCATGCTAACCAGCCAAAGAAGACGCTCTCACTCCTTGGCTTTATATGATCTCACCATAACTTCCTACAACTCGCTTTATTGTTTGATTCATGGAATACATAAAATACTTTATCTTATGTCTTTACATTGGCTTTTTCTAATTATGTTCAACATTATCTTTGAATAAACAAACTTGCACAAAAATTTCCTTGTTGGCTTTTTCTAATTATGTGCAAAATAAACAAATTTGCACAGAATTTTTCTTGTTCAATTGTCTAGTGCCAAAAGAAAATCGTTAATCCATCTGCATTTTGTTCATGGTTAGTAACGATGTTAACCATAGATTATGAAATCTAATGGAAGATGAGTTGGTATAAATGCAGTCCAATCCTCTGCCTGCAATGTAACAGCTGCTGCATGTAACCGCTGCCAGCAGAATCTTTTCAGTCTCCACGTGACATGCATTGGTTTATTCTGGAATCGACTATATTTGGTGGAAGGACTGGTCTTTTCAGTCTCCACGTGACATGCATTGGTTTATTCTGGAATCGACTATATTTGGTGGAAGGACTGGGTTATATATATAGCTGCTGCTGTGAATATATTATGTACTGAAAATTAGATGATAATGAGATTGCTCCTGCTTTGAGAGTGGATGTGGCAAATTTGTCGAACCACTATAAATCTGGTTTCTTCTTTCTATGTGTTATGTTTTCATTATTTTATTTCTGCTCTTTTATAGTCAACAAGATGAGTTCCTATTTGTGCAATATTTATTGAGACCTAAGTTCCTGGTAAAACCTGATATCTCTAGAAATTCAGAGGACAAAGAAACACTCTAATAAATTCTAGAGGAAAATGAAGAACTTTTTTGGTTCTTCAAAAGTTTATTATGGCCTTGCTAACATTTGTGGATATCTTGAGAAGAAATTGATCTAAGGATTTTTTTCTTTTCAACATTTTTTCTATTTAATTATTTTGTTGTTTTGTGGTTTGATAGTGAAATAAGTCTTAAGATCTATAGAAACTCCTTTTTCTTTTATATTTGGTTTTTGTTTTAAATGTTTAATTTAATTTTTATAATTCTAATATTAAATCATTTTAATAAAAATTTATTGATATTTTATTTTTTAATTAAATAGTAGAGTTGGCTTGAGCAACTGCTTGGAGGTTTAATTAATTATTTTCTCCTTTTTATTCTTTTTTGATTAATTAGATAAATTAATATTTATTTAATTGCATCACTAATGTTCTTTTCTCTCTATAGTCAAATAAATTCCTACTTATTTAATTATTCATTTCACATTTTCCTTCTATAGTAAATGATTATTTTAATTGTTTAATTACTTCAATAGTTTTTTCTTCCATAATTAAATAAATACCATTTATTTATTTTTTCCTCACTTTTTCCTCAGCTATTAAATAATTATTTTCAATTATTTTAATTAAAATTCAAGTTTTCCCCTCTTGTTCTATAATTCAATAATTGTTTTTTATTTAATTATTCACTTTCCCTCCCAAATTAAATAATTTTATAATTATTTAATTTACTCCATAGCAACCTCTTTTATTTCAATTAATCTGCACCCTTGATAAGGTTTTATTACCTTTTAATCTCCACTGTCCATCCTTAACTAAACCCTATTTTTTCCCTAGCCCTATTTCCTTGCTTCTCAAAGAAATCTCATCCATTGAGCTTCATCATTTAACCTTGACCCTTCATTCAAATTTGGTTTTCTATAAAAGAGACCCATCCCTTTCATTTTAACCCAAGAACTACTATCTTTGATATTTTGTTGTCACTATCATTAGGCTTATTCTTGCATACTACAAATCTAAGGACAAGAAAGAATATAAATTAAAATGGAGAAGATCAATGATGGTGATTCAACCATGGCATATGAATTATAGTATTATTGCTTTGTTATTTATGTTTCTATGTTCATTTATACTTCATTGTTGGATTTGTGTCTTTAGGGCTTTAGTTTTAAGTAGCTGGTGGTTGATACTATTGATTCATACATTATACCTTGATTTTACCTTATTCTACATTAGAGAACTTAACATGAAATAGTTAGATTTGAAGAAATCTATGAGCAATTTTAAGTTTTTAGGTCCACAATGCATTTGAAAGGTATAATGACACATTCATTTGATAGTACAACACATTCTCTAGAAAATAAAACATAATCGTTGTACAAAGTGATACAATTATTGTATGGTGTGATGCATAAGAGGCTCTTTGTACCACACCTATTTAATAAAGCACTACATTTTCCTATTTTAGGGAAAAACCATCAAATTTCTTTATTATTGTGGTTTTCTATCATTTTTTTGGTTTATAGTTTTTATTCTAATATTTTGACAGATTGCTTCCATCATTCTTATCATTCTATTTTGGTCTTTTTCCAAATTTAATTGGTTTTGAAGCTTTCAATTTTTGTGTCACATCTATCGAAGAGTACAACACATTTGATTGTTAGTCCACTACATACATGTGACAATCCACGATAGTCACCAAATAGTCTGCCACATTTTCCTTTTGGTTTGATACATTTTCCTACATATGTCAGTTGCATCTATTACACAGAGTGATGTAACTATTTTTTTTTGGTAAAAAATGGGTAAAAATTTGGAGTTTTTCATTTTTCTACCTTTCATTACATTCCTTTGGATAGAGGGTTTTAGTGTCACTAATATATAATATGTAGTGTGTGGCATTCATTTCGAGAATACATTGTTATCTAGATTACTAATCCATGTTCTTGTAGGTTTTTATTTGTGTTTAGTTTATTAAATTAGGAACATTTGGATTTGGGATTAAAAATAACAAGTGTTTTTCATGTTTGGTACATGTGTATCCTCTCCCCTTGCACTTCATGTGATTTTGGGTATAAGAGAAACACATATCAATCTCTCTTTTTTTTAAGGAGGTATGCCTTTGAGACACATCCTAACCAATACCTCAAGGGGGATGACCTCAAAGCATGTTTTTTTGGGTGGTCTTTATCAAAGGTGTTAAGGAAAAATTTAGTAACTCTATCTGAGGACATTATACCTTGGATGTCAATATTGGTGTGGAACAAGTGACCACATTCACATTGCTCAGAGGATTAAGTGTCTCATGTCTAAAGGATACCTCTTGTGTTATTAGAAGCCTAAGACCTTTTTGGCTATCTATTGTTGTGGTGTAAGGGATGCAAATCATACCCTAAAGTTACTTACCATGTTTTTCCATGGTTGAGGTGTAAGCTGTATTTCTAGAGTTTACACTCTTTCAAGGCTATGGGTATCAAGGTGGTCCATGACCATGGTATACTCTATTCACCCACTCCTTGGATGAATATTTACAATCACTCTTTCAGGGGTGAGGTAAGCTCACTTTTGTAGATAAACCCTATTACTACTAGCTAGGTTGTTCTTGAATTAATTATGTACAAACTAAGTCCAAGTGAGTTTTGTGGAAAAAAACTTGTGAAATACTTGCTTACCTTGAAGTCAAAAAGAGGGAAAATCAACCAAAATATTTTTTTCAAGTGTCTTCTATATTTTCTTACCACATTTCAAAACTTCCCTAAATGAAAAAATTATTTAGAAAACATTGATTCTAGGTCAAAAACAAATCTACCACATCTTTCAAAATCAATTTCTATGGAGAAATACCTGAGTATCCATATTTTAGATCTAATTTGGACAATGACTATACATTCAAGCATGAGACTTTTTTAGTTTATCTAATCCTTCTATTGCATTTTCCTAGTTTATTCTTTGTCATCCTAGTTCATTCATAGTCATAACCATCTTTGAGATTTGAGATTAGGAGGCCTATAAGACTGTTGATTAGATCATTGTCACATACTTTGATTATCTTGACCTTGTCACTATTTATCTATTATTATCTCTAAGTTGTGCCTATTTTAGGTTCATTTTATCCTGTAATCATCACCTTAGTAGTTATCTTGAAATTTTGACTTGTTACTTTGATCCATCATAGTTTTCTTATCATCCTTTCTCAAAATCCAAAGTTGCATATCCAAATTTTGAAGCATATCAATAGCCCCATTATCACTTTGTATCCCAAAGCATAGTCTAGTTGCTTTGTCACCTTGCATAGTCTAGTTTCATTTCCATTTTGCATCCTTATATCCAAAAATCTCAAAAACATAACATGACCTCATTGTCATCTTGCATCCTCATTTTTAGTTTGCATCTATTCCCAAATAAAAAAAAACCAAAAATAAAAATTAAAAAATCATTGCTAAAGCTCCACCATCCCATTATCTATTCCAATCCAAACTCACAACCATGTCTTCAACTTACCTTGATCTTTTCCATAGTCAAGTTGAAAACCTTGGCCTTTGTCAATAGTACCAAACCACAAGCCTTAATAACCCATTCATCGATCCTCCATAACAATTACCCATATTCTTGAGTTAGCCACCCATCTACCCCTCTTACCAATAATACATAAGCTCTAGTTATCCATCCATCTACCCTCACTATGAAGGGTCAACTAACATGATCCATACCATTAATCCCCAAAAAACATCCATTGGTCACCCTTATCCTAACCTTTACAAGGGAAATTAATCTTCCATCCAAATTATTCCTCGACCCCAAACCATATAACAAATCTTTATTTCCCATGCATATCCTATTCTTTCATCCTCATCACCAAATTAATAAATTATTATAGACTCCACATCCTATTCCAATCTTTCATTAACTAACCCATTTCCATCCACTCCATCCAATAAAAGCACATTTAGTAATTCTCTCCAAGGACAACTAGAAAAGGAACTTGTTTGACTCCTATATGAAAAAAACTTTATGAAATCCAATCACATTGGTAGTCTTATACCACAAAACCATCATTCATCATTATGTCCTTTATTGACTACCAACCCCAAAAAATATCTTCCTATCAACTCCCAAAAAAGTGTCAAAATGGTTGCCAATAGAGTTGGCTCAATCAAAAATCCAAACAACTCCTAATAATGAAGCTTCCTATAAAATTTGAGCCCAAAATAGACCTCCATGTGAAAAGTTAATACCTCTCGAAGTCCATGCATCATTCTCCTCTGGTTAAAAAGAACACAACTCCTGCAAGTTGTCTTCAAACTATTTCCACTTGTGGTGATCCACATTCTTCACTTCCCACTCTAGAATCCATATTATTTGTTGTTGGTAACCCATTCCACAATACCAAATACCTATTGTATTGACCTTGTTGTGTGGATGTAGTTTTCTTATCTAAAATCTATGAAATATTTTCCTTGTTCTTACATGGGATTTGATGGTACCAAGTTACTTCTTGCCACTATCTTCATCATAATCCTCTCTATGGAATGCATATAAATCAAAGACATTAAACATAGGAGAAATGTCTAAGTTTTCTAGTAAACTGGCCTCATAGGCATTATCATTGATCTTCTTTGTAATTTTGCAAGGACAAGTTTTTTTGTACTTCAACTTGTGGCATGATCTTGTAGGAAACCTTTCTCTTCTCAAATATACAATCACTAAGTCACCTTCATTGAATATTGATGTTTCCTACTAGCATCCATAGTAGTCTTGTACATCTCATTACTATCCTACAACTTTTGTCACATATCTTGTTGCAATTAGTGAAGTTGTCCTAAAAATGCTTCCCCATCATCACTGACTCTATCTCTCATTGGTAGTTACACCAGACCTAGGAATCCCATAGTATTCTTACCACACACAATATAGAAAGGTGGTTTTCTTGTTGATCTATTTATAGAACTATTATATGGAAATTTTGCGTGGGGTAATTCCAAGTCCCATTGTTTGGGATTCTCTCCAAAAATGCACCTTAAAATATTTCCCAAACTTTGATTGACTACCTCTATTCTCCCATCCATTTGAGGATGATAGGAACTACTAAATTGTAACTTGGTCCCCATATTCTTCCATAAAGTCCACCAAAAATGACTTAAAAAATTTGTATCCCTATTAGACGTAATAGTCTTTGGAACACCATGTAATCAAACAACTTCTAAAAAAATAGCTCTACTCCCCTCATTGCATCATTAGTTTTCTTACAAGAAAGAAAATGAACCATCTTAGAGAATATATCAACAAATGAAAAAAATGGAATTATTGCCTTGTTGGGTGTGTGGAAGCCCCAACACAAAGTCCATGCTCAAATATGTCCATGGTTCAATGGGTATTGGTAATGGCATATACAATTATATATTATGTGAATGTCCTTTAGCCACTTGAGAGATTATACACCTTGTTCATACTTAGTGATGTCCCTGTTCATCTTTGGCTTGTAGTATTTGTATTCTACCAAGGCTATTGTCTTGTCCTTCCCAAAATGTCTAGCCAACCCACTGCTCTGAAATTATCTGATAATATTTTCTCTCATTGAGCCAACTAGTATGCATATAACTATTTCCATTTAAAGAGATAACCATCCTACATAAAATATTCACCACTGAAGTGATCCAATTTACTAGATATTCGAGATTTGAGCTATTCTACAATCTCCCATAAATCATCATTATGCTCATACAAATTTTTAATGGCATCAAAACCAATTACTTTAGTTTCCATTGGGGTAAAAAGTACAACATGCATATTCAATGCATCTATAACCTTGTTTTGTTTTCCAGACTTATGCTTCACAAAAAAGGTGTAGCGCTATAAGAAAGAAACCCATTTGGCATGTCTACTATTCAATTTGTTTTTTGCATTCAGGTATCTCAATGCAATATGGTTTGTAAAAAACACAAACTCTTGGGGAACTAGATAATGCTTCTAATCTCTCAATGCTCGAATAATTGCATAAAGTTCCAAATCATAAGTAGGATAATTCTTCCTCACCTCATTCATCTTTCCTCGATGGGAGGCATCAAATTCTACTTCAAATACCTTATCAAAATTTGGCAATGTGAGTATAGGATCTTCGGTTACCTTCTTCTTTAGGTACTAGAAACTCTCCTCAACATCCTTAGACCACAAAAATTCCATTCCTTAGGTGTAGTATGTTATCTATAGGTTCTACAGTACTACTAAAATTTTCAATGAACTTCTGATAGAAAGTGGTCAACCCATGAAAACTTCTTACCTCTATTATTCTACTCAGACTAGACCATTTTGAAATTTCCCTAACCTTTTCTAGATCCATTCTAACACCATCTTTAGAAATGATAAAGCCCAAAAATACCAAACTATCATTCATGAATTGTCACTTCTTGAAATTTGCATAGATCTTCTCCTTCCTTAGTGTGTGCCAAAGATAATCCTCAAATGTTTTAGGTTCTCTTCGTTTCTTTTACTAAAAACCAAAATTTCATCAAAATAAACTACCAAAAACTTACCAATTTATGATCATGGTACAGTATTCATCAATCTCATAAATGTACTAGGTGCATTAGGTAGCCAAAATGGCATAACCATCCACTCATATAAACCATCTCTAGTCTTAAAGTATGTCTTCCACTCATCCCATTCTCAAAATTAGATCTCCTGATAGCCACTTCATACATCAATCTTACTAAAATATTTGGCCCCTTCCAGCACATCCAACATGTCCTCTATACAAGGGATCAAAAACCAGTACTTGATGGTAATCTTATTAATTCTTCTACTATTCGTGCACAACCTCCACATGCTATCCTTCTTTGGGGTTAACAATGCAGTTATAAAACATGGGCTCATGCTTTCTCTCAGTGCACCTCTTCTTATGAGTTTTGTTACTTTTTTATTTAGCTATGCATTTTGTGCTGGATTCATCCTAAAAGTTGCTTGATTGGGTAGAGTTTCTCCTAGAATCAGATCAACATGATGTTGAATATCTCTCTTTGGTGGTAGACCATCAAGTAATTCATCAGGAGTGACATCAAAAAACTCCCCCAATAGCTCCACTGCTTCTAGTGATATTGAAATGTGACAGAAAGGCATTGGAAGCAACCATGAGTATGTTCTTCAAGATGGATGAATGTGACAAACTGCCTAAATTTTCATTTGGTGGGTATGATAAGAGCTCCATCAAGCCTATGTGGGCTCATATTGCAAAGATTCTTATGCATTATTTCACTCTAAATGACCTAGGTTTTCTACTCTATTTTGTTACCATTTTATTCTTCTTACTCATTTTCATCATAAATAAAAAGTTTCCTTTATGTATTATCTACTTACATCTTTTGAGTGTGGCATTATAGATCATAGGAAAAATCCAAAGTTTTTTATTCTTTATGAAGGTTTGATCTTGTTACTAGTGGAGTATGTTAAGAACTTTTCTATCTTGGTTGAGCCTAAGAAGTCTTCTAAGTCAGATGGATAAATCCCCACATATTGAGAACCTCTTGGATATTTCATATGATACAAAAGATAATATGGAGGAGGAAGATGAGTATTTTATGGAAATTTATTCTAAGCATCCCTCATAGAACATTACCAAAGCTAATTATATTTCAAATAAACATGATAATCCCCAATTCTCATGGTTTGGCAGTTCCATTACTAGGGAAGGGAAATGGAGACTAATGTTCCCTTAACTATTGTTAAAAGAAATAACTGCAAATCTAATAAGGGGGTAGTCAAGGTTAATCTAGTGGGGAAGAAACTTGTTTATCATAAGGGGAAAAGGAAGTCCTCTCCTAGCTAAGTGAAGGAGAAAGACAAACCTAAAATAAAATTAATGGAATATTTCAGTAAATTCTAGGAGAAAGGTAAATCCAAAGGTAATGAGATTAGGGGTGAATATTTTTCTCATTATGAATAGTGCACTCCTAAATATGATTTCTTTGAAGACCTTAATATTTTGAATTATAATACGAAGGATATTTACAATGTTCCTAGTCTAGAAAAGAAGGGTTTTATGAATTACTTTAAATTTTTTATGTAATTAATGTGAAGGTGTGGTCTCTACAAAAAATCCCATGGCGAAGGATGATAGTGAGGATGTGTCTAGAAATAGGGTTGAGAACAAAAAAATCCTTGCTATCCTTCAAGAGGTGGAAAAGGATGCTAGCTTGATGAAGAATGATTATGAGATCCGTATCATAGTGTTGGAGGATAAAATTTAGAAAGTAACCTATAGAAGGTTGTGTAGGTAAGTTGATTTTTTCTTCAGAATAATGCTAAGGGGATCCACATCTAGAATGAAAGGGTGAAAAAATTGAAGGATGAGGATTTGGCAACGTTTTTGAAGGCTTCTAATACTACTAGTGGCAGTGCAGTAAAAAGTGAACATAGATCTCAGTTTTCTATAGTCAGTATGAGTACTTATACTCATACTCACTCCAGGAACCCCATGTATGTTCATAATAAAGAGATGTTGGAGGTGGCTGACCTTCATAATCATTTGTATAAGTAGGACATTAAAGCAACCAAGATTCTAAAGGACTTACAATAGACTATTCTATTTCCTTTTTGGTTGTTTAGTTTTATATTGGTTTAGTAATGGTTGGCTATTGCTTGGCTTTGTTTTTATCTTAGGAAACATCTCTTTATAAATGATATTGGGTCCCCTCAAAGCATGTTTTAGCTTTAATTAAAAAAAACACATTTTTGGGTTTCCTTTCTTGAGCTAATGAAGGTCTAAATACCAACAAGTTGTTTCTAAAAGTGTATAAGAGTGAATTTGGAGCCCCTATACAAATCCCCTTTTTCCCTTCATCCACCTTAGAAAACCAAGTTCATAGGGTTAATTCTACCTAATCCCACTGTTCGCATCCCACATGGCACCTATTTTAAGTGTCAGTGGAAGCATTTCTATCAAGGACACCCGCAGGGTGTGTAGACATCCATGCAGTGTGCTTACATCCTTGGCAGACTGCTATTGTTGAACCTATAGAGGTGTTACTCTTCTCATAGGCAATGAATTTGTAATGCCCCTTCAATCGACTGACTCAAATATGGCTATTTTCTTCATTCCTCCTTCATATTCACTCCTTCAATAAGCATTTGAACCTTCTAAGCATTCAATGGAACTTCTACACAACTATAGGCTTCCATACTATCACTCCATAAGCTTGCATTCTTACTCACTTCAAGCATCCAAGAATTCCATTGCAACAAAGCCTTACTTTGTCACTTTCGTAGAGCACATTTTGGACCTCGCCATTATAGTAGAGCTTGATTACTCTCATTTCTCCCCTAAGAAGCCTTGAGTGCTCTTTGTGGAGGTGGTAATATTTCCTCTTCTCTCCTCTATCACTTGGTTGAGTAGCATAATACTGCTTTGAAGTTTTTATTTTATTTTTACTATACTATTTCTTTATCTCATTTCCTTGGCTGTCCATGGAGGTGGAAACAACTAAATGGGGGTTTGACTAAGGAAAGCCCCTATACATCCACCCACTATTTTCCCTCTTTCTATGTGTAGGTGTGTGTGCTTCTCAGAAGATCAGCTGGTGAAAAAAATCCTTGATGAGATCCTCCTTGCTTTCTTTACTCTTGTTTATCTACTTTACAATATTAGAGAGCACTTCATTCATTTACTTGTGTCATTATGGCCCTTTAGTTAGTTAGCTGGGGGGTTAGCCCTTTTTGATAGGTTTGACCTTGTCTCTGTTGTTGTCTAGTTGTACGAACACTAGCGTAGTTTAGAGACGCCAACATGTCGCGCTATCGTCAAAGGACTATGCTTACATCCTTGGATAGAGAGCTTCCTATAGTGCAGTGTTGAACCTGAAAAATGGATTTCCCAACCCCACTTTGAAACTTGGGATTGTAGAGTGGTTGGAGGACTTTATAGTCCTCATCATTCTCATCCTCATACCCTAAACATTGCACTTAGCTAAGGTAAGTCAGGGAAGCCTCTCGCATCTTGACCCTCTGTGAACTGGGGTTTTGCATGTGATGGTCCCCATCTCTTACATTTTTGGTGAGATTGATGTGAAACACTTTGTTTTTGTTCTTGTGATAATGACAGTTCCTTTCCTCATACTCTAGGAGTGTTGTAGGTGTGAGTGTTGTAAGGTTGTCGCCTTGCAACCAAACCTGGGACCCCTAGTTGGTGTAGTTGGAAGGTTCCAATGGTATTGCACGATGAAACCTTAATTGGGTCACCGTATTATCTGTAAACCTTTAGGGACTTTGTGAAAGTATTGTCTAGTGTGTGTGATATGCTCCTTCCTACATTAACCCATCCCCTCTACGCAACCTGTGGATAGTGGTACTAGCATAACCTTTACTTCACAAGACCTACCGATGGGCTTTAACAAGGAACCATATCCTCTTTACATCCTTGCATGGACCAATGGAAACATCATAGTAGGTTTTCTCATTGATCCAACATCACAAGTCAACATAATAACAGAGGAGATTATGCTAATAAATTTTTTACACAAGGATTGATACAATGCTCCTATGAGAACTCCATCTACACACATGATGGGCTTTTGGTACCCACTTTTAGGTAGTATTGTCTTATCGGTCTTAGTTGGAACTAAATCCATGAAACTCATGTTTGATATCATTCCTAGATGTTAACTCTTTAGGGTGAAATTGGGTATCCCTTGGTTGGTGACGATAAATGCAGTACCCTCCGTCATGCATAAATGTTTAAAATTTATCCATGAAGGCTTCGTGCACATAATCCATGACACCGGTTATAGACCACCAGTTACATGTGGTAGCTACTCCTTAGATCACCCATGTCCTACGTCTGTGGGTCCTCTCACACCTGGGACAAACCTTTTGCACAAGAAATATTAGAACTATAAGAAAGGGTGTTTGAGGCCGAAAGTGAGATACCCTCCCTTGCCTTATTCTATCTCATATAGGGCTTTCTTGAAGGCTAACAACGATGCTACTAAGGCTTGAAAGAAGAAAGAAGAGAAGAGGTCTATTGATCCTCCTTCCTCTTTGGCTACCCAGTCTAATGCTTCTTCTCGCTTAGCTGTGGTACCATAAACTTTTTCTCCTCGTTTGTAGGAGAACCCTTTGGTGCTTGCTTGGCGAAAGCCTAAACGTCTCACATTCGAGCTTCATGTTCTACCGATGGAGCTTAGACCCGTTCAGTATGATAGGAAGAAGGTATCCCGAGGAGAGTCATCTTTGTCTTGACCTCCACGAGCTCCTATAGCTCCTGCTCCTAAGGCAGTGAGCCGAAAGAGTCCCACTGCCAAGGCCCTCAAGCTGACTCCTCCTATCACTTCTCATCCCATTCCTCTTGCTCCTATGCAAAAACCTATTGGGTGATCCCATAATAGTGGTTTACAATTTTTGGCCAAACTGGACACTGAAATTATTATTTTTAACTAAATCTTCACATTCGGGCACCTATAGCGGCTAAACTGTGAGGAATTTGAAGATGGTGCAAACTAGAGTCTCATCAATTTTTCTGTAGATTCTAAAAACATTTTTTTCAAAATTTTTGGAATCAAATTGCGATTCTTTTTCCATCTCCCGAAAATAGATTTTTTTGACAACATTTTTAAAAGTGACACCGTATAACACATAAATTTTTTTCCATGAAGGAAAAATTCTTTCAAATTTGGATTTGTAACTCGATATCTAGTGCTTCCACTTGGTTAGATAGTTTTTATTAAATATTGTTTCCTTAATCAAGTTTCAAATTCAAGCGAATTACAATTCGAGACACAAGCGTGGTGTATAGCAATAACTTTTTGTATATGTCAAAATTTAATTTAATTTTTTGTTGGATCAAGGGCGTCAATATCGTTATTTTTTAATTTTTTTTTTTGATAATCTTCTATTTTTCCACATGTGAAGAACAAAGAAATTCATTATTCGATGAAAAACCTATGTTTAATAAAACTTTAAAAACAAATACATAACAAAACCAAAACATATTAAAATTATATTCATTGGATAGCTTGTTCGAGGAATACCATAATCATTTGAAATAAATTTTAAATGAATTCATTTGATACCATAAAATCTAAATCAAAAGTGATTTTTTATCAGCATTTTGATAGGTGTAAAGGAGACGCATTTATAGGTATGGTTTAAAACTAGCGAGGTTCTATCCAAGGGGGTTTGATCTAAGGTGATTTGATCAAACCCTCATCAATTGGAATCCTTAAAATGGAAATTTTTAAGGCTTAAATCATTATATTTTCTAAAAATATGTGATTTAAGCTAAAATTGGTTCCTCTCAGGAATTATAAACCACTATTATGACATCACCCTATTCCTCTGCCTGAAATGATTGTAATGGACATTCCTATGGTTGAGTAGGAACCTCTTGTCCCTTCGCAAAATCTAGCCTCTAACTCCAAGAGCCATAGAATCTGCCTTGCACCTGAATGCAAGTGTCGATGAAAGGCTCTCCTAGTCGATTAAGATGCCTCACAACAAGAGGAGGAAGGAACGACCGCTCCTGCTTCAGAACCTCCTGCAACATCTTCTTCGTCCCTTCCTTCTGCTTCTTTCTAGTCTATTCTAATCTTGGCTTCCATTGCAAGCATGAATGCGCCTAACCCTAAATAGGTAGAGGTGTTCATCACTCCTTCGATGGAGCTTCCTTTGCTAATGTCCATTCTGGATATCTAGCCCTTCTTAAAGCCTATGGATATGGTTAATACTTCGGTTGTATCCATTTTGGTTCTTTCTTCCTCTTCCTCTGCACCCCTAGCTTTGTCTATGGGAAGTTCATCTCCTCCAATGAAGAAAGAGGCAGAGGATGGTCCTTCTAATGGTGAAGGACATAAGAGGAGACAGAACTAGTCCCATCCTGACTTGTTCTATCCTTGTGATAGAGCCAATCCTAGCTTCCCCTAAGTTCATCATTGCTCCCAAGTCATTCGGCAAGCTTAGTGGTGAACCTCAGGCATAGCCTATCCTTTCTGCTAAAATTGGGCATGGTGCCCCTATGGGGTGCATGTTTAATTCCATGGATGAGGTCTCGGCCTTGTCGGTGATCCTCACAAAATCACTGACCTTGACTCCACAAGAGCTCGGTGGAGAGGACCTCAAGGGGCCCTCTTCCTTAGTCCTTGTTGTGGGAGGGAGGGTCGGATGCTCCTCCTCTTAACAATCCACCATTACAAGCTCATCCTCCTTCCGCTTATGAGGATTTAGATTGGGAAGTAGATGACCTCTTGGTCAATCAATGTTAGGAGGAGGCCCTTTCTTGATCTTGTGTGTGTGTGTCTTATGATGTGTTCCCCCATGTTTATGCTATGTGTACTTGGATGACCATCGCCACCCCGATTGGTGCTTGGATAAAGGTGTGGTTTTTGTGTTGTAAGCCTTCTTCTATTTGTATCATCATTCTTCCATGTTTGTGCTTAATTTTTGATAAATTGGGGACAATGCAAGGCGTTGGGAGCATTTAGGCTTCCCTTCCATGTTGACCAATTTTTATTTATTTATACTTTGTTTTCCATGCATTCTTCCTATTCTAGTTGGGGATTGGTGATCTTTCACCTTGCATTGCAGTTACCTATTATTATATGAGCTCGGACAGTTCTGACCCCGCTAAACCAGATCCCCCTATGTGCTTTGTTTGTAATTTTCTTTTCTATTTTGATTTCTCTTTATCTTTCTCTCTTCATTGCTTGAGTTTTCCCTCCTATGTGTGACAACACTCTTCTTCAACACTTCAATTTTCAGAAAATAAATTCGTTGACAATGAATCTTTTCTTGAAAGTATTCATAATTTTTTCCTTAGAATCGCATTCTCAACATGGAACCTTGACGAAACTTGTTTCCTTCATCACAAGTTCATAAAAAAAGGACTCGAAGACCTTTCTCTTAAGTGGGAACAACTTTTACTTCCCCTCACATGGGGGAATATCCTTCCCTTTGTATTCCTTGATGACGAATCACTCTAAGAAAGATAACTTCTTTTGAATTGTGTGTCCCTTGAGTGGACCCCCCTTCTTCCTCACATCGGGTTCCCAAGGGACACTTCTTTCAAAGTCTCTATTCCAAATGGAATTCTTTCATGTCTAGCCTAGGGGCAGCCCGACTAAACTCATTCTATTCGCCCTTTCACATCTAGATTGGGGGCAGGACGACTAGAATCATTCCATTTTCCTTTTAGCGTCTAGCCTAGGGGTAGCCTAACTAGACCTTACCTTTCAAACAACACATCCCTTGACTAGACCCCTCTCCTTTTGAAGGGTTCCCAAGGGACCCCTTTGAAAGCTTTACTTATTGACGGTCTATGTGACTATCTGCTTATTTTCCTACACAACCACTTTTGACATGTTCTATCTACGGGTAGATGTTTCACTGCTTTCTGACTTTGCAAAGTCCACTTTCTTAGGTATCCTCCATGTGAAATATCTTAGGGGATACCTCCTTGCAAGACAGAGAAATTGTAGGGTTCTTTCTTTTGAGCTTCCTCCATCCAACAGCTCTTGGGAGTGTCTCCCCTATAGAACTGAGAGCCTGTAACGTGCTTCTTTGGGTATTCTTCATGCTTGAGTTCATGGAGAATACCTTCCCTATAGGGCAAAGAGCCTATGGGGTGCTTCTTTGGGCATTCTTCATGCTTGAGTTCATGGAGAATACCTTCCCTATGGGACTGAGAGCATGTAGGACACTTCCTCAGGGCTTCCTTCATACAAGAGATTTTGGGGGTTGCCTCCTTGTAGGTCTACAGGCTTGTAAGATGCTTTGTTTTCCTAACTTCATAGTTCCAATTAGCTATGGAGTCCTTTTCTTTTCCTACATCTTCAGGTTTGCCATATCATGGTCAGCTTCCTTGACAGTTCAGGTATACATCACTAACCTTACACTCTTCTTGATCTACTTTACCAAGCACTCATCTGTATTTTTTCTCGCTAAAGTAGGGGAAAAATGTATAAAAGTGAATTTGCATCCCCTATGCAAATCCCCTTTTTATTTTTATCCACCTTAGAAAACCAAGTTTAGAGGCTTAATTACACCTAAGCCTACTATTGGCATCCCATGTGGTGCCTATTTTGAGCATTGGTGGAAGTGTTTCTATCAATGATGCCCACATAGTGAACAGACATCCATGTGGTGTACTTATGGCAGATTCATGTGGCTGAACCCGCAGAGGCGTTACTCTTCTCATTGGCAGTGAAGTTGTAATGCCCCCTTTGGCCGATCGACCTAAATATGGTCATTTTCTTCATTCCTCCTTCATATTCACTCCTTCAATATGCATTTCAGCCTTCTAAGCATTCAGTTGAACTTCTACACAACTACAGGCTTCCATCCTATCACTCCATAAGCTCACTTTCTCAATCACTTCAAGCATCCAAGCATTGCATTGCAGCAAAGTCTCACTCTGTCACTTTGGTAGAGCATGTTTGGGACCACGCCATTCCAACAGAGGCTTGAGTACTCTCATTTCTCCCCCAAGCAGCCCTGAGTGCTCTTGGTGGAGGTGGTAAGCTTCCCTCTCCTCTCCTCTATCACTTGGTTGAGTAGCATAATACTGCTTTGTAGTGTTTATTTTCTTTTTACTATATTGTTTCTTTATCTCAATTTTTTTCCTATCCGTGGAGGTGGAAACACCTAAATGGGGGTCTGACTGAGGCAAGCCCCTATATAGCCACCCAAAATTTTCCCTCTTTTTGTGTGTAGGTGTGCATGCTTCTCAGAAGATCAACTAGCGAACGAATTCCTTGGTGAGATCCTCCTTGCTTTCTTTACTCTTGTTTATCTACTTTACAATAATAGAGAGTACTTCATTCATTTACTTGTGTCATTTTGGCCCTTTAGTTAGTTAGCTAGGCCATTAGCCCATTTTGATAGGTTTGACCTTGTCTTTGCTTTTGTTTGGCTGTATGGATGCTAGCACACTTTAGAGACGCTAGTGCATTGAGCTATCATCCAAGGACCTTGCTTACATCCTCAGACAAAGAGCTTCCTAAGGTGTAGTGTTGAACTTGAAAATCGGCTCGCTTAGCCCCACTTTGAAACTTGGGATTGCAAAGTGGTTAGAGGACTTTAAAGTCCTCATCATTCTCATCCTCATACCCTAAACATTGCACTTAGCTGAGGTAAGTTATGGCGGCCTTTCACATCTTGATCCTCCATGACCTGGGGTCTTGCATGAGATGGTCCCCCTCTCTTACAAAAAGGTACACAAATCTTACTAAAAAATGGAATATGATGATAGAAATATTATACCTAGCTTCAAAAGTATCATGTTGGCTAAGAATATCATGTTCCTACTTTGATACATCCACTTCTAGTTGCTTGCATAAATGTTGTGACTTGTCATTTCTTCTATGGTGGAGAATAATGCATCACATTTTGATTTTGATAATGATGGAGATAAAAAATATCAACAAGAAATAAAATCTTGGTCAAAGTCATTTATGGAATACTTTCTTTATTTTATGCTCATTACATGCTCTACAAATTACTTCATTTATTATGTTATAAATATTTCTTTCTAAGTCTTTAAAGGAAAGCATACATAGTTGGGATAATACTAGTAATAAGACATTTTTATAGAATTTCAAATGGAATAATATATATACATCAAGATAATCATAGATAGATAATATGATACACTAGAAGCTTAGTATAATTTTAAAAGACATAAATTTTCATACAAAGTATAATGTAGATTTAACAATGAGATCCAACACCGAACTATTAAAAATCAAATAAGGACTAATAAAAGAGTTTCACAATAAAAATAAGAAAAAATTAATCATAAAACATAGTAAAAAAAAAAAAACTAAATACATCAATTAAAAATAATTTAATATATTAATAAATACAAATATTTACTTTTTATAACTTTTATTTTCAAAATATAAATAATAAATACAAATATTTACTTTTTATAACTTTTATTTTCAAAAAAATATAAATAATATTATTAATAAATATATAATTTTTTATTACAAAATGGTATGAAAACCTGTATTAAATTGTATAGAGTTCGCAAATTTACAGAAACATGTTTTCAAAGAGTATTTATTGATTTTAATTTTAATTGAATCTTTGTGCAGGACAAATATCCGTGGCAGGTCATATGATAGTTGTCGCACAGAGTTATAACTTGTGGCACACACATTTTATAACTCGTCATTATATTTCTGCAAATCTCTACACGACAGCACTCTACGTGTCTTTATAAATGCTGCTTTATTGGGCTATAAATAATTTGATTATGTAAGAAGTTGGTCAGGTGAGTTGCAGAAGTTTTTTAATGGAGTCTGATACTACTGAAATGCTTTTTCCTCATCCCTCCTTTGATGATCTAATTAAAATCAAGAAGGTAGTTTTTTTTTTTTTCTTTGTGCATTTTCTTGTATTACGTTTTAGGATACAAAATAACTTACATAAATACTATTTAATTATTTATTGAGTTTGAGTTTTCTTCTACTATTATTAAATGAGTTTTTATACAAAAGAATTGATCTGATTTTATATTATTCATTTTATTTTAGAGTAATTTATTTTTTTATAAAATTTAATTATTTTAACTTTTATTATTATTCATTGAATAATAATAAATTAATAAAAATCTTGTAAAAATGTTTATGTAATATTTTATATGATCGCTTAAAGATAATTTATGCATCTCTAAGTATAATTTGAAACTTTCATGATTTCAATGTCATTTATTTTTTATTATATTGAACAATCATGTAAATACAATTTTGAGCTAGTTGAATATTAATATATATTAACATATTGATGACTTGAAATTTGGGTATCAAAAGATCCATTAATTGATGAAATTAAAGATTTAATTTCTAAATTATTTTTACTTTTTAAATGCAACTATTTTTTAAAAATGTTTCTATTTAGTTAGTGACAATTATTAGATCAAAGAGACTATTTGAAATGGTTAGAAATTTTTTTCCTATAATTCATATTCCATTTTATTTCATATTTTACCATATAAAATAGAAATAAATCAATGTGTCAATATTTAATGAGTGAATGATACCTAATATTACAATATGCTTAAGGAACAATAGAACTATACATATGCTATTAAAATATGATAGCTCTTTACTACTATTCTATATATATAAAGATCTATTAATTTAAAAAAAAAAAAAACTAAACATAAGTCTAAAAGAATATTTGTAATTGAAAATGGAAAAATGAGTGATAAGTGTGGAGATATAAACAAGGTTACATTGTTGTGAAGTTCCTACCAAATGTTGACAAGATAGTTTATAGATAAATTGAAAACAACACTAGTTTGATTGAACTATGGTCAAACATTGAACCGAGGTCAGAAATTGAACCATTGACCATATTCTGAATTGTTATTTAAATTGCTACTATCTTTGACATCAACACTCAACTAGTGGCCATAAACCTAGTGGGGCACTACAATAGGTTATTGAAAAAGAAGGTATAGTAGAAGAGGTTATGCCCCTTTTCCTTCCTTTGTTACTAGAAATGGTGTTGAATCTTGATCCATTACTCGATTCAAATAATATGAGATTCTAATTATGTTCATGCATTAATTAGTTGAATGTTATGGGCATTCGTAAATAAGAAAGAGGGTTGCCTACAGTTCTGACTTTATATTACATTATTATATTTGATATTATATTATTATTAGTATCATATTATTTTTATTATTATATTAATAAATGTTCAATTATTGTTTTGTGTTATAATTCTTTTATTATTATTATGTTAACGTTACTATATAAATTATTGTTAATATTATATTTAATAAAACATTATTATTTAGCCGATAGACTACTATGGGTGGGAAATCAACCAGAAAAGTCTAATGTCTGATGCCGATAAAATTTTTAGGAAATTTTTCAGGCTTCCCGCGGCCAGATTGTGGGATGACTTCTTTTCAGTGGACATTTATTTGGGAGACAAATAGTAGTTAATGAGGAATGGCGTAGGGAATGGGTGAAGGTATGGTCACGCATTTATTGAGGAATGGTGTTCCTTCCCTTGGCCATCCATTATGGTAGGATGTCAGCTGCTCATCTCTTTAGTCCACGAAGAATTGCTGTGCAAGGCGTCATGTGGACTGTCTGAAAATGTTATCGGATATACGCAATATGTGCAGGGGTGTCGTCAACCTCCGTCCACATCTTCAAACAGTGGCTCTGAACAACATCACGAGAAGTGTCTTTGGTACAAAGCTGGATGGTGACAGAGAAGGCAGAGAGGTGAGGAAGATGGTCAAGGAGGGTTTTGATCTGCTGGGATCATTCAACTGGTCTGATCATCTCCCATGGCTGTGGATTCTTGCACCCTGCAAATCCACTCCCGATGCTCTCAACTGCTACCTCGTGTAAAGAGTTTAGACCGGACTTGTCCAACTTTCGTAGGAAACATGGGCGGCTCCAACAGATTTCATAGCAAATGCTGCTATTTGAGGTGAAATCCTGTGCATTCAGATTCATTGAATCCATTGCTTATAATAAGGATGGAGATGAAGCTAACAAGATAATTTCTGCTTTTTGCATTCCATCTTTCTGCAGAGTAGGCGTTAGCAGAAACCGAAATACCTAGATTTAGGGATCCAAAATGGGTGTGGTGAGAAATGCATTGTAGGTAGCATTTGCAAGGCGCTATACCACTGCCTCTCAGCAACAATTTTCTAGGCCCAATTTCAACTTCAAGAAGGACACCACTGAGGTCATTTTGTCTTCTTTGTTTGCATTTCACTTGTAGATTAATGGTTGTTGTAATGTGTACTGAGGAGGGGAAAATGATGACTTTGCAGTTGGTAACGAGGACCCCCTTATGCAATTCAATAGAGTAACAGAGGACTGTGGAGCTCAAATTGTGGCTAAGATGGAGATGATGCAGCCTTGCTGCAACGTCAAGCATAGGTAGGAGATATATATGTTTTTAATTTTTGTTTGGAGGATTAATATTTTAGATCTTTTGTTTTGTAATCCTAAATTTTTGAGCAAAATTGTACATCAAACTTTGAAATCTAACATAGATGAAATTGTACCAATGTAAAAAATTTACACAGTTTCACTAAAGTCTTCACAAATTCAATTTCAGTGGACCTTTAAAATAATCCTACTAAACCCTTCTCATTGTTTTAATTTGTATGAACAAAAGATAAGCTTGATTATTTTGTGGCTGGCAGGGTTGGGTATGCCATGATTAACTATGCAGAGGACAAAGGGCTCATTTCACTAGGCAAGGTAAAAGGAGGATTATACATAAATATTTTTGGAGAAATTTTTTCAGAAATTCAAAAAGTATAAAAATTTATTACAGATTTTTACTAAAAATATTTACTGCTATTTACAAATATAGAAGGAATTATGTAAAAACTACCGCACATAATTATCTGAAAAAATTTGCACAGTTTTCTTACAAAAATCTTTGTTTTGTTTTTTGGGTTTCCATTAAATCTGCCTGCCTGTGGGACTGATTGATTCCCTTTTGTTTGAAAATAAGCTTTATCCTTTTTAATTTATAAGCATCGTGAATACATCTTCTAAATTTTTTTCCAAATTCATCACTACATACTGTAGATTTAATGGTGCTTCTGCAAAATTTCTTTTTCCATTTTAAAACAGCCAAGATATTTATTTTTTTGGGTGGCACAAACAATACTTGTAGAGCCAACTTTTGGAAAATATGGGGATAGGGTTGTCATTTGTGGCAGCAGTAAGAGGGTACAAGCTTTTACTCACAATGCCCTCCTACACCAGCCTCAAACGAAGAGTAACAATGAGGGCTCTTTGAGGCTGTTCTATTTAGCTTGTGCTTATAAGACCCTGATAAGGGCATGGGTGGCACTGTCAAGAAGGATTTTTGAAAGCACCCCTGATGCCTTCATGCTTCAACAGTTCAAGAATCCTGCCAATGTTAGGGTAGGTTTCGCGATTTCTGCATTTAACTGTAGGCTGAAAGTCTAAGAGTCCTTTTATCTACACTAAAATTTAGATATACTTTCATAATTTTTATTTGAAACTCTTTCAATCTACATTTTTCTAATTAAAAATAGTAAAAAGTATTTATCAATGTTTTGAATCATATTCAGTGATCATGTACAAAGAGTTTTTCTCATTCTAAGTGACTAACCTTCATTTTCCTCTATTTTTCGAGATGAGTCGATGAGATGATTTGTGAGGCCAATTGGGACGACGATGGCCAAATCAACTATGAGGAATTTGTCACTGTCATGATGGCTAAGTGACTAACCTCGTTTTCCTCATTTTCGTTGATTCCTGTCATTTCTGTGTCTTCCAAGGTGGAGTTATTCTCCTTTTGTTCAGAACAAATATAAGACAATTTATCATTTTGTTTGAGTATGCTGGCAATGTGTTAGTGTGTGAATATTATGGAATCAACTGTATATTGTTCAAGCCAAATATAAAAACTACATGGAAAATTCCAAAAGATAGAAAATATCCTTTTTTTCTTGGCCTTTACATACCAGAATTAGATTTGTGTTCAAAGAAGTAAAATTTACATTTATTGAGGAAGGTATTTACAATGAAGTTCCTAATTTTTTTAATAAATTGGTTCTATCCTTCAAGGGATAGACAATAAATACTTAAATATTGATAAGGATTTAACATTCTTATTGATTGCATGTTTTAGCTATATTTGGCTAAGAAATAGAAACACATTCCTTAATGGAAGAAAAAACCTTTATGGTATGGTCCATTTTAGATATTATAGTAGTTAACACAAAATACTTTTTGTTGGAGTTTTCTCAACTATATAAAAATGTTTTTAGTTATCAATGTTAAGTAGCATAATTTGTTTGTCCTATATGCTAGACGAGGAACATGAGGGTGATATTATTTCTTCATCAAATTATTTTTCACCTAAGGAGTAAGATTACTTGGAAGAAGAGGTGATTTTTATTAACAAGGTGAGGTAAAACATGCACAAAGAGTGTGAGGCATAGTTTATTGGTAAGGAAGTGAATTTTCTAAATAAAGACCAAATGCATTTCTCAAAAAGATCTAGGAAATAAGGCTAAATGAATGTGTCAAGAATATCTAGGACTAAGGATATTAGGCATCAAAAATAATTTAATTAGGGATCCATGATTCACAACCAATTTAAGTGGGTTTTAATGGAAAGGTTCTAAATTTGGTCACATGTTTGAGAAATGTGATGGAGAATTTTTAAGTTAATTTGAAAAATATATTCAAATGTTAAAATAAATTTATAATAATTTTATGATTGGAGGAAAGTTCAAAAATTATTCTTTTTACAATCTAGAACATTGTCATGGTACTTGTGGAGATACAATTTGTTCATTTATTTTTGTAGGGGACCTTTGAAATTAGTATGTTGTTAAATTGTCACTACTAAAGTGTCTTTAGTTTCTACTTGAGTGTTATTGAAGATTTATTAAGTTGCTAATGTGTCTTTGAGTTTTACTCAATGGGCTAAAGATTGAATAAGCTATAAATTTGACTTTAGTTGTTACAGAAGATCAATTATGCTACTAAAGTGCTGCTAAGAGACATATGTTGCTATTGAAGTATGCATGCTTTTATTGAAGTGTAAATTGTTGAGATGAAAGGTATTTTTTCATTGATCAATTGTTAACTTGTAAAGGTCGTGTTTAATTTTTCTTCATTTTATTAGTAATGAGAGTTGAAATAAGCCATTGGATGTGGGATATTGGTTATTTGTAATTGTGTCATTAATTATCTTAAGGTCATAGTTGAAGATAAATATATGGAAATTGATCAAATATTCATATTCCTTATTGACATCTATTATACTAAAAATGAAGACTATTTAGATAGAATTAGGAATAATTTTATAGTTGAAAAATTGTCAATGTGTAACTATTTCTATTCCAAAAGAAATTATATTCTTCCTTGAACTTGAGTGATTAAAGTATGCACAATCGAGGGGCATTGAGACATTCCAAAAGTATAATTGAATAATAAATGTGACTTATAATTGTTTCAAATGAGAAGGTTAAAGTTATTATAGTTATAGTCTAATATAGTGGAGGTAGAGGAGTGTATGGTTTATTGAAATACTCCAAAAAAACCATTTATGTAGCATTGCACTTTATGAATTAATAAAAAACAATTATGAGATAGTAAAGGCACACTCTACCTATTTTGTGATGTGTGTGATCTATTATTTGTTATTTTCCTCTTCTTTTTCCTCAAATTTTATGTTTATAAATGATTAAATCCTTTCAAAATTATTTTCTAAGATTTTTTAAGAGAGCTGATTTAGAAATACGTAGTTATGAATCATTAAATGCCAATTCGGGTTCCCGACCAAACAAAAACCCATCCAAGAATTTTCAAGCCCTAACAAGATTCACAAAAAGAAACGCATTTCTATGGTCTAAACAAAACCCATTTCAGCAGGCCTCAAAGCAATCCAATCCCCGAGCCAAAAATTCATCATGAACGATATAAAAAATTTAAAAGCAAAAAAACAAACCTGGGGTTTGATTTTAAAAGTCCAAGTCAACCCCACAAAAATGCTACTAAAGTGTGAACGAAACCATTGTAAACAATAAACAATAGATACCCTTTTCCTAACATTGATGGAATCATATTAGGGGAGCATGGTATTTGACTCATTATGATTATCAATCTAATGATTTATGAAATTATTTTCAAATAGAAATACCCCTTGCCTAGAATCCATGACCTTCATCATATAAAGGGGCATGGTATTTGATAAAGATGTATCTAAATTTATGTCATCATTAGGTACAAATGGATCCTATTGATCACTATAAAATTGCTTTGAAAATTAAAGCTAGGGTTTATGAATGATTGATTTCTTTGAGATCAATAATTGTCCTACAAATCTATGTAGCTCATTAGTGACATTTCAACCTAATTTATGATAGTTCATGAATGATATTTTAATGTATGAGAACAATTAGGAGGATCATATTTAGCATGTTCAAACTACCTTATATAGCCTCTAATGTCACAAGCTTCAAGCAAAAATGAAGAAATCCTGCTTTTGTTAACATTATGTCAACCTTAACAAGGTGAAATACCTAAAATATTGGCCTATTAGTTTTTTATTATATGTTACATTCGATTACAAGGTATATCATTAACCAGCAACAATTGTACTTAATCCAATCGACCTTTTAAGTTACAGCGCTTCTTTCATTGTACAAAAAAATTATGTTGTAAAACCACTTAGCATAACATACCAATTTAAATTAAGTTCCACTTGTTCATATTCAAATCATCTTGCATCCCATCATCGTTTGCTTAAATAGATAGTCTTAAGAAAAGCAATTTACATTTTCTTGCAATTTTTTTCCTTGCCTTTCAATATATTGCGAGAGTATATCCTGCTATCGGCGTAACCATTGCACCTCATTGGGATGCAAGCGCTAGTTATTATTTTTATAGGAAATGGCAACATAGCTGCCAAATATATTGATTATTAAAAAAAACATAATCATAGTGCATACCCCGAAGGGTTCATTACATTCAAAATGGCGTTTTTCCCTCCATTGGCAAAAAAACAGAGAAAACCCAATTTACCAGCATGTACTTAAAACAAAAAACTTCATCGCTAATCCATTATAGGTCATCGTAAAACCTCCCAGAGCCAACCAAGTTGGCGAAAGCATGGCACCAGTCCAACCCAATAACTGCGTCCAGCCCCAACTGTCTGCTCAGAAACTTGTGGTCGATGGATGCCCATCGCCTATGGCGCTGTAGAGCTTCGCCTTGCATGTCCAGTATGAAGGGGTGCCATTCAACTTCCACACCCTGGTCGAGCATCTGTTCCACATCATCCGGCCAGGGGAGGGCAACACCGAGCATGGCTATTGGCTACAGTGTCGATGTCACCCACCAAAATTGATCCCTTAAACACCGAGCGAAGTAGGAGCAGACATCTTTCCTTAGGTAAATTTAAATCCAGCAATGATGCCAAAAACCTGGAAGAGATGTCTGAGTTGGCCCTCGTTCGATTCTTTGAGACACAGTATGCCCTTCCCAGAACCATCTTCACAGCCTCTGTGCACAGAATGTCCTTATTGCGACATATATTCTTCAATCGTTTATCAAAAATTGTACCGCGGAATGCAGCCTCCTTCTTCGAACTTGAAAACTTCACCGGAGTGTCCATTTTGGTGCCTTTGGTTTCCATCGAATGTGCCATAAATAGATAGGAGATTGGGTGCTGCATTAAACATCGCCAACTCCACTTCACTTTGTCCTTTCGGGCATAAACTAGCGTGTATGCTTCAGACTTGCCCTTAATTCACACGAAAATTCTGACATTCCATAGTCTTTAGTCCCGAGGAAATTGAATGAGTGTACTTCTTCAGCTCAGGGGATGCGTTTGAATGTCCTGGCATTTCATATCATATCTTGGGAAAATCTCAAATCACTTCAATTTCATACGTTTGAATCACCTCTGATTCCACTAGCCTCTTCGGGGGATGAGCATGTCACATCCTGCTTACCTACCTTCTCTCCATTCATGGGAGAGTTAATGAATTTCTTTCTCAAACATCAAGTGTAGAGGCCCATGCACCCAATCTAGCCATCCTGGCATAGATATTGTATGCTCAGCGGTACATGGGCCAATAAAACATTATTATTAATATTATGACATACTATTAATAATTATGAAAATAGCATTAGTATTTATTAGTAATAATATAATTAAATCTTCACTAATAGTAATAAATCTCAAAATAATCTTATATAATTATCTAAGTGGTAGAATCTAAAATGTTTCAAAATAATTATGACACACTCATTAGTCTACATTTACCATTTCTTGTAAAATTGAATAACATATTGTTTGTCACACGGAATTCACTCAAAAAGAATGAACCATCAAAAAATTCTCAAAGTATTTTCTAAATAGTGGCTGTTGTTAAGTTTCCTCATAAAAATTATATTTTTATTCTCTCTTTTATGAGTTACTATAATTGCAAAAAGACAACATCCACTTTTACTACCTTGGTTTCTAGCATGATCAATGTCATGAAAATAGTTCTCAAAGAAAAAGAAAAATTGTCATTAATCATAGTTTAATTAATTAGATCTCTTAAGAGATTCTTAACCATATAACTATGATGATTTTGATTTTAACATTAGATAAATTATAACAAAAATAGATAATCTTGAGGTAGAATCCTTAAAATGCCATCAAGCACTTCTCTAAATTAAATTTAGATTATTGTCAAACCCAAACTACATAACCATTTTAGTTTATGAAATGAAATAATGGCTCTAGAAAAATTCGCTGCCAGTAATTCATCATGAGAAAATTCACCACCATGACAAATTCATCGCCAAGTAAAAAATATTAATGTGGTTAATTTTTTGCCACGGTGAATTTTTCATGACAGTGAATTTTTCCATTATCATTATAGTGTCATCTCAAGTGAGATTGGAAATGTTTCATTCTAAGACATTCCATTATATAATTTATTGCCATACATAATATAATTTTAAGTATTTGCAACACAATGAAAATAAAAATTAAAAATAACCTAAATTTAAAACCCTAGAACAAACCATATACTTACACATCATCAAGAAACTTGACAATGATCAAGACACTGGTAATAAGAAGCTTGCTAGTAATAAATTAGTTTGTATATGTAAGAATACGCCACAAAAAACAAAGGAGCACTACACCTCACATCTTTAATTTTAGGCCCATGTTGATAAAATGACTTAATAAAACTACTCATTGACAAATGACTATTCTTACTCTAAGTTTGGCTCATTAACTAATACTTTTACTTATCCATCTAACTTCTATTTATACCTATTTCCATACATGCAAATTTATCCCATTTCTATTTACACATCTACTCCAATAAATTTGTCATCTTATCAAGATATTACTTTAATCATTCCTTACATCAAGATCTTCATTTCCCTATCTTGAGTACGTGAAGATTAATCCTAAAACTCTAACCCTAAAATTCAAGTTCTCAAGTTCTTGTGTTTTCCTACTAGTCATTATGAGATGACTTATGCTATGTTTTGGTATTTAAATACATTCATATGTGTAATTAGTATGCACAAAATGATATGATCAAATAAAGTGAAATCACTGGAGAGCATTCTTCAATTTTTGAAGGAAGAAAGATAAAATTTATACATAATGCTATTTGCATATTTGAGAATGTTGTCTTTGAATCTTGACTCCATGTTGTAAAGTTGACACTTTTAAGCATATGATCTAGGAGAACTTGGACCCAACAATTTAATAATCTCCACAAAGTTGTTTGTAAACACTTCTATACTTACAAGCAAATTCAAACACAAAAATGGTGAAGGTGAACAAAAATTTTCACATACTATTTGTCAAATCATTTCTATGTGGCCAGGTTCATTTCTGCACATTAGAGCAATGTTGTAACACTTAGGATCAATTTCAAGAGGCTCAAATTCAAGCCATATACATTTTTGAGATTGTACAAAGGCTAAGACATCTTCCAAACTTAAAGCGTTTATTTGTACACTTTGATAACCAGATTCTATGCAACATTAGTACTAACTCTTCATCATTGTTTCCAAGGGTGTCTACTTATCCATTACAATTAATTTATAAAAGTAACATCAAGATATCAACCAAAACTTTGATTAATTTAAATTCATTGTACTTTACTCTTTAAATTTAATTAATTAACCTAAAATAATTTACAATATTATTAATGAAAATCTGAAACAAGACACCTCATGGAAGTCTCCGATTGAAAGAACCAATGTTCCATCCACTTCAAAAAAGAAAAGAAAAAAGGAAGATGAAGAACCTGTTGAAGGATGATGGGACCTCCCTGCGAAGCATACAGGCTCTTCCTTCTCATCATACTCACTAATTTTTTCTTTGAATCTTTGCATTTCCTTCTACAATAAAAGAAACACCTTATTAATTCATGAACTCACCGGAGTATCAAGCGTGAGCAATTTAGTAATTCTAAATCTAGAAACACAAAATAACTGTATATTTTTCATCAATATTTAAGAGGGAAGTCATGCAACATATTTTATTTGAATGGTGGATACAAAATATTCATAGCATTGTTTAAGAAGTAAAAAAATATTTGATTCATTCTACGAAATTGAGTGATCAAAAAATTACCTTGAAAGGTTCATTTCTGTGTGAAAGGTTATGCCCGGAATATGATCATGTACCCAATATGGGATTCCCCTGTAACAAGATTAACATTCAATACAGATCTAAACTGTCTTCAGCTTTATTTTATGCTCTTCTCAAAAAAATTTATATGTTTACATGCAATGGGTGATATTGTTGAGACTAATTTCTATGTATTTCGAAAAATGTATGAATTCATGCAGAAAGTTTCAAACCATCACCAGTGATCGTGTAAATATTCCAAAGTCTCCCTTATTACACCATCCACTTGGCAGTAGAACTCTTGAAAGTAAGTAGGCCATGCCAAACATAACATGACAGCTGGTTCCACCACGCAAACCGTTTCATCCACGAACGGTTTAATCGATTATTTGTGTTAAGAGTCCATTCATTTCCAATCAATATGGTGCAACGCTTAATTTTTGAAAGCTTTCCCAATCAGTAGCTTTTACTCCTTAGCTTTCTTGCCCCATTGAAGATTATAGTAGGGTTTCAAGCAATTCTGTTTATTGCGGTTGTCCTGGAGAATCTGATCATGGCAGGCTTTGCTCTACAGAATTTGCGTGTGTTGGGACCGAGCCTCAATCCCTTTGCCATGCCCAAGTAATTATTTTCTATTCTCTATTTTGCACAAATCTAATAATGTAAATGCACACCCATTCTGGCTTTGATTTTCAAGATTTCATTAAGCACCCGGGCTGTTCAAGGGTTTTATTTCATCCGCGTTCTTTATTGGAGGGAAACATCGATGGACACTTAGCCTTGAGGGGATTAGGGTTTCAAGAACAAAATTTTCGATCCTCTCTTAATTTGGGTTTTTCTTTGTGAAGAAATACTCATTTTAATATGATTCAAACTGTTCAGGATGTAAGTGGTGTTCATATTGAAGTACTAAGTGATGATTTTTTCCTTTCTGCTTAGCAAACTTTTGCAGCAGTTGTGAGTCAGATTTTTGTTAGATTCTAAGAAGTCAGGTGTCATTCCTAGTGTGACCTGTTGGATTCTTACATACTTGAAAGCTCTAGAAGGTGTTTAATTCTACTTCTTCTTTTTTGTGGGGAAGTAAGTTGATTAGGGATAGGTTCTATTTCTGTTCTCTTGATGGGTTAGAAAGACAGATTTATTGTTTTATAAATATTGTTTCAGGGGGGTTATTACTTTAATTTTTTGCTAAGTTGCATAAAGTATCCTTTGTTTAAGATACTTTATTTAAGGTTATAAATAGTTTTTGGATTACTTCTTTGTTATGCCATATCTCTAAGTTCTGCCATTTTCAATCCAGTTTGTGAGCTATTAGGTGGTGTTATATTGTTTCTGTATTGTGATGCAGATTTATCAACAATCTATTGCTGCAGTCTGCAATCTAGACTGGCCAAAAGACAAAGTGCTTGTGCAAGTTCTAGATGATGTGGAGGTGCAGAAATTGATTGTAGCACAGGTTCAAAAATGGAAGCGCATGGGCATTTCTATAGTGTATCGAAACAGAATAGTACGCACTAGCTATAAGGCTGAGAATCTTAAGTCAGGACTCAGCACTGGAATGTGACTGTGTGAAGGACTATGAGTTTGTTGCCTTTTTTGATGCAGATTTTCAACCTAATCCAGACTTCTCGAAGAGAACCATTCCACATTTTAAGGTATGTCCATTGAACAATATAAATCTACTTTTCTTTGAAGGGATCAATCTGACCTTTTTGCATACTAGGTTGTTACTTATTCTAAAATTATGTTGTTTGTAGGGCAATGACGAGCTAGCACTCGTGCAGGAAAGATGTTAACAAGGATGAAAATGTACTAACAAGATTCCAGAATATTAACCTAACATTCCATTTTGAAGTGGAGCAACAAGTCAATGGGATTTTTTGGCTTTAACAGGACTGTTGGTGTCTGGAGAATTAAAACTCTTGAGGAATCAGGAGGTTGGCTAGAGAGAACTACCATGGAGGATATGGATATTGTAGTGTGTGCTCACCTTAATGGATGGAAATTTATATTCCTTAATGATGTTTAGGTATTTTCTTCACCCATACCTTTTCAAACCCAACGCATCCTTTCAGTGTTCTTCCATGGCCCTTATAACTGGTATGTCATATTGGAAAATGATATCCTTATGTATTATGTATGTTTCTTTGTTCAGTGTCTTTGTGAACTTCTATAGTCATATGAAGCATTTAAATAGCAGCATCACCGATGGCATTCTGGTCCAATGCAATTGTTTCTCTTATGTCTTCTAGATATTGTTTGTTTAAAGGTTGGTTCTTTCGTTCAAAGTCATTTTCTCTTAAAGCTACAATAATTGATAGTTATTCTGATTTTTGATATCAAGGTTTGCTTGTAGTGTTAGTTAATCATTACCAATTTACCACTATCTGTTTTTGTGCAGAGGCTTTTGGAAGAAGGAAAACTTGATAGTCCTGTTCTTTTTTCTTAGGAAGTTTGTCCTACCTTTCTATTCATTCAGTCTCTTATGCATTATCCTTCCAACGAAAATGTTCCTACCAGAAGCTCAAATGCCTTCTTGGGTTGTTTTCTATGTGCCTACTATTGTGTCGTTCTTGACCATTCTTCCTTCACTAGGGTTTGTTGCTTTTTTTGGTCCTTTCAGATGTTCGAAAACACAATGTTTGTTAGAAAATTTAATGCTATGATCTCTGGTTTGTTTCAAATCGGTAGTGCTTATGAATGGGTTATGACAAAAAAGTTAGGTCGTTAATCAGAAGCTGATTTACTTGCATTGATAGAAAATGGGATAGATCCTTAGTTAGAACAACGAAAGCATCATTGTGGTGTTTCAGACTCTGACGTGCAACTCCTCAACAACTTGAATCTACATCAGCATCAACAAACTCCAAAGAAGAAACATGATCAGACATACAAAAAAGAGTTAGCTCTCACTTTTCTCCTCCTAACAGCCTCTGTTACGAGCTCTATGGCTTCTCAAGGGATTCATTTCTATATTTTACTCTTTCAAGGGTTTTCTTTTCTTGTAGTTGGCCTAGATCTGATTAGGGAACATGTGTAGTTTTTTAGAATTAATTGACCAACAAGCAAGGCGAATCTTTACTTAGCAACTCAGACAATTGTATAAATGGAATGTTGCCTTCCTATGTCAGCTTTTGTAAGCTATACTTGAAGGAATACATTTTTCTTGACTCTACCAGACTCTTTGTTAGTACAGGAAATGAACAAGATTAGTTGCAAACTTGGAAATGCCAGAGCATCACTTAATATGGTGGAAGAAAAAATTCAATCCTCTTTTAATTTGGGTTTTCTGGTGATGGTTGACATGCAAGCGGTCGATGCCCAACCCTCGTGAAGTAGATTATAGGGGTTTGGGTCCTCTTCATATTGGATCTCATCAAGGCAATTTGAAATTGGTGAGTTTCTATTTCTATATATATTGTCATGTCACTTTGAAAGGGTTCATTTTGTTTATATTAGAGAATGGATTGTTCGTTGTCCCTAAATATGAAAAGCCTTCTAGATCAATACGCTTGGAATATTTAAGTATCAATTGGGAAGTCCTTGGTCTTGTTTAATTGGGATTTTGCCATAATATTGAGACTCAGAGTACTGACTAAAGTCTAACCGAGCCTGCTTAAAAACCGAAAAAACAATAAAGAAAGGAAATTCTTATATGTGATATTAATTTTTTTTTCCTAGTTTTGGTCAAGTTTTTTTCCCAAAGCCAAGTCTCAACTTTAAGGAAGTTTCCCCCTATTTAGGGCACTTTAGTAGCTTTGCAATATACATTATCAAGAATATTCTTTATCCAAAATTTGGCATTTGGGTAGTGCAGAGTGATTGCTCTATCATGGAATTGTTTTGATTTTGTAAGGTTGAGGCTCAACAACACTAATTTCTACTAGTTGAAATCTGAGAGAAATCTGACAAACATCTTATGGCTTTCAGTTTACAAGATGGACGATTGAAGACACAACTAAAAGTAACATTGGAAGGCCATAAAATTCTAGTTATAAGAGTAAGAGGACTAATGCTTATGGTAAAGACGACCAAAAATAGCAGCTGCTTAGACATGGGATGGAAAACAAACTGTGCTATGCCATGCATTCAAATTCTAAAGATCTTTCTAGAATGAATACACCTTATAAGATATTGTTTAAGATTCTGAAGATCTTTTTGATAAACAATAGCATTCAACACCGTTGTTGCTCTGCATATTCTTATTACCTGTAATTCCTACGCTTCCATCTCTTACTGCCCTAGTATGCATCTCCTTTGCACTGTAACCCAATCTATTTTGTGCATTTTTCTTCTTACCAATTATTTATGCTTGTCAATAGACTTTGTAAGTAGATTAATTCACTTTAATTTCTTAGCAACTGGTTTCTCCGTGTCATCTGACCTAATTTGGTCTATAGCAATAGCAAGCAGTATGTGCATAGTTCAAATAGAGGATTGAAAGTAGCTTCTTCGATGTTCGTGTGTTCTAAAGGTAGGAAGGCCTTCTCTTGACTCGACCAAATTACTGCTGCATTGGAGCATCCAATTCCGTCCTCAATGAGCTCGGATAAATTAGACGACTTCTTCACTCAGCCTGCGTACCCCCATCACGGCATGCCAAAACTATTCCACTCAGGTGTCTTTAGAAAGATATATCTCATCATTATTTATATATATGACTTGAAAATATACATGCTAGTCATATATGATTTGATATTATCAAGGTGGACTTAAATAATACATTCTTTATTGTTTAGGTGATTGTTCTATGTGGGTCCTTCTTAAAGTTCAAATTTTCTTCTATTTTTAATCTGGTCCTTCTCTAATTTCATTTGTTATGCTGGTATTTGTAACCCGGTCACAGTTTCAAATATCTCTGCAGATGATAGGATTATTTTTCTACCCTAACAATTCTATTTTGTTTAGGTTTATTGAACAATTCTTTTATTCTTATATATATATAAAAAGTTTGTTTCTACAAGTGCTCTAAAAGGAATATATATAAATTTTTCTTATGAATAGTATAAAAAACTACATGCATTTAAATGTTCATGTTATGATAGAATAATAATAATTTCAAAACTTTGTTTACATATTCCCTAATAAAACTAAACAAAATAGAACTACTAAAGCAAAAAAATAATCTTATTGGCTAAAGGGATATCTAACACTATGACAAGTTTGACAAATATAGGCACCACAAACATGTTAATGCTACAAGAACATAAATTGAAAGAGGGTTGGGTTAAAACTAACAAAAGAGTTGAGTTAAAAAAGACCCATATGGAACAACAATCAGTGCATAGAGTGTGATGTTTAAGCCCAACCATATTACACATATCTATAAGTAAATGTTTTTTGGCTTTATATAGAAACCTACTAATTAAATCTTTTTGCTAACCTACTCAACATATCATATAGGAAATCAAAGTATTATTAACAATGTTTGTCTGGTATGAATAATTATTAAAATTTTAACTACTATATAAAGAGTCTTATTTTCATTTAAGGCTTTTTCATAGTAAGCAATTTTGTTTTTGATTAAAGGGTAAAAATAGGATCCATAAAATCTTGAAACTCAATATAATAAAACAAGTCATAAAACAACAAAATTACAACATTCTGAGATAACAAGATAAATTCCAAAAAAAGAAACATCCAAACATAACAAAGACAATACATAAAATCTTGAAACTCAATATAATAAAACAAGTCATAAAACAACAAAATTAGAACATTCTGAGATAAACAAAAGAAATTCCAAAAAAAGAAACATCCAAACATAACAAAGACAATACAAAAGTAATCAAAATGACAAAAAAAACCCTAAAAAATAACATACTCAATCCTAACCTACTGCAAACCGTTCAGCCTAATATACCAACGAGAAACACTTTTGAAAAAACCTTTCTTCCCTCTTTAAAATAGTTCAACTATTGTAGTTTTTTTTTTAAATGATACACTTTAATAGGTTTTATAGCTATTTTTGTCTAAAGCACATGAAACTCTTTAGCATCATTATACTAACTCTACTGCAACCTTTGATGAATTTTAATATATAAAAAACTACTAGTACAGTATTACACTAAGTAAATAACACAAAGTATTTAATATTGAGAACTGAGAATATCATGGTTACACGTAATTCCATTCTACATTGATGTATGGCCCAGTTCTCAGATTTACATACAGTCTTCTGGACTGTACTAGTTTCACAAATTTAACCAGATCGAATCTTCCTTCAAAATTAAACTGCAATTACAAAGTACAATACTCAGTTTAATGAGGTATGTCCATATATACATGTTATATCCACCCGAAAATATTTTTTTTTAGATTTCACCTGGCATTGTTTTGGTTCTTGCGTGTTCCAGAATATGTATGTGTCAATACAATCCATTCCACCATCTTTTGCTTTGTCAATAAGTCCAAGCCACATTTATGATATATACATTGAAAAATATATATACATTATATATATCTTCAACAATGACATGTATTGAAATGAAAGAAATTTGTGTATAGGACCAAACAATGACATGATCTAATGGCATAACTGTGAAGAATATTGCAAAGATGAAGAGACCGACCTCAGGAGTGCTTCGTACATAATGAATGGATCCTGAAAATAGCAATTTTCTATGGCCGTAAATGATCATTGAAGTACCATCGTATGTTACTTGAGATCCCTCCACATCAGTTAAAGAAAACAAGAGACATAAGATCCCTATTGCTGCTACTAATGGTATATACATTGTGAATATCCCTCTCAGGAATATTGTTTGTAGATTGTAATGTCAGCTCCCAAAAAAGGACTAACAATGCATTTGGTGTTGTTTTACATAGAAATATCAGCCACATACAAGATATGGGGATCAAGCCTATGAAAGTGACATAGAATACAGTAACACAATTATATTCTATAAAGTATAGATGTAACACCATTGAATAAGTTCATAATTGGCATAGTTTTTGATAGTTACAACTGCCATGTATATTGTTAATGTGTCATGTCCAAAACTTTTGCTAAAAAAATTATTTCAACTAACTTTTAATTTTACTTTTAAAGAATGCATTAAATTCTTAAATAAATTAAAGAAAAAAAACATTATAATGGAGTGCGTGAGCAAGAAGTGGAGCAGGACGGGGATTTTGAAATCCTCGGATGTAGGGGGAGATGTGGGTCTGAATAAGATGAGACGATGATGATTGGATGCTCTCTCTTTCAGTCGGGGTGTCTAATATTATACCATGGCTCTAGATCAAATTTTGGCTTTCAATGTGCGGACTGGTTTGTCAGTGGCTGTGAGTTTTGTGGAGAGTTTCTGGCTATCCTTTGACTCTTGCTGGCATGTCAGGTTTATTGTTGAGCTTTATTGTTTTGCTTGCTCTCTACTCCCTTTCTACATGGGCTCTCCTTGCTTGCTATTGTTGTCATTCTATGGGGCTACTATGGAGTGGTGTTGGCTGTTGTCTTTGGCCTGGGATGCACTATTGCAAATCTATTTCTTGCTATCGTCCTTCTAGGATGTTGTGGTTTGGTGTTGGTTGTTGTCATTTTCCTACTAGGGAGTTGTGTTTTGGGTCTGGCTAACACATTTTCCCTGTGGGTTTTTTCCCAATTCTTCTTTACTGGGTGTGCGGTTGGGTGCATGTTCGCTTCTTCCTAAGGGCTTGGTTGTCTGGATGCCATTGGTGCTAGAATTTTTTGAGGATTTTTCTTTGGCACTAGGTGTGGTTGTTGGGATTCCTATACTGGGTTTGATTGTGGAGAGATTCTGGCATTTTTTTAGACCTTGACTGGCATGTAGGGTCAGATGTTGATTTTAACAGTTTTTCCTTCTCTCTACTATTTCCACTTGTAGGATCGCATGGCCTTGTCTATTCTAGTGCCTCTTTTTTGGAGCTTTCTTTCGAAGTGGCTTTGAGGATGTGCTTCTATGGGACTTCCTCTTTGATGCAGGATATGGTTATAGGTTTTCCTTTGGTGGAGTTGTTTGTGGAGAGTTTATGGCATGTTTTAGACCCTGACTAGCATGTAGGTTCGGATATTATGCCTCATGGTCTTTCCTTCTCTCTACTCACTCTTCTTGGGGGCTTTCCTTTCCTTTTCCTACTTCTCTTGGGTCCTAGTGGTTTTTCTTTGGTGTTTTTATCTTTGCCTATTCATGAGGCTACTCATGTTCTTGTTTCTTATCCTTTGGTGCCTCTTTTGTTGTCTAGAATTTTCCTAGACTTTGCCTTCTTGGCTGGGCTTTATTCTTTCAAGTCACTAGTGTTCTTGGTGTAGTTTATTTTTGTTGATGATGTGGGTTTTGTTGTGAAGCTATTGGCTAGTTTTTCCAACATGTTTTATTTTGTTGTCCCACTTGTTCTTCATGCCTAAGGGAGTCGTGGTTTCCCTTTCCTCTGATGGTGTTCCTCTTTTGAGGTGGATATTTACTATTTAGTTGTTTAGTTCATTGGTTTCTCTTCTTTCACGAGAATTTAAGGTTTTTGTTTCCACCCTTGATTTGGATTTGATAGGGTTGCTTACTTTTCTCATCCTAAAGACCCTATTGTTGCTAGTTCCCCTAGTTATTATGTTAACTCTTTTTTGCTCCAGTGTTGGCTTTTTTCTATGTCCTACAGTTGATGTCTCTTATTGAGGTGGAGACCTCTGTAATGGAGATTGAGACCTCTCCTTTTGAGGTGGAGATGGGTGATGGTGGCATGGTGGTTTGTTCACACTTCTTCTACAAATTTTCCCCAGTGCAACTTCTATTGAGGAGGAGGCCATTCCTATGGAGGTGTAATGTGGATTGGCTGGTATTCCTCTATAGTGGAAGCGTGGGTTTCCATGGTGACTACTCCTATAGAGGTGGAGACGGGGTGTTGATGGGATTTGGTTTTTCTAACCATTTGGTTTTCCATAACTTTGCTATTTCAATCAGTGGCTTGGAGAGTTGGGTGGGTGTTGATGCTATGCATTATGTTGTTGTTACATGTTGATGGTTTTTTTAGTGTCTCTAGTGTTTCTTTTGTCTTCTTTAGTGATTGGTTTGTTGTTGCATTACTGTTGTAGGTGATGTCTAAGGGTTCATGGTCCCTACCAAAACTTGGTTGTAAAGGGTTCAAGGTCCTTATAAAAACCTAGTTTTATTGGGTTTACGATTCCTTTCAAAACCATTTTTTGCAGCTTGGTTTTGCTGCAAGTTTGGGTTTTCTTACTAATCCTTTGAAGTGTCATTTCTATTTCGCTCTTAGCTATTCATTTTTTTTTTTCTTTTGGCAGCATGATCATCCATGTACAATTTTTTGGGTCCTATTAAAACCTATTTGTAAATGGTTTTGAATCCATTCAAAACCTGCTTTTCCCATATAATCAAAACTTCTTAAAAAACTTAATGCATGTTATAAGTTTCATTATAAAATCTCATTGCATGAAGAACACAACTGAAGGTATATTCAAGATGTTACCATATCTATTCTTCACAAAGGCTTTATTATTCATTAACTACTTATTTCAATGATAATAATGATGGTATCAAATATAAACATTAACCAGGAGACTATTATTATTAAATTAACCAATAGTGCAACTATTATTTAGCCACAATTTAATTGTTAAAAATGCATTATTATTGATAATTAACTTCAATGAGAATGTTCATAATAATCAACATTAATTATATAATAAAAGTGTTATTATTGTTCCAACAACCAATCAATAATAGTAATTTGACATAACCCCCATTTACACCATTTTATTGTTATTTGATCAATGAACAATTAAAAATAGTATTCACTTCACTTAATCACAATTCATCCATCATTAATCTTGTTACCCTTCTTTTGATGCTATTTTCAAACTATTCCTTAGTGATGATAGTATTATTGATTCATCAATCCTTTAGACATTAATAATATTATCACTATTGAACTCAAATTGTTATTTTTTATTTTTTACATTTGGGACATTAGAAGAACAATATATTGATATTTAATTGCTAATATATTTTTGAACAACAATATTATTAAGAAACTAACAAATAATTGTAAGTGCAAGAAGTTGAGTCCATGAAATGTAGAAGTGTAGTTTTTTCCTTATCCAAGATCCTGAGCCTAAATTCTAAACCGGGTCCCATTATTTAAAAAATTAGGATCCCATTTATTAATGGATCTTGAACCACATAAAATGAGATCCCATTTTCAAGTGGTATTTATTTTTAAAAAAAGTGTAACTCACATATTAACATAGCTCGAGATACCGAATTGGGATCCCATTTTCAAATGGTATTTATTTAAAAAAAAGTGAAACTCAGATATTAACTTAGCTCGAGATACTAAATTAGAAGAGATCGCAGCGATGACAATGACGACAACGACCTCTAGGTATGTCTCCACCCCCAATCTTTGTTCTTTTTACATGTTTTTTTGAAATTTTTAATATAAAAGTAGGCTTTAGCATGTTTTGTTTTTCAATTTATTTAGCATTTTATGTATTTTATTTATCTGTAATAGAAGAAGTGATAATTTGTAGAAGTAGAATAAAAAATAAAATGAAACCCTCTAGAAATGAAAAAATATCCTTAAATCGTATCTTAGGAACAAAATTTAGCTTTTGAAACCTAAATTGTTCAATAAGAAAAAAAATTGTATTTGAAAACCACAAATTGAAAGAAAACAAAAAAAATGCATTTGAAAACCACAAATTGAATTGAAGTAAAAAAAGAAACATTTGAACACCTTGATTTCCTTTCGAAACCCTAAATTGAAATCAAACATAAAAAATTGCCTTTGAAAACACTAATTTGAAATGAAACCAAAAAAATTGCATTGAAAACCCTAATTTGAAATGAAACAAAAAAAATTGCATTGAAAACCCTAATTTTTTCTTCAAACCCTAAATTGAATTCAAAACATAAAATTTTCTAAAACCTAAATTGAAATCAAACAAAAAAATTTGAAAACCTTAATTTGAAATAAAACAAAAAAAATTGCATTGAAAACCCTAATTTGAAATGGAAGCAAAAATTTTGCATTAAACTAATTTTTCTTCAAGGCCAAATTGGTCAAACAATTTTTTTTTCTAAAACCCTAAATTGAAATCAAACAAAAAAAAAAATTATTCAAATGAAAACCCTATTTCAGGCTCAAGAAATATTTGATAATGGAAAAAAATGGCATACATTGCTTAAATGTTTTAAATTTCATTTGCATTGTATGGAGACAAGTATGTAGGCATGCCTATGGAAGAAATTATTCCATAGATTTAGGTTGATACATAGTAAATTAGGGTCCTTGATATTGATAATGAAATATAGGATTTGATAAATATTATCCACTTGTGGGACTAATGGATCATTAAAACTGATAAATTTTCAATGTTTGTTTGCAAATTTATTTAGCAAATTCCTAAATCCTTGTACAATCCATTTCCAATTGTCACTTAATTAGATAATATGTACATTCATTTCCATTTTATGTTTTTATCTCTCTTAGTGATGCCTTGTTTCCATTTCTTGTTTGCATGTGTTGTCTCTTGTCTAAATCGACAGTCTTAACTCTCATTCTAGTCAACTAGTTGTTAATTAGGCTTCTAGTTTAGTCTAAAATCTCAATTTTCACTAGTTACATAGACACTAAAAGACTCTAAATATTTTTCTTTTCTTTCTTTTAGGTTCTTTATATTCCAAACAATCCAAAATAAAATAAGATTCAACATTAACTAATTTTATTATACATTCTATATCATAAAATTCATTTAAGTGGGAAATATTCAACTTTATCATAGTATATTAAACTTCATATATACACACACACAATTAATATTAATGAAAAGTATAAATAAAACAATCTTATATTAAATTAAAAAATATATAAAGTTAAAGTATACATCAAACTCAATCTTAATAATACATAATTATGTGTTTCTATTATGGAAATAGTCAGTCTATTCATAAAATAAAAAATATTCATAAACTAGTCAGCTTGTTACCCTAAACCGTAAATCGATGTCTTAAGGGATCCTAATATGACATTTCTTAAGGGGATCAAAGAACTTCTCAAAATTTGGTGAAGTTTCCCAAAGAAAACAAATTTAACAATATAATAAGATCGTGGAAGATTATATTATGAATGAGATTTCATGAGAGGTTGGTAAGTTGAAACAAGAGTAATCTCAATCAACTAGTCCTCAAGAAAATGTTGTTCACTAACTTGTAAGTCCATTAAATTCTGAGGGCCACCCAAACTTCACCCTAAGTTCCCTAAACCCTAAACTCTAAACCCTAAAGCATTTATTTTGTCATAGGACCTTAAAATGAAATTTGGTTGCCTTGGGAAACTTCAAAAAAATTTATTCTCTTAAGCCATGTCATTTTTCCTAAGACCTTGCTACATAGATCCCCTTAAGAAATCCTATTACCCTAAACCCTAAAATCTAAGCTCAAAACCCTAACCCTAAAGCCATCATTTTTTCCTAGGCCCTTAATGAAATTTGGTTTCCTTGGGAAACTTCATCAAATTTTATTCACTTAATCCATGCCATTTTTTCCTAGGACCTTACTACATAGATCCCCTTAAGCCATCCTATCACCCTAAATCATAAACCAATTTCTTAAGGGGTCCTAATATGACATTTCTTAAGGGGATCAAAGAAGTTCTCAAAATTTTGTGAAGTTTCCAAAGGAACCCAAATTTAACAATAATAAGATTGTGCAAGATTATAATACAAATGATATTTCATGAGAGGTTGGTCAGTCAAAAAAATAGCTAGGATCCTAAACCTTAAACTCTAAACTCTAAACCATCATTTTGACCTAGGACCTTAATGAAATTTGGTTTCCTTTGGAAACTTCACCAAATTTTATTCACTTAATCCATGCCATTTTGTCGTAGGACCTTACTACATAGATCCCCTTAAGCCATCATCTTACCCTCAACCCTAAATCCTAGACCCTAAAACATTAATAAATTGTCCTATATTAATAGTTAAATTATTTTTCATTCAAGTAACATGCATTAGATATAAATGAGGCTTACACATTTTATCATTTGTATTCAATTAGTCCATTTATATTGAATGGTCTAAGGGTATTTCCTAAACATGTATCTTACATTTTGAAATTACAAATCTAATGCAGGTTCACTTATATCTTAGAGATCACATAGATCAATTCAATAGTATCTGTAATCCACCTCCATGCCCTCCATCTCCGCCACCTTAACCTCCACATCCACCCACTCCACCTCATAACTCTCCACCTCCACCACCTGAAAGTGATGGTGCTCACTTGCAAGCACGAATCAATGCCAATGTTAGAACCATTGAAGATCAAATCAACATTATTCAAAATGAAGAATGTATCGCACCACCTTTAAGGATTTTTGCATCTAGGATGCAAAATGTTGTTGATGCTATTAGGGTTATGGATGGTATCTTAGATGAGCATCAATGATGGCTAGAGGAGAGGAGAACTTTCGATTCTAAAAAGGAAAATCCTAAGAAATGTAGATATGCAATAGAGAGTCGCAACACTTTATAAATTAAGAATATGATCTTATAGTTATGAATTTATGAATTTGATTCGATAGATATTTTGTGTGATGAATTTATGAATTTGGTTGGATGGATATTTTTAGTGACAAATTTATGATTTTGGCTGGATGGATATTTTTAGTGATATGAATTTATGAACTTATAATGATGAATTTATAATAGTATATATTTTATGACTATCTACTAGATCATGATTTCTAATGTTGGAAAAATGTAACACACGCACACGCGCGCGTGCACACACACACACACATATATGTGCATTAGAAATAAATGATCTTTTTGTGAATGTTTGAACCTTATTTTTAAGTATCTACATGTATTAAAATTACATAGTTCTAGATATTAAATTTTGAAATTTGTATGTACACATAGTTTAGTTGAATGATGTATGCATTCATTATGCATCATATTTTTTATTTACAATGTATGTACATGTTAAATTTTGAAATTTGTATGCACATGCTCAAGTTCAATCAATGTATGTATGTGTATGTATATGTATGCACATCATATTTAAACAAATTTGCATGTATGTTTCAAATTTAACTATTTCTTGTAATTTAATAAGTCTGTATGTTAATTTTGTATAATTTAATGTAGGTGAACACTTATATAGATACCATGGATTAATTTAACATTGATGATATCATCAATCCAACACCTCAACAACCTCCACCTCCACCCTCTCTACCTCAACCCCCTCCACCTCCCCCTCCACACCTCCACCTCATATCCCACCTCCACCACCTACTGGATCAAATGAGGCTCGCTTGTGAGCACATATAAATGAACAAGTGGATTCCATTCAAAACCAAATCAATGATATGAAAAATGAAGCATTGATTCCACCACATGTGAGATGTTTTGCATTTGCAATGCAAAACATTGTCGATGCCATTAGGACTATCGATTATGACTTAGATAGGAATTGACGAGATAGAGAGGAGATGAGTGATTCTATGTAGATGGTCTCTAATATAAACAAATTTTAGGCCTAAAAATAACAAAGGCACATCTATCCCTTATTTTATTGACACTAATACTCAACATCCCATTCATGCCAATAAATATAGAATATCCATGAGGTGGTGTATACATCCACATATGAGTGCAAATTTTAGGGATCGATGGTATATGGTATTTGACACTCCACCACACGCTAATCTGGAGGTCCCATTATATTTTTTGAGGAAACTATTTGTAGAGTTTGTTATGGGGGAAAAGCCAAATTATTTGAATTTTAAATCATTTTAGGGTGTTGGTGACGACATGCCACAATAGAGGTTAGGGGAAAGTTTTGATCCCCAACACCCCATGCATGTGCAATCCCTTGTTTCTCCTCTTGGTCCTACCATCCCCACACCTATGCATCAATGTGTAATGGTATCAACATTAGGATCCCTCAGTATGCTCACAGGAGACCTTGATCAACATGCTTCTGCAATAGTGAGTAGGAAGCATAGAGACCACAATGATGGAGGAGTGTTTTATGGAGTTGGTCCTAGTACCACTCCACAAGTGTCGATACCACATGTATATACTAGTTTCCATCATCTATGTTATGGACCCGATTAGGCCACATCCAGTTCGGGTGGACATGGAGATTTTGGTGGATCATCTGGTTGCCTTGGTTCATCTGTAGAATTTCTTACTATAGACCATCATCCCAAGGACAGTGTGACATAGGTATAAATATGCATCTACATGTGTTGAATTTATAAGAATTTTAATGAATGTATATATCAAAAAAAATTCAATACATTTTAATAATCAAATTGTTTGGTGTACAGATGACACTAACGATGGGGCAATCATCCCCACCATGAGTACATATATCGACACCAGTCCTAGTCAACAACCCTTATGGGGTATTTTGATTTCAATTTTTTAAATTATATATGAAATAATTTTTAACTTGAGTTTTAAATTTATAATTCAATCATGAACATATTTTTTAAATATTTATGTTGGTTCAGGGGAGTCAACCGACTTCAATGATGATTCCACCTGAGGGGTTGTCGAGTGCTCCTCTGTTGTCAAGCATCGTAGATCAAGGGCAAGTACATTTATATTGTGAATTGTTTCACTTACATTTCTATAGTTACAATTATGAATTTTAAATTCACTATATATCCAATATGCATGTACACCTATAAATATTATAAGTGTTAAATGCCTATATGTATGTCTAGGTTGATACAACAATGAGAATGGGCATCGAATGAACATTAGATGTTGTTACTACTCATGAGGCCTCTGAATTTTAGGTTGTTTAGAAAATTTCTACACAAAATGTACAAACTTGAATATATAGATTTGAACCTAAGTCAAGTATACATGCTTTACATTTGATCTTGTAGGAATTTGTTAGTGTGACTTTCTACCATGACTCGGTCATAGTTACACCTCGAGGAGGACATGGAGAGTAGGCTCCATATATCATGGTAGTTTAAATTTTTTATTATATTTAAATTAAATTACATATTATACATGTTGTGAATAACTTTAATTAAATTTAAAATTGAATGTATATTTTGGACACCGAAAAAGTAACCCTTCTACTTTTTTTGTCTCATTTGGGTCCTTGTGGCTTTGGATTCATTGTGCCTTGATTTAATCTTATAATGTGGATAACACATGCACATTAGGTCTTGGGACCTTGTGAACTAAAATAATTCAAGTGTTACCTTACTTAAGTGTTGTAAAGTGTTGTAACACACTTTCACACTTTTATAGGGTCTTATTAATATATTTCACTTAAATAACCTTTTTTTATCATTTACCAAGCCTCATTTCAAAGTGTTGTAAAGTGTTGTAACAAACTTTCACACTTTTCTAAGCTTGTCATCAATAATTTGGCCCTTCTTATGCTTTAATTGGCCCCATTTTACACTTACAAACTTACTTAAGTGTATCTTTTAAAATAATCCTGATAAACATCATTTAATACATCTAACTTTCAAAACCCTTTTAAAATGCCTAAGTGGGACACATTCACCACTAGGGGTGAATGAGTCCCCTTTGGCACAAAAATAAAATAAAATTCAAATTTCTAGTGGGTTATTATTTTTGAAGATCTAAGGTCGGCTAGTGATGTGGTATTTTCGAGAAATATTGCATAATCAAGTATAGATATAGGGTTTTTCAACTCATTCCCCCTCCTAATTTTTTAATCAATTCAACAAGCAATCAAGTGATCAAGCATTCAAACATTTTGTCTACAAGAGCATTAAAGCACTTTGGAGCCATTGCTTGCATTCTACTTCAAGGGTTTGGTCTAGTTTGCAAATTTTTCAAAGAGCAAGATTGGAAAAGTTGTCAACAAATTGTCAAATTCATTCAAAGTTGTCAAAGCCCTAAAAATAGCTTAGAAAAACATATAGGTAAAATTTTGTAGTTTCAGATCTCGAAACTTGTCAGGAGCAGAAGTACAAACCAAGAGCTATAGATTCCATTTTTGAATTCCTTGAAATCCAGAAGTGGACTGATAGGCCATTAGTGGCACATGAGTCCCACTACCAATCCCAAATAAAGGTTTTTGTAGTTCTGAGTACCCAATTTTCTAAAACTTGTTCTAGCAGAATCTTCCCAAAATGGGACTAAGTCGCCCAACTTGGTGTATGAGTCCCAGTGGGCTTGAATAGTGAATTCTTCAAGATTCCAAGGCTCCTTTCGATCACTTTCTAGTTTCTAGGTGCACACTTTTGATTTCATAAGTTTTTGTTACAGTTTGTTTGCATTTCTAGGTCATTTTTCATATCATAGCATGTTTTCAAACATCTTGCATTGTCTTAGTTTTGTATTAGTAGTTAATCTTCTTTATCAATTTCTAGCCTTAAGGACAATCCCCTTTATTTCCAACTCTTTTGCATTGGAATATCAAGGATTTTTTCTTGAGTGTGAACATTGTTAAATGGGATCCCTCTTCCTTTATTCCCCTTTTAGTGTGGATAAAGGAGGTTGTGCAATCCATTTCCATTGTATACACACACATATATATGAGATCATACATGTTAAATTCTTTTTCTTTTATAACATGAAACACATCTTGTAGTTGAGCATGTACAAATAGGCCCTGGAGTAGAGGGTGCACAATCTTAGATTACGATACAATTAAAATATGATAAATTATAAATTAAATTGAATTAAATAATTTTTAATTGGAGACTTTCAAATTTCAACTTTCTTTGTCTTGTATATGTAGATTAATTAAGAGAATTTAGAGGTTGGTCTAGGTGGACTAGAGCATCTAGATCCAGATATGATGGTAATTTAATTTTATGATGAATTATAAATTAAATTCTCATTAAATAATTTTTTATCGTCTTACAGTTGATTTCATCTTTCTCTTGTACAAAGTGTTTCAGGTCATCCATGTAGTCCACATGGTGTCAGGAGGTCTCTTGATTATAGAGACGATACATGACCTAAACATGATTTTATGGGTTATATTTGATTATTTCATGGACTACATATTTGGTTTCTCTTGTACTCTATTGGACTTTATTTCATGGGTCAAGGAGTTTTTTGGCCTTTAGTTCATGGGTTGTACTTTGATGGACTTTATTTCATCCACTTAATATATTTGTTTCATGCACTTAATATATTGTAAATAATGGACTTTTTTATTGTTCAATTTTAATTTACACACATGTACATTTATGCATTTTATGTCCAAGGTCAAGACACTAATATAAGATATTAATGTGAAATTAAAGTTGAAATTAATAGGACATTTTAATATTTTTACTTTACAAATTTAGTGATCCATACATGATATACACGATATGTAAATTCAATAACTAGCAATAATTAGTCAATGAACTTATTCAATTCACGTCCTAATAGGATGTCTTAAGGGATCATAATACACAGGTTAGATCTAATAAAATAAGGAAATAAACTATAATCTACAAACAAAAGAAATACGTTTATATACCACAAAGGATGAAATTTTAAGAAATAAACAATACCATGATACATGATTAGAGAACAAAAGCATTGATAAATTCTATAAAAAAAACATAAATACCAGTCAAAATGTAACGAGCTTTTCCAAAAAAGTTGTTCTATAAGTATACACCATGTTTCCTAGTTCTTTTACAACATTAAATTAAAGAACTTAATTATCCAAATAAAGGATAAAGTTTTGAAATTAAATCATGTAGTTCCATATTTACAAATCATGCAAAGTGCTAGAGAAAGTTTAAGAACATAAAAGTCCTCTTGACCTCATGCTACACAAAAAACACTAATTTATAAGCTATCAAAACAAATAATAGCATCCAACACTAATTTATAGGTTGTCTTAAGGGGATGTCTTATGGGGTCCTAATACGATGTTTTAAGGGGATCAAATAAGAGTATAATTAAGTATAAATATTAAGTGATATAAACAAGTATTATACTTTAGGGTGACTCATGATAACAAATGATATAATTAAGTATAATATTTAGGATATCTGTTAATACGACATGTCTTAAGGGGATGTCTTAAGGGGTCCTAATAGGACATCTTAAGGGGAACAAAAAAGAGTATAATTAAGTATAAATATTAAGTGATATAAAAAACTATTATACTTTAGGGTGACTCATCATAAAAAAATGATATAATTAAGTATAATATATAGGATATGTCCTCATAGGACATCTTAAGGGGATGAAATACTTCAAATTAAATGTCTCATATTTAATCGCAATTAATATAATTGATTTAACAATAATTTATGCATGATATTTAGTGACTATACAATCAATATAAAGTTTCAAAGTAGGAAAACATGCACATTTAACAAACACAATATATAGAATATTGATTTTGATACATAAAAGTACATAGAGTATAATTGTGTATGTACATGCATTTGTAATTTGTGTACACAATATTTAATTATGTATGTACATATATGCCATCTCAAAACAATGTTTATAAAATTTGGCTTTTCCATCTCAAAAGAATCTCAAAATTGTGCCTAGAATGTAGTAGGTCTTCACACCACTTGATATCAAAATGATACAAGCAATATCAATGAGATCATCAAAACATACATATTTTAATTTATATTAAAATATCTATATGTACACAACTCAAGTACCTATATTTAAAAGTATTCCACACATGTGTGTAGGTTGAATTTGCATCCTTGTTGGTTTATGGATCCTAATCAGACTTGGAGGTCATATTTTCCCCACTTTTATTTGCACAGTTTTCCCCCAATTATTTATTTGGGTCAAGGGGCGGCGCCCCTTGCGGGGGTTTGGGGGTAGCACCCCCAAGACGGGGTCAAGGGGAAGTGCCCCTTGCGAGGTCCAGGGGTAGGGCCCCTAGCGTGCTCACTATTGTGATATAGGGTAGGGTCGAGGGGGCAGCGCCCCTGAAACCTCTCACGATTTTTATTATTTTATAAAGGCGTTAGGTGTAATTTTTTCTATTGGCTGACATAAAGAACCCTAATTTTGTAATCGTCATAAGTCTTGATAAAAGGATAAGGGTTTGGGTTCTATTGACATTGTATTGTAGCATTTGCAGTGGTATTGAGTTGCAAGGATTACTGGTTGTAATTAGTTTGATTTACTGGATAATAATATTGGACTCTCTGTTGGTGAAAGTAGCACAAGTTTGGGTGAACCACATTAAATATTGTCTCTTGCTGTTATTATTTACGAGTTTTTCATTTCTATGTTTAATCTTCATTTGCATGTAATTGATATTTTCTACATACAATTCCTAACAATCCTATCCTTTTTGTTTCAAAGTATGAAATCAGTGTGATGATGGCATAAGGATACAAAAAGGGATAATAAATAAATTTTAACTATTAATGTAAAAGCAATATCAATATATAATCAAAACATGTATTTCAATATAATTTAACTAATAATTACTTGTTTTTACCAATTATTCCATGTTGTCTAGGTTGAATTTGCATGAAATCTCATTTTTGTGATGATGGATTAAGGATCTATAAAAGGAAAATTTAAATCAATTTCAACTAATAACACACATGACCAATATCAAAACATGCATTTACTCTATTTAAAAGAACAATATAAAATTAAAACTATATTTACCTATATTTACTTATACCATTGTACCATCTCCATCCTCTCTTTTTTCCAACACATCTATGATTATCTCATGCTCTTCCATAAAAATTGTCCATAACACTTTATTTGTACCTATCTTCCACAATACCGATCTAGTTTTATATTTATTTCCACCACCAAATGTGAATAGTGTATATTCTTTTTATGTGTTTCATAATATTTGAATGCAAATAGACCATTCTTACTTATTAGGTATTTTCATAGCCAAGTGCCAACAACCACCACCAATCCTATTGGAAAACATGATTTAACCATCATCAAATAAGTTCTCAAAATTTTCTTAATTGGATCA
>VDFB02168118.1:24591827-24748025 GCA_007258455.2 Sequoia sempervirens
TTGATTTTTGTATTTTAATATTTTATTTCTTTTTTAGAAAATAAAAAATTTGTTTGATCAAAATTAATTGAGTTTTCAAAAGTAAGAATAATTTAAAACTTATTACATTTCATATTTAGTATAATATTATATTATCAATTTTAAGAAGTAATCATGATATCATGGGAAACTCCAGTATATTAAAAAAAAAACAAGGCAATAAAAATATTAATATAAATCATGAGTGTTAATTGTTGTTTTAGCAATAGCAGTTAACATGATTATAATAATAAGAATAGTCTTAAATGAAATATTAGTAGTGTATTTAAATAATGTTATCATTTTAAAGTATAAAAATTGATGGGATATCCCTAAAGATAATGTTGGCCAATGATCAGTTAACAATAGTGTAGTATTTTGTTCAAAATTAGATTTAATCTTAATAGTATTATTATTCTTTTTTATTTAATGATAAAAAAACTACATTGTAAAATATTCAACAACATTTGGATTTAATCTTAATAATGTTATTATTATTTCTTATTTAATGATCAAACAACTATATTGTTGTTAAATATTCAATAAAATTTACATAATGCATTTAAAAGGGATTAGCGAGGAGGTAATCTTGGAACCATTAATGGAAAGCACATAATTACCACTGAAGTAAAGATAGAGATTTTACCGCTTTAACTCTTTTAATAGCATAATCATAGAAATAAAATAACTAGAGTTAAAATGGTATTGGAAATTAATAACTATGAGTAAATATGGTGTTGAAAATTAGTAACTATGATATTAATATTAATACCAATTTTGATAAAATGAATTAATTTTAAATGGAGGGTAACTCCATAATAATATTACTTACATCATGAAAATCATAATAACATCATTAAGGAGAATGAGGATATCATAAATGTTCAAATTGTGGAAATAATATTATTATTTCCCTTTGGAAAATAATTAGGAAAATATAAGCAAGGATCAAAGAATAGTATTATTTCTCCTTTGAGCAATTAATGATGATAATTATTAAAGGATTTTGGTGAATTTAATTAATAGAAATTTATGGTAATTAAATAATAATGTTAATCTTTAGGTATGGGTGGTAATAGATTAGAGTGTGGCAAGTCTTTATACTGAGTCCAACCTAAAGTTAGAAACACTCGTGCTACGTCTTAGGGTTATGTGAAGGATATCCACACACCCACTCTCATTATCCTTCCTCCTCCTTCCCGAGCAGTACATCTGCAACGAAGTTGAATGAGGCACCAATTCAATGTGTATAGTTTACATCCCATGCTAATGCATGGCTATCAACTATTAGTGGTTTTCATGTCATGGTTTGAAATTAAAAAAAAAAAATGGTTGTCTTTTCCCAATATGTGAAATGGAGTTTGAGCAATTGACTACATCAATGCCTTGTGGGATTTGAATACGCCATTATTTCTATATTTGAGAATTAAGCCTTTATGAATAGTAAAGGAAGGGATAGCATCTTGAACACAGTTCGATCATAACATATTTGTTAATTGCATGGTTTATATATATATATATATATATATATATATATATATATATATATATATATATATATATATATATATATACACATATTGCAAAGGAGGCATGAATTATGATGACCTAGCCCTTGTTTTGCTCCTGGTCACATGGGCGGGGGCTTAGGAATGTGTGTCATATTCCTTGGGTCAAATGGTCCTGGCCAAGAATCTAGAGGCACTGGAATTTTTCTTCCGCGTAGGATGGACAATAAAGGCACCACTGCCAAACCTCAGCCAAAGCCAGGTAGTTTCTTTGGGTGCTGCCACAATAGTGGTTTACACTTTCTGGGAGATCCCGATTTTTAGTGAAATCCCATATTTTTAGAAAATATAATGATTTAAGCCTTGAAAAGTTCCATTTAAATAATTCCAATTGGGTTTTATCAAACCACCTTAAACCAAGCCCCCTTGGATAGAACCCTGCTAATTTTAAAGCATACCTATGATGGAGTCTCCTTTACATTCTAATAAAAACCCACTTTTGATTTACCTTTTGGGATCAAATGAATTCATTAATTTACTTTATTTTTTTTTAAAAGTATGCCGTCCTTATTATAAGCTTCCAAAAATATAATTTTAATTAAATTTAATTTGATTATTATATTTGTTTTTTATTTCTTGTGAATGTAGGTTTTTCACCAAAAATCAAGCTCTTTGTTCTACACATGTGGAAAAATAGCAGATTATCAAAACAAAAAAATGAAAAATATGAGTGCACCAGATATTTAAGTCCTTGATCCAACAAATAAAGAAAAATTGAATTTCGTTACATACAAAAAAAGTTACGTGTTATACAGTCCGCTTATGTGTGAATTGTAATTGGTTTGACTTAGAAACTTGATTAAGGAAAAAATATTCAATAGAACACTATCTAACCAAGTTGAAGCACTAGATATTAAAGTTATAAATATAAATTCGAAAGAATTCAAATTTTATCCTTCATGGAAAAAAAGTTATGTATTATATGGTGAGCGCCACTCCTTAAAACTATTGTTTTATGAAAAAAACTAGTTTTCGAGGGAGATGGAAAAAGAGGTGCAATCTGATTCAAATTTTTTTGAAAAAAATATATTTAGAATCTATAGATTAAATGTCACAAAACTATAGTTTGCATCATCTTACAATTCCTCACAGTTTAGCCGCTATAGGTGCCCGAAAGTGAAGATTTAGTTAGAAAAAATTATTTCAATGTCTACTTTGGCCAAAAATTGTAAACCACTATTGTGGGATCACCCCTTTATATTTAGCTACAGAGGTATTTTCTGGGGATTTATGAAATTGAGCAATGTAGTTTAGGGGTAAGGTGGGTTTCACTTTCTAGAAATCTTCCCAGCTCCAATTCTAGAGGCCCTATTTTGATTCTCGTGAAGAACACGAAAATGTGCAATGTGAGATGGGTTACCTTGTGTGAATTACCCAAGTTACGCAGGTTTTATTCTTATGAAACATGTGTGAGAAATTTTGAAATAGAAGATGGGTTAACCATGGAATAGTCTCTCTAAATTGGAAGGGGCACAACTTATGCATCCCCTAACACAGTCTTAAATCTAACTCTAATAATAGACACCCCAATGCATACAAAATTATGGGTGTTAAATAAATTGCATCCCTAAAATTAAATATTTTTAAGACATATGCTTGTAAGGAGTCTATCAATATGGACCATAAGATAATTCCTTAGTGATTCAGTTTAGGTTCTATCAAATAAACTAAAATATTTTTTTTTTTTTTGTGATATAAATATTGTTAATAGTTTTCAACAAATGTATTACTCACTTTCATCATATTGTATATTTAGTTGATAGGATCTCCTCCATTTTGACGTCAATGTTTTCCTTTCTTGTTTTTCCCGACATTCTCACCGAATCAGCACATTCCCCAAAATAGTAGTCACACACATTTCTTCTCCATGGATTTTATTGCTAATAAAAAATACCGAAGTATATCAGCCTATCGGCGTAAGCATTGCACCTCATTGGTGCAAGTGCTAGTTTAATTAAATATGAAATCACCTTCATCTTGAATCATCCATTTAACTAAATAAATCAAACATTTATTTAATTAAATCCCAAATGCATTTTCCATCCCTTTTGACTTAAATAAATCAAATATTCAAGTCAAAGGGGTCAAAATCAACTAATCATCACCTAAGCTAATCTAAGATCCTGATTAACCTATCCTAACCACCCATCACATCCTCTAGCTTTTCCCACTTGCACAAATAAATCAATTTATTGATTTATTAAAATCCTAATTTTCTTTCAACTTGGCATAAAAAATAGAATATTCTTCCCTCAAATTTGAATTCAAAAACAAGTGGACATGTACACCCAACAAAGAATTTATGAGCTCCTACATGGCTCTTACATGTCCCTTTGCAAAGGTCAAACTCAGCATTTACTCTTAAATTCAAATTTGAAATCTCCCTCTCTTTGGCACATTGACCAAAATGTGCTCATCCTCCAACCTATCACAAGTTGACAAGTGGCCTCTTTTCATTGGCTTGTTTTTTATCCCACATTGCTCTCTCATAAGCATTCCTTCAACTTGAGAATCTTTAAATAGAGATCATCTCCATTGGTTTAATCCTCCACAACTCCACAATCTCAAGCACAAATACACCATTGTCATTTGAATCCATATCATCTTAGCATTCCATATCATTCTTCATAGAATTTTCATCATGAAGCTTAGCAAAGGATTGGGAAAGGGCTTCTTTCCACATTGAAGAAGCACCAATCCACTATAAGATGCTGGTTTGATTATTAGAATAATGTTTATCTATGTTTTGCTTGCTTCTTTTGCATTATTCTTGTGATCAAATGAATCTTATAGAGAATCTTTTGTTTGCTTTGGTTCACCAACAATGCTAAAGGATTTTTGTTTTTGAGCTAATGCAGATTTAGGGTTCATACAATGACATTTTACACATTGATTTCCCTTCTTTCACGCATAATTGAATAATTTTAATTATTTGATTATTTTTCCGAAGTCATGTTCCTCTTTTAATTAAATGATTTTAATTATTTAATTAATTCTTTTCTCCTCTTCTATTCTATTTTGATTAATTAGATAAATTAATATTTATTTAATTGCATCACTAATGTTCTTTTCTCTCTATAGTCAAATAAATTCCTACTTATTTAATTATTCATTTCACATTTTCCTTCTATAGTAAATGATTATTTTAATTGTTTAATTACTTCAATAGTTTTTTCTTCCATAATTAAATAAATACCATTTATTTATTTTTTCCTCACTTTTTCCTCAGCTATTAAATAATTATTTTCAATTATTTTAATTAAAATTCAAGTTTCCCCTCTTGTTCTATAATTCAATAATTGTTTTTTATTTAATTATTCACTTTCCCTCCCAAATTAAATAATTTTATAATTATTTAATTTACTCCATAGCAACCTCTTTTATTTCAATTAATCTCTACCCTTGATAAGGTTTTATTACCTTTTAATCTCCACTGTCCATCCTTAACTAAACCCTATTTTTTCCCTAGCCCTATTTCCTTGCTTCTCAAAGAAATCTCATCCATTGAGCTTCATCATTTAACCTTGAACCTTCATTCAAATTTGGTTTTCTATAAAAGAGACCCATCCCTTTCATTTTAACCCAAGAACTACTATCTTTGATATTTTGTTGTCACTATCATTAGGCTTATTCTTGCATACTACAAATCTAAGGACAAGAAAGAATATAAAGTAAAATGGAGAAGATCAATGATGGTGATTCAACCATGGCATACGAATTATAGTATTATTGCTTTGTTATTTATGTTTCTATGTTCATTTATACTTCATTGTTGGATTTGTGTCTTTAGGGCTTTAGTTTTAAGTAGCTGGTGGTTGATACTATTGATTCATACATTATACCTTGATTTTACCTTATTCTACATTGGAGAACTTAACATGAAATAGTTAGATTTGAAGAAATCTATGAGCAATTTTAAGTTTTTAGGTCCACAATGCATTTGAAAGGTAGAATGACACATTCATTTGATAGTACAACACATTCTCTAGAAAATAAAACATAATCATTGTACAAAGTGATACAATTATTGTATGGTGTGATGCATAAGAGGCTCTTTGTACCACACCTATTGAATAAAGCACTACATTTTCCTATTTTAGGGAAAAACCATCAAATTTCTTTATTATTGTGGTTTTCTATCATTTTTTTGGTTTATAGTTTTTATTCTAATATTTTGACAGATTGCTTCCAACATTCTTATCATTCTATTTTGGTCTTTTTCCAAATTTAATTGGTTTTGAAGCTTTCAATTTGTGTGTCACATCTATTGAAGAGTACAACACATTTGATTGTTAGTCCACTACATACATGTGACAATCCATGATAGTCACCAAATAGTCTGCCACATTTTCCTTTTGGTTTGATACATTTTCCTACATATGTCAATTGCATCTATTACACAGAGTGATGTAACTATTTTTTTTTGGTAAAAAAATGGGTAAAAATTTGGAGTTTTTCATTTTTCTACCTTTCATTACATTCCTTTGGATAGAGGGTTTTAGTGTCACTAATATATAATATGTAGTGTGTGGCATTCATTTCGAGAATACATTGTTATCTAGATTACTAATCCATGTTCTTGTAGGTTTTTATTTGTGTTTAGTTTATTAAATTAGGAACATTTGGATTTGGGATTAAAAATAACAAGTGTTTTTCATGTTTGGTACGTGTGTATCCTCTCCCCTTGCACTTCATGTGATTTTGGGTATAAGAGAAACACATATCAATCTCTCTTTTTTTTAAGGAGGCATGCCTTTGAGACACATCCTAACCAATACCTCAAGGGGGATGACCTCAAAGCATGTTTTTTTGGGTGGTCTTTATCAAAGGTGTTAAGGAAAATTTTAGTAACTCTATCTGAGGACATTATACCTTGGATGTCAATATTGGTGTGGAACAAGTGACCACATTCACATTGCTCAGAGGATTAAGTGTCTCATGTCTAAAGGATACCTCTTGTGTTATTAGAAGCCTAAGACCTTTTTGGCTATCTATTGTTGTGGTGTAACGGATGCAAATCATACCCTAAAGTTACTTACCATGTTTTTCCATGGTTGAGGTGTAAGCTATATTTCTAGAGTTTACACTCTTTCAAGGCTATGGGTATCAAGGTGGTCCATGACCATGGTATACTCTATTCACCCACTCCTTGGATGAATATTTACAATCACTCTTTCAGGGGTGAGGTAAGCTCACTTTTGTAGATAAACCCTATTACTACTAGCTAGGTTGTTCTTGAATTAATTATGTACAAACTAAGTCCAAGTGAGTTTTGTGGAAAAAAACTTGTGAAATACTTGCTTACCTTGAAGTCAAAAAGAGGGAAAATCAACCAAAATATTTTTTTCAAGTGTCTTCTATATTTTCTTACCACATTTCAAAACTTCCCTAAATGAAAAAATTATTTAGAAAACATTGATTCTAGGTCAAAAACGAATCTACCACATCTTTCAAAATCAATTTCTATGGAGAAATACCTGAGTATCCATATTTTAGATCTAATTTGGACAATGACTATACATTCAAGCATGAGACTTTTTTAGTTTATCTAATCCTTCTATTGCATTTTCCTAGTTTATTCTTTGTCATCCTAGTTCATTCATAGTCATAACCATCTTTGAGATTTGAGATTAGGAGGCCTATAAGACTGTTGATTAGATCATTGTCACATACTTTGATTATCTTGACCTTGTCACTATTTATCTATTATTATCTCTAAGTTGTGCCTATTTTAGGTTCATTTTATCCTGTAATCATCACCTTAGTAGTTATCTTGAAATTTTGACTTGTTACTTTGATCCATCATAGTTTTCTTATCATCCTTTCTCAAAATCCAAAGTTGCATATCCAAATTTTGAAGCATATCAATAGCCCCATTATCACTTTGTATCCCAAAGCATAGTCTAGTTGCTTTGTCACCTTGCATAGTCTAGTTTCATTTCCATTTTGCATCCTTATATCCAAAAATCTCAAAAACATAACATGACCTCATTGTCATCTTGCATCCTCATTTTTAGTTTGCATCTATTCCCAAATAAAAAAAAACCAAAAATAAAAATTAAAAAATCATTGCTAAAGCTCCACCATCCCATTATCTATTCCAATCCAAACTCACAACCATGTCTTCAACTTACCTTGATCTTTTCCATAGTCAAGTTGAAAACCTTGGCCTTTGTCAATAGTACCAAACCACAAGCCTTAATAACCCATTCATCGATCCTCCATAACAATTACCCATATTCTTGAGTTAGCCACCCATCTACCCCTCTTACCAATAATACATAAGCTCTAGTTATCCATCCATCTACCCTCACTATGAAGGGTCAACTAACATGATCCATACCATTAATCCCCAAAAAACATCCATTGGTCACCCTTATCCTAACCTTTACAAGGGAAATTAATCTTCCATCCAAATTATTCCTCGACCCCAAACCATATAACAAATCTTTATTTCCCATGCATATCCTATTCTTTCATCCTCATCACCAAATTAATAAATTATTATAGACTCCACATCCTATTCCAATCTTTCATTAACTAACCCATTTCCATCCACTCCATCCAATAAAAGCACATTTAGTAATTCTCTCCAAGGACAACTAGAAAAGGAACTTGTTTGACTCCTATATGAAAAAAACTTTATGAAATCCAATCACATTGGTAGTCTTATACCACAAAACCATCATTCATCATTATGTCCTTTATTGACTACCAACCCCAAAAAATATCTTCCTATCAGCTCCCAAAAAAGTGTCAAAATGGTCGCCAATAGAGTTGGCTCAATCAAAAATCCAAACAACTCCTAATAATGAAGCTTCCTGTAAAATTTGAGCCCAAAATAGACCTCCATGTGAAAAGTTAATACCTCTCAAAGTCTGTGCATCATTCTCCTCTGGTTAAAAAGAACACAACTCCTGCAAGTTGTCTTCAAACTATTTCCACTTGTGGTGATCCACATTCTTCACTTCCCACTCTAGAATCCATATTGTTTGTTGTTGGTAACCCATTCCACAATACCAAATACCTATTGTATTGACCTTGTTGTGTGGATGTAGTTTTCTTATCTAGAATCTATGAAATATTTTCCTTGTTCTTACATGGGATTTGATGGTACCAAGTTACTTCTTTCCACTATCTTCATCATAATCCTCTCTATGGAATGCATATAAATCAAAGACATTAAACATAGGAGAAATGTCTAAGTTTTCTAGTAAACTGGCCTCATAGGCATTATCATTGATCTTCTTTGTAATTTTGCAAGGACAAGTTTTTTTGTACTTCAACTTGTGGCATGATCTTGTAGGAAACCTTTCTCTTCTCAAATATACAATCACTAAGTCACCTTCATTGAATATTGATGTTTCCTACTAGCATCCATAGTAGTCTTGTACATCTCATTACTATCCTACAACTTTTGTCACATATCTTGCTGCAATTAGTGAAGTTGTCCTAAAAATGCTTCCCCATCATCACTGACTCTATCTCTCATTGGTAGTTACACCAGACCTAGGAATCCCATAGTATTCTTACCACACACAATATAGAAAGGTGGTTTTCTTGTTGATCTATTTATAGAACTATTATATGGAAATTTTGCGTGGGGTAATTCCAAGTCCCATTGTTTGGGATTCTCTCCAAAAATGCACCTTAAAATATTTCCCAAACTTTGATTGACTACCTCTATTTTCCCATCCATTTGAGGATGATAGGAACTACTAAATTGTAACTTGGTCCCCATATTCTTCCATAAAGTCCACCAAAAATGACTTAAAAAATTTGTATCCCTATTAGACGTAATAGTCTTTGGAACACCATGTAATCAAACAACTTCTAAAAAAATAGCTCTACTCCCCTCATTGCATCATTAGTTTTCTTACAGGAAAGAAAATGAACCATCTTAGAGAATATATCAACAAATAAAAAAATGGAATTATTGCCTTGTTGGGTGTGTGGAAGCCCCAACACAAAGTCCATGCTCAAATATGTCCATGGTTCAATGGGTATTGGTAATGGCATATACAATTCTATATTATGTGAATGTCCTTTAGCCACTTGAGAGATTATACACCTTGTTCATACTTAGTGATGTCCCTGTTCATCTTTGGCTTGTAGTATTTGTATTCTACCAAGGCTATTGTCTTGTCCTTCCCAAAATGTCTAGCCAACCCACTGCTGTGAAATTATCTGATAATATTTTCTCTCATTGAGCCAACTAGTATGCATATAACTATTTCCATTTAAAGAGATAACCATCCTACATAAAATATTCACCACTGAAGTGATCCAATTTACTAGATATTCGAGATTTGAGCTATTCTACAATCTCCCAGAAATCATCATTATGCTCATACAAATTTTTAATGGCATCAAAACCAATTACTTTAGTTTCCATTGGGGTAAAAAGTACAACATGCATACTCAATGCATCTATAACCTTGTTTTGTTTTCCAGACTTATGCTTCACAAAAAAGGTGTAGCGCTGTAAGAAAGAAACCCATTTGGCATGTCTACTATTCAATTTGTTTTTTGCATTCAGGTATCTCAATGCAATATGGTTTGTAAAAAACACAAACTCTTGGGGAACTAGATAATGCTTCTAATCTCTCAATGCTCGAATAATTGCATAAAGTTCCAAATCATATGTAGGATAATTCTTCCTCACCTCATTCATCTTTCCTAGATGGGAGGCATCAAATTCTACTTCAAATACCTTATCAAAATTTAGCAATGTGAGTATAGGATCTTCGGTTACCTTCTTCTTCAGGTACTAGAAACTCTCCTCAACATCCTTAGACCACAAAAATTCCATTCCTTAGGTGTAGTATGTTATCTATAGGTTCTACAGTACTACTAAAATTTTCAATGAACTTCTGATAGAAAGTGGTCAACCCATGAAAACTTCTTACCTCTATTATTCTACTCAGACTAGACCATTTTGAAATTTCCCTAACCTTTTCTAGATCCATTCTAACACCATCTTTAGAAATGATAAAGCCCAAAAATACCAAACTATCATGCATGAATTGTCACTTCTTGAAATTTGCATAGATCTTCTCCTTCCTTAGTGTGTGCCAAAGATAATCCTCAAATGTTTTAGATTCTCTTCTTTTCTTTTACTAAAAACCAAAATTTCATCAAAATAAACTACCAAAAACTTACCAATTTATGATCATGGTACAGTATTCATCAATCTCATAAATGTACTAGGTGCATTAGGTAGCCAAAATGGCATAACCATCCACTCATATAAACCATCTCTAGTCTTAAAGCCTGTCTTCCACTCATCCCATTCTCAAAATTAGATCTCCTGATAGCCACTTCATACATCAATCTTACTAAAATATTTGGCCCCTTCCAGCACATCCAACATGTCCTCTATATAAGGGATCAAAAACCAGTACTTGATGGTAATCTTATTAATTCTTCTACTATTCGTGCACAACCTCCACATGCTATCCTTCTTTGGGGTTAACAATTCAGTTATAACACATGGGCTCATGCTTTCTCTCAGTGCACCTCTTCTTATGAGTTTTGTTACTTTTTTATTTAGCTATGCATTTTGTGTTGGATTCATCCTAAAAGTTGCTTGATTGGGTAGAGTTTCTCCTAGAATCAGATCAACACAATGTTGAATATCTCTCTTTGGTGGTAGACCATCAAGTAATTCATCAGGAGTGACATCAAAAAACTCCCCCAATAGCTCCACTGCTCTAGTGATATTGAAATGTGACAGAAAGGCGTTGGAAGCAACCATGAGTATGTTCTTCAAGATGGATGAATGTGACAAACTGCCTAAATTTTCATTTGGTGGGTATGATAAGAGCTCCATCAAGCCTATGTGGGCTCATATTGCAAAGATTCTTATGCATTATTTCACTCTAAATGACCTAGGTTTTCTACTCTATTTTGTCACAATTTTATTCTTCTTACTCATTTTCATCATAAATAAAAAGTTTCCTTTATGTATTATCTACTTACATCTTTTGAGTGTGGCATTATAGATCATAGGAAAAATCCAAAGTTTTTTATTCTTTATGAAGGTTTGATCTTGTTACTAGTGGAGTATGTTAAGAACTTTTCTATCTTGGTTGAGCCTAAGAAGTCTTCTAAGTCAGATGGATAAATCCCCACATATTGAGAACCTCTTGGATATTTCATATGATACAAAAGATAATATGGAGGAGGAAGATGAGTATTTTATGGAAATTTATTCTAAGCATCCCTCATAGAACATTACCAAAGCTAATTATATTTCAAATAAACATGATAATCCCCAATTCTCATGGTTTGGCAGTTCCATTACTAGGGAAGGGAAATGGAGACTAATGTTCCCTTAACTATTGTTAAAAGAAATAACTGCAAATCTAATAAGGGGGTAGTCAAGGTTAATCTAGTGGGGAAGAAACTTGTTTATCATAAGGGGAAAAGGAAGTCCTCTCCTAGCTAAGTGAAGGAGAAAGACAAACCTAAAATAAAATTAATGGAATATTTCAGTAAATTCTAGGAGAAAGGTAAATCCAAAGGTAATGAGATTAGGGGTGAATATTTTTCTCATTATGAATAGTGCACTCCTAAATATGATTTCTTTGAAGACCTTAATATTTTGAATTATAATACGAAGGATATTTACAATGTTCCTAGTCTAGAAAAGAAGGGTTTTATGAATTACTTTAAATTTTTTATGTAATTAATGTGAAGGTGTGGTCTCTACAAAAAATCCCATGGCGAAGGATGATAGTGAGGATGTGTCTAGAAATAGGGTTGAGAACAAAAAAATCCTTGCTATCCTTCAAGAGGTGGAAAAGGATGCTAGCTTGATGAAGAATGATTATGAGATCCGTATCATAGTGTTGGAGGATAAAATTTAGAAAGTAACCTATAGAAGGTTGTGTAGGTAAGTTGATTTTTTCTTCAGAATAATGCTAAGGGGATCCACATCTAGAATGAAAGGGTGAAAAAATTGAAGGATGAGGATTTGGCAACGTTTTTGAAGGCTTCTAATACTACTAGTGACAGTGCAGTTAAAGGTGAACATAGATCTCAGTTTTCTATAGTCAGTATGAGTACTTATACTCATACTCACTCCAGGAACCCCATGTATGTTCATAATAAAGAGATGTTTGAGGTGGTTGACCTTCATAATCATTTGTATAAGTAGGACATTAAAGCAACCAAGATTCTAAAGGACTTACAATAGACTATTCTATTTCCTTTTTTGTTGTTTAGTTTTATATTGGTTTAGTAATGGTTGGCTATTGCTTGGCTTTGTTTTTATCTTAGGAAACATCTCTTTATAAATGATATTGGGTCCCCTCAAAGCATGTTTTAGCTTTAATTAAAAAAAACACATTTTTGGGTTTCCTTTCTTGAGCTAATGAAGGTCTAAATACCAACAAGTTATTTCTAAAAGTGTATAAGAGTGAATTTGGAGCCCCTATGCAAATCCCCTTTTTCCCTTCATCCACCTTAGAAAACCAAGTTTAGAGGGTTAATTCTACCTAATCCCACTGTTCGCATCCCACATGGCACCTATTTTGAGTGTCAGTGGAAGCATTTCTATCAAGGACACCTGCAGGGTGCGTAGACATCCATGCAGTGTGCTTACGTCCTTGGCAGACTCCTATTGTTGAACCTATAGAGGTGTTACTCTTCTCATAGGAAATGAATTTGTAATGCCCCTTCAATCGACTGACTTGAATATGGCTATTTTCTTCATTCCTCCTTCATATTCACTCCTTCAATAAGCATTTGAACCTTCTAAGCATTCAATGGAACTTCTACACAACTATAGGCTTCCATACTATCACTCCATAAGCTTGCATTCTTACTCACTTAAAGCATCCAAGCATTCCATTGCAACAAAGCCTCACTTTGTCACTTTGGTAGAGCACATTTTGGACCTCGCCATTATAGTAGAGCTTGATTACTCTCATTTCTCCCCTAAGAATCCTTGAGTGCTCTTTGTGGAGGTGGTAAGATTTCCTCTTCTCTCCTCTATCACTTGGTTTAGTAGCATAATACTGCTTTGAAGTGTTTATTTTATTTTTACTACACTATTTCTTTATCTCATTTCCTTGGCTGTCCATGGAGGTGGAAACACCTAAATGGGGGTTTGACTAAGGAAAGCCCCTATACATCCACCCACTATTTTCCCTCTTTCTATGTGTAGGTGTGTGTGCTTCTCAGAAGATCAGCTAGTGAAAAAAATCCTTGGTGAGATCCTCCTTGCTTTCTTTACTCTTGTTTATCTACTTTACAATATTAGAGAGCGCTTCATTCATTTGCTTGTGTCATTATGGCCCTTTAGTTAGTTAGCTGGGGGGTTAGCCCTTTTTGATAGGTTTGACCTTGTCTCTGTTGTTGTCTAGTTGTACGAACGCTAGCGTAGTTTAGAGACGCCAACATGTCGCGCTATCGTCAAAGGACTATGCTTACATCCTTGGATAGAGAGCTTCCTATAGTGCAGTGTTGAACCTGAAAAATGGATTTCCCAACCCCACTTTGAAACTTGGGATTGTAGAGTGGTTGGAGGACTTTATAGTCCTCATCATTCTCATCCTCATACCCTAAACATTTCACTTAGCTAAGGTAAGTCAGGGAAGCCTCTCGCATCTTGACCCTCTGTGAACTGGGGTCTTGCATGTGATGGTCCCCATCTCTTACATTTTTGGTGAGATTGATGTGAAACACTTTGTTTTTGTTCTTGTGATAATGACAGTTCCTTTCCTCATACTCTAGGAGTGTTGTAGGTGTGAGTGTTGTAAGGTTGTCGCCTTGCAACCAAACCTGGGACCCCTAGTTGGTGTAGTTGGAAGGTTCCAATGGTATTGCACGATGAAACCTTAATCGGGTCACCGTATTATCTATAAACCTTTAGGGACTTTGTGAAAGTACTGTCTAGTGTGTGTGATATGCTCCTTCCTACATCAACCCATCCCCTCTACGCAACCTGTGGATAGTGGTACTAGCATAACCTTTACTTCATAGGACCTACCGATGGGCTTTAACAAGGAACCATATCCTCTTTACATCCTTGCATGGATCAATGGAAACATCATAGTAGGTTTTCTCATTGATCCAACATCACAAGTAAACATAATAACAGAGGAGATTATGCTAATAAAATTTTTACACAAGGATTGATACAATGCTCCTATGAGAACTCCATCTACACACATGATGGGCTTTTGGTACCCCCTTCTGGGTAGTATTGTCTTATTGGTCTTAGTTGGAACTAAATCCATGAAACTCATGTTTGATATCATTCCTAGATGTTAACTCTTTAGGGTGAAATTGGGTATCCCTTGGTTGGTGACAATAAATGCAGTACCCTCCGTCATGCATAAATGTTTAAAATTTATCCATGAAGGCTTCATGCACATAATCCATGACACCGGTTATAGACCACCAGTTACATGTGGTAGCTACTCCTTAGATCACCCGTGTCCTACATCTGTGGGTCCTCTCACACCTAGGACAAACCTTTTGCACAAGAAATATTAGAACTATAAGAAAGGGTGTTTGAGCCCAAAAGTGAGATACCCTCCCTTGCCTTATTCTATCTCATGTAGGGCTTGCTTGAAGGCTAACAACGATGCTACTAAGGCTTGAAAGAAGAAAGAAGAGAAGAGGTCTATTGATCCTCCTTCCTCTTTGGCTACCCAGTCTAATGCTTCTTCTCGCTTAGCTGTGGTACCATAAACTTTTGCTCCTCGTTTGTAGGAGAACCCTTTGGTGCTCACTTGGCGGAAGCCTAAGTGTCTCACATTCAAGCTTCATGTTCTACCGATGGAGCTTAGACCTGTTCAGTATGATAGGAAGAAGGTATCCCGAGGAGAGTCATCTTTGTCTTGACCTCCACGAGCTCCTATAGCTCCTGCTCCTAAGGCAGTGAGCGGAAAGAGGCCCACTGCCAAGGCCCTCGAGCTAACTCCTCCTATCACTTCTCATCCCATTCCTCTTGCTCCTATGCAAAAACCTATATTCCTCTGCCTGAAATGATTGTAATGGACATTCCTATGGTTGAGCAGGAACCTCTTGTCCCTTCACAAAATCCAGCCTCTAACTCCAAGAGCCATAGAATCTGCCTTGCACCTAAATGCAAGTGTCGATGAAAGGCTCTCCTAGTCGATTAAGATGCCTCACAACAAGAGGAGGAAGGAACGACCGCTCATGCTTCAGAACCTCCTGCAACATCTTCTTCTTCCCTTCCTTCTGCTTCTTTCTAGTCTATTCTAATCTCGGCTTCCATTGCAAGCATGAATGCGCCTAACCCTAAATAGGTAGAGGTGTTCATCACTCCTTCGATGGAGCTTCCTTTGCTAATGTCCATTCTAGATATCTAGCCCTTCTTAAAGCCTATGGATATGGTTAATACTTCGGTTGTATCCATTTTGGTTCTTTCTTCCTCTTCCTCTGCACCCCTAGCTTTGTCTATGGGAATTTCATCTCCTTCAATGAAGAAAGAGGCAGAGGATGGTCCTTCTAATGGTGAAGGACATAAGAGGAGACAGAACTAGTCCCATCCTGACTTGTTCTATCCTTGTGATAGAACCAATCCTAGCTTCCCCTAAGTTCATCATTGCTCCCAAGTCATTCGGCAAGCTTAGTGGTGAACCTCAGGCATAGCCTATCCTGTCTGCTAAAATTGGGCATGGTGCCCCTATGGGGTGCATGTTTAATTCCATGGACGAGGTCTCGGCCTTGTCGGCGATCCTCACAAAATCACTGACCTTGACTCCACAAGAGCTCGGTGGAGAGGACCTCAAGGGGCCCTCTTCCTTAGTCCTTGTTGTGGGAGGGAGGGTCGGATGCTCCTCCTCTTAACAATCCACCATTACAAGCTCATCCTCCTTCCGCTTATGAGGATTTAGATTGAGAAGTAGATGACCTCTTGGTCGATCAATGTTAGGAGGAGGCCCTTTCTTGATCTTGTGTGTGTGTGTCTTATGATGTGTTCCCCCATGTTTATGCTATGTGTACTTGGATGACCATCGCCACCCCGATTGGTGCTTGGATAAAGGTGTGGTTTTTATGTTGTAAGCCTTCTTCTATTTGTATCATCATTCTTCCATGTTTGTGCTTAATTTTTGATAAATTGGGGACAATGCAAGGCGTTGGGAGCATTTAGGCTTCCCTTCCATGTTGACCAATTTTTATTTATTTATACTTTGTTTTCCATGCATTCTTCCTATTCTAGTTGGGGATTGGTGATCTTTCACCTTGCATTGCAGTTACCTATTATTATATGAGCTCGGACAGTTCTGACCCCGCTAAACCAGATCCCCCTATGTGCTTTGTTTGTAATTTTCTTTTCTATTTTGATTTCTCTTTATCTTTCTCTCTTCATTGCTTGAGTTTTCCCTCCTATGTGTGACAACACTCTTCTTCAACACTTCAATTTTTAGAAAATAAATTCGTTGACAACGAATCTTTTCTTGAAAGTATTCATAATTTTTTCCTTAGAATCGCATTCTCAACATGGAACCTTGACGGAACTTGTTTCCTTCATCACAAGTTCATAAAAAAAGGACTCGAAGACCTTTCTCTGAAGTGGGAACAACTTTTACTTCCCCTCACATGGGGGAATATCCTTCCCTTTGAATTCCTTGATGACGAATCACTCTAAGAAAGATAACTTCTTTTGAATTGTGTGTCCCTTGAGTGGACCCCCCTTCTTCCTCACATCGGGTTCCCAAGGGACCCTTCTTTCAAAGTCTCTATTCCAAATGGAATTCTTTCATGTCTAGCCTAGGGGAAGCCCGACTAAACTCATTCTATTCACCCTTTCACATCTAGATTGGGGGCAGGACAACTAGAATCATTCCATTTTCCTTTTAGCGTCTAGCCTAGGGGTAGCCTAACTAGACCTTACCTTTCAAACAACACATCCCTTGACTAGACCCCTCTCCTTTTGAAGGGTTCCCAAAGGACCCCTTTGAAAGCTTTACTTATTGACGGTCTATGTGACTGTCTGCTTATTTTCCTACACAACCACTTTTGACATGTTCTATCTACGGGTAGATGTTTCACCGCTTTCTGACTTTGCAGAGTCCACTTTCTTAGGTATCCTCCATGTGAAATATCTTAGGGGATACCTCCTTGCAAGACAGAGAAATTGTAGGGTTCTTTCCTTTGAGCTTCCTCCATCCAAGAGCTCTTGGGGGTGTCTCCCCTATAGAACTGAGAGCCTGTAACGTGCTTCTTTGGGTATTCTTCATGCTTGAGTTCATGGAGAATACCTTCCCTATAGGGCTGAGAGCCTATGGGGTGCTTCTTTGGGCATTCTTCATGCTTGAGTTCATGGAGAATACCTTCCCTATGGGACTGAGAGCATGTAGGACACTTCCTCAGGGCTTCCTTCATACGAGAGATTTGGGGGGTTGCCTCCTTGTAGGTCTACAGGCTTGTAAGACGCTTTGTTTTCCTAACTTCATAGTTCCAAGTAGCTATGGAGTCCTTTTCTTTTCCTGCATCTTCAGGTTTGCCATATCATGGTCAGCTTCCTCGACAGTTTAGGTATACATCACTAACCTTACACTCTTCTTGATCTACTTTACCAAGCACTCATCTGTATTTTTTCTCGCTAAAGTAGGGGAAAAATGTATAAAAGTGAATTTGCATCCCCTATGCAAATCCCCTTTTTATTTTTATCCACCTTAGAAAACCTAGTTCAGAGGCTTAATTACACCTAAGCCTACTATTGGAATCCCATGTGGTGCCTATTTTGAGCATTGGTGGAAGTGTTTCTATCAATGATGCCCACATAGTGCACAGACATCCATGTGGTGTACTTATGGCAGATTCATGTGGCTGAACCCGCAGAGGCATTACTCTTCTCATTGGCAGTGAAGTTGTAATGCCCCCTTTGGCCGATCGACCTAAATATGGTCATTTTCTTCATTCCTCCTTCATATTCACTCCTTCAATATGCATTTCAGCCTTCTAAGCATTCAGTTGAACTTCTACACAACTACAGGCTTCCATCCTATCACTCCATAAGCTCACTTTCTCAATCACTTCAAGCATCCAAGCATTGCATTGCAGCAAAGTCTCACTCTGTCACTTCGATAGAGCATGTTTGGGACCACGCCATTCCAGCAGAGGCTTGAGTACTCTCATTTCTCCCCCAAGCAGCCCTGAGTGCTCTTGGTGGAGGTGGTAAGCTTCCCTCTCCTCTCCTCTATCACTTGGTTGAGTAGCATAATACTGCTTTGTAGTGTTTATTTTCTTTTTACTATATTGTTTCTTTATCTCAATTTTTTTCCTATCCGTGGAGGTGGAAACACCTAAATGGGGGTCTGACTGAGGCAAGCCCCTATATAGCCACCCAACATTTTCCCTCTTTTTGTGTGTAGGTGTGCATGCTTCTCAGAAGATCAACTAGCGAACGAATTCCTTGGTGAGATCCTCCTTGCTTTCTTTACTCTTGTTTATCTACTTTACAATAATAGAGAGTACTTCATTCATTTACTTGTGTCATTTTGGCCCTTTAGTTAGTTAGCTAGGCCATTAGCCCATTTTGATAGGTTTGACCTTGTCTTTGTTTTTGTTTGGCTGTATGGATGCTAGCACACTTTAGAGACGCTAGTGCATTGAGCTATCATCCAAGGACCTTGCTTACATCCTCAGACAAAGAGCTTCCTAAGGCGTAGTGTTGAACTTGAAAATCGGCTCGCTTAGCCCCACTTTGAAACTTGGGATTGCAAAGTGGTTAGAGGACTTTATAGTCCTCATCATTCTCATCCTCATACCCTAAACATTGCACTTAGCTGAGGTAAGTTATGGCAGCCTTTCACATCTTGATCCTCCATGACCTGGGGTCTTGCATGCGATGGTCCCCCTCTCTTACAGAAAGGTACACAAATCTTACTAAAAATGGAATATGATGATAGAAATATTATACCTAGCTTCAAAAGTATCATGTTGGCTAAGAATATCATGTTCCTACTTTGATACATCCACTTCTAGTTGCTTGCATAAATGTTGTGACTTGTCATTTCTTCTATGGTGGAGAATAATGCATCACATTTTGGTTTTGATAATGATGGAGATAAAAAATCTCAACAAGAAATAAAATCTTGGTCAAAGTCATTTATGGAATACTTTCTTTATTTTATGCTCATTACATGCTCTACAAATTACTTCATTTATTATGTTATACATATTTCTTTCTAAGTCTTTAAAGGAAAGCATACATAGTTGGGATAATACTAGTAATAAGACATTTTTATAGAATTTCAAATGGAATAATATATATACATCAAGATAATCATAGATAGATAATATGATACACTAGAAGCTTAGTATAATTTTAAAAGACATAAATTTTCATACAAAGTATAATGTAGATTTAACAATGAGATCCAACACAGAACTATTAAAAATCAAATAAGGACTAATAAAAGAGTTTCATAATAAAAATAAGAAAAAATTAATCATAAAACATAGTAAAAAAAAAAAAACTAAATACATCAATTAAAAATAATTTAATATATTAATAAATACAAATATTTACTTTTTATAACTTTTATTTTCAAAATATAAATAATAAATACAAATATTTACTTTTTATAACTTTTATTTTCAAAAAAATATAAATAATATTATTAATAAATATATAATTTTTTATTACAAAATGGTATGAAAACCTGTATTAAATTGTATAGAGTTCGCAAATTTACAGAAACATGTTTTCAAAGAGTATTTATTGATTTTAATTTTAATTGAATCTTTGTGCAGGACAAATATCCGTGGCAGGTCATATGATAGTTGTCGCACAGAGTTATAACTTGTGGCACACACATTTTATAACTCGTCATTATATTTCTGCAAATCTCTACACGACAGCACTCACGTGTCTTTATAAATGCTGCTTTATTGGGCTATAAATAATTTGATTATGTAAGAAGTTGGTCAGGTGAGTTGCAGAAGTTTTTTAATGGAGTCTGATACTACTGAAATGCTTTTTCCTCATCCCTCCTTTGATGATCTAATTAAAATCAAGAAGGTAGTTTTTTTTTTTTCTTTGTGCATTTTCTTGTATTACGTTTTAGGATACAAAATAACTTACATAAATACTATTTAATTATTTATTGAGTTTGAGCTTTCTTCTACTATTATTAAATGAGTTTTTATACAAAAGAATTGATCTGATTTTATATTATTCATTTTATTTTAGAGTAATTTATTTTTTTATAAAATTTAATTATTTTAACTTTTATTATTATTCATTGAATAATAATAAATTAATAAAAATCTTGTAAAAATGTTTATGTAATATTTTATATGATCGCTTAAAGATAATTTATGCATCTCTAAGTATAATTTGAAACTTTCATGATTTCAATGTCATTTATTTTTTATTATATTGAACAATCATGTAAATACAATTTTGAGCTAGTTGAATATTAATATATATTAACATATTGATGACTTGAAATTTGGGTATCAAAAGATCCATTAATTGATGAAATTAAAGATTTAATTTCTAAATTATTTTTACTTTTTAAATGCAACTATTTTTTAAAAATGTTTCTATTTAGTTAGTGACAATTATTAGATCAAAGAGACTATTTGAAATGGTTAGAAATTTTTTTCCTATAATTCATATTCCATTTTATTTCATATTTTACCATATAAAATAGAAATAAATCAATGTGTCAATATTTAATGAGTGAATGATACCTAATATTACAATATGCTTAAGGAACAATAGAACTATACATATGCTATTAAAATATGATAGCTCTTTACTACTATTCTATATATATAAAGATCTATTAATTTAAAAAAAAAAAAAACTAAACATAAGTCTAAAAGAATATTTGTAATTGAAAATGGAAAAATGAGTGATAAGTGTGGAGATATAAACAAGGTTACATTGTTGTGAAGTTCCTACCAAATGTTGACAAGATAGTTTATAGATAAATTGAAAACAACACTAGTTTGATTGAACTATGGTCAAACATTGAACCGAGGTCAGAAATTGAACCATTGACCATATTCTGAATTGTTATTTAAATTGCTACTATCTTTGACATCAACACTCAACTAGTGGCCATAAACCTAGTGGGGCACTACAATAGGTTATTGAAAAAGAAGGTATAGTAGAAGAGGTTATGCCCCTTTTCCTTCCTTTGTTACTAGAAATGGTGTTGAATCTTGATCCATTACTCGATTCAAATAATATGAGATTCTAATTATGTTCATGCATTAATTAGTTGAATGTTATGGGCATTCGTAAATAAGAAAGAGGGTTGCCTACAGTTCCGACTTTATATTACATTATTATATTTGATATTATATTATTATTAGTATTATATTATTTTTATTATTATATTAATAAATGTTCAATTATTGTTTTGTGTTATAATTCTTTTATTATTATTATGTTAACGTTACTATATAAACTATTGTTAATATTATATTTAATAAAACATTATTATTATTATTTTTATAGGAAATGGCAACTTAGCTGCCAAATATATTGATTATTAAAAAAAACATAATCATAGTGCATACCCCGAAGGGTTCATTACATTCAAAATGGCGTTTTTCCCTCCATTGGCAAAAAAACAGAGAAAACCCAATTTACCAGCATGTACTTAAAACAAAAAACTTCATCGCTAATCCATTATAGGTCATCGTAAAACCTCCCAGAGCCAACCAAGTTGGCGAAAGCATGGCACCAGTCCAACCCAATAACTGCGTCCAGCCCCAACTGTCTGCTCAGAAACTTGTGGTCGATGGATTCCCATCGCCTATGGCGCTGTAGAGCTTCGCCTTGCATGTCCAGTATGAAGGGGTGCCATTCAACTTCCACACCCTGGTCGAGCATCTGTTCCACATCATCCGGCCAGGGGAGGGCAACACCGAGCATGGCTATTGGCTACAGTGTCGATGTCACCCACCAAAATTGATCCCTTAAACACCGAGCGAAGTAGGAGCAGACATCTTTCCTTAGGTAAATTTAAATCCAGCAATGATGCCAAAAACCTGGAAGAGATGTCTGAGTTGGCCCTCGTTCGATTCTTTGAGACACAGTATGCCCTTCCCAGAACCATCTTCACAGCCTCTGTGCACAGAATGTCCTTATTGCGACATATATTCTTCAATCGTTTATCAAAAATTGTACCACGGAATGCAGCCTCCTTCTTCGAACTTGAAAACTTCACCGGAGTGTCCATTTTGGTGCCTTTGGTTTCCATCGAATGTGCCATAAATAGATAGGAGATTGGGTGCTGCATTAAACATCGCCAACTCCACTTCACTTTGTCCTTTCGGGCATAAACTAGCGTGTATGCTTCAGACTTGCCCTTAATTCACATGAAATTTCTTACATTCCATAGTCTTTAGTCCCGAGGAAATTGAATGAGTGTACTTCTTCAGCTCAGGGGATGCGTTTGAATGTCCTGGCATTTCATATCATATCTTGGGAAAATCTCAAATCACTTCAATTTCATACGTTTGAATCACCTCTGATTCCACTAGCCTCTTCGGGGGATGAGCATGTCACATCCTGCTTACCTACCTTCTCTCCATTCATGGGAGAGTTAATGAATTTCTTTCTCAAACGCCAAGTGTAGAGGCCCATGCACCCAATCTAGCCATCCTGGCATAGATATTGTATGCTCAGCGGTACATGGGCCAATAAAACATTATTATTATTAATATTATGACATACTATTAATAATTATGAAAATAGCATTAGTATTTATTAGTAATAATATAATTAAATCTTCACTAATAGTAATAAATCTCAAAATAATCTTATATAATTATCTAAGTGGTAGAATCTAAAATGTTTCAAAATAATTATGACACACTCATTAGTGTACATTTACCATTTCTTGTAAAATTGAATAACATATTGTTTGTCACACGGAATTCACTCAAAAAGAATGAACCATCAAAAAATTCTCAAAGTATTTTCTAAATAGTGGCTGTTGTTAAGTTCCTCCTTATAAAAATTATATTTTTATTCTCTCTTTTATGAGTTACTATAATTGCAAAAAGACAACATCCACTTTTACTACCTTGGTTTCTAGCATGATCAATGTCATGAAAATAGTTCTCAAAGAAAAAGAAAAATTGTCATTAATCATAGTTTAATTAATTAGATCTCTTAAGAGATTCTTAACCATATAACTATGATGATTTTGATTTTAACATTAGATAAATTATAACAAAATTAGATAATCTTGAGGTAGAATCCTTAAAATGCCATCAAGCACTTCTCTAAAGTAAATTTAGATTATTGTCAAACCCAAACTACATAACCATTTTGGTTTATGAAATGAAATAATGGCTCTAGAAAAATTCGCTGCCAGAAAATTCACCACCATGACAAATTCATCGCCAAGTAAAAAATATTAATGTGGTTAATTTTTTGCCACAGTGAATTTTTCATGACAGTGAATTTTTCCATTATCATTATAGTGTCATCTCAAGTGAGATTGGAAATGTTTCATTCTAAGACATTCCATTATATAATTTATTGCCATACATAATATCATTTTAAGTATTTGCAACACAATGAAAATAAAAATTAAAAATAACCTAAATTTAAAACCATAGAACAAACCATATACTTACACATCATCAAGAAACTTGACAATGATCAAGACACTGGTAATAAGAAGCTTGCTAGTAATAAATTAGTTTGTATATGTAAGAATACGCCACAAAAAACAAAGAAGCACTACACCTCACATCTTTAATTTTAGGCCCATGTTGATAAAATGACTTAATAAAACTACTCATTAACAAATGACTATTCTTACTCTAAGTTTGGCTCATTAACTAATACTTTTACTTATCCATCTAACTTCTATTTATACCTATTTCCATACATACAAATTTATCCCATTTCTATTTACACATCTACTCCAATAAATTTGTCATCTTATCAAGATATTACTTTATACAATCATTCCTTACATCAAGATCTTCATTTCCCTATCTTGAGTACGTGAAGATTAATCCTAAAATTCTAACCCTAAAATTCAAGTGAGAGCATTCTTCAATTTTTGAAGGAAGAAAGATAAAATTTATACATAATGCTATTTGCATATTTGAGAATGTTGTCTTTGAATCTTGACTCCATGTTGTAAAGTTGACACTTTTAAGGGTATGATCTAGGAGAACTTGGACCCAACAATTTAATAATCTCCACAAAGTTGTTTGTAAACACTTCTATACTTACAAGCAAATTCAAACACAAAAATGGTGAAGGTGAACAAAAATTTTCACATACTATTTGTCAAATCATTTCTATGTGGCCAGGTTCATTTCTGCACATTAGAGCAATGTTGTAACACTTAGGATCAATTTCAAGAGGCTCAAATTCAAGCCATATACATTTTTGAGATTGTACAAAGCCTAAGACATCTTCCAAACTTAAAGCGTTTATTTGTACACTTTGATAACCAGATTCTATGCAACATTAGTACTAACTCTTCATCATTGTTTCCAAGGGTGTCTACTTATCCATTACAATTAATTTATAAAAGTAACATCAAGATATCAACCAAAACTTTGATTAATTTAAATTCATTGTACTTTACTCTTTAAATTTAATTAATTAACCTAAAATAATTTACAATATTATTAATGAAAATCTGAAACAAGACACCTCATGGAAGTCTCCGATTGAAAGAACCAATGTTCCATCCACTTCAAAAAAGAAAAGAAAAAAGGAAGATGAAGAACCTGTTGAAGGATGATGGGACCTCCCTGCGAAGCATACAGGCTCTTCCTTCTCATCATACTCACTAATTTTTTCTTTGAATCTTTGCATTTCCTTCTACAATAAAAGAAACACCTTATTAATTCATGAACTCACCGGAGTATCAAGCGTGAGCAATTTAGTAATTCTAAATCTAGAAACACAAAATAACTGTATATTTTTCATCAATATTTAAGAGGGAAGTCATGCAACATATTTTATTTGAATGGTGGATACAAAATATTCATAGCATTGTTTAAGAAATAAAAAAATATTTGATTCATTCTACGAAATTGAGTGATCAAAAAATTACCTTGAAAGGTTCATTTCTGTGTGAAAGGTTATGCCCGGAATATGATCATGTACCCAATATGGGATTCCCCTGTAACAAGATTAACATTCAATACAGATCTAAACTGTCTTCAGCTTTATTTTATGCTCTTCTCAAAAAAATTTATATGTTTACATGCAATGGGCGATATTGTTGAGACTAATTTCTATGTATTTCGAAAAATGTATGAATTCATGCAGAAAGTTGCAAACCATCACCAGTGATCGTGTAAATATTCCAAAGTCTCCCTTATTACACCATCCACTTGGCAGTAGAACTCTTGAAAGTAAATAGGCCATGCCAAACATAACATGACAGCTGGTTCCACCATGCAAACCGTTTCATGCACGAACGGTTTAATCGATTATTTGTGTTAAGAGTCCATTCATTTCCAATCAATATGGTGCAACGCTTAATTTTTGAAAGCTTTCCCAATCAGTAGCTTTTACTCCTTAGCTTTCTTGCCCCATTGAAGATTATAGTAGGGTTTCAAGCAATTCTGTTTATTGCGGTTGTCCTGGAGAATCTGATCATGGCAGGCTTTGCTCTACAGAATTTGCGTGTGTTGGGACCGAGCCTCAATCCCTTTGCCATGCCCAAGTAATTATTTTCTATTCTCTATTTTGCACAAATCTAATAATGTAAATGCACACCCATTCTGGCTTTGATTTTCAAGATTTCATTAAGCACCCGGGCTGTTCAAGGGTTTTATTTCATCCGCGTTCTTTATTGGAGGGAAACATCGATGGACACTTAGCCTTGAGGGGATTAGGGTTTCAAGAAGAAAATTTTCGATCCTCTCTTAATTTGGGTTTTTCTTTGTGAAGAAATACTCATTTTAATATGATTCAAACTGTTCAGGATGTAAGTGGTGTTCATATTGAAGTACTAAGTGATGATTTTTTCCTTTCTGCTTAGCAAACTTTTGCAGCAGTTGTGAGTCAGATTTTTGTTAGATTCTAAGAAGTCAGGTGTCATTCCTAGTGTGACCTGTTGGATTCTTACATACTTGAAAGCTCTAGAAGGTGTTTAATTCTACTTCTTCTTTTTTGTGGGGAAGTAAGTTGATTAGGGATAGGTTCTATTTCTGTTCTCTTGATGGGTTAGAAAGACACAGATTTATTGTTTTATAAATATTGTTTCAGGGGGGTTATTACTTTAATTTTTTGCTAAGTTGCATAAAGTATCCTTTGTTTAAGGTTATAAATAGTTTTTGGATTACTTCTTTGTTATGCCATATCTCTAAGTTCTGCCATTTTCAATCCAGTTTGTGAGCTATTAGGTGGTGTTATATTGTTTCTGTATTGTGATGCAGATTTATCAACAATCTATTGCTGCAGTCTGCAATCTAGACTGGCCAAAAGACAAAGTGCTTGTGCAAGTTCTAGATGATGTGGAGGTGCAGAAATTGATTGTAGCACAGGTTCAAAAATGGAAGCGCATGGGCATTTCTATAGTGTATCGAAACAGAATAGTACGCACTAGCTATAAGGCTGAGAATCTTAAGTCAGGACTCAGCACTGGAATGTGACTGTGTGAAGGACTATGAGTTTGTTGCCTTTTTTGATGCAGATTTTCAACCTAATCCAGACTTCTCGAAGAGAACCATTCCACATTTTAAGGTATGTCCATTGAACAATATAAATCTACTTTTCTTTGAAGGGATCAATCTGACCTTTTTGCATACTAGGTTGTTACTTATTCTAAAATTATGTTGTTTGTAGGGCAATGACGAGCTAGCACTGGTGCAGGAAAGATATTAACAAGGATGAAAATGTACTAACAAGATTCCAGAATATTAACCTAACATTCCATTTTGAAGTGGAGCAACAAGTCAATGGGATTTTTTGGCTTTAACAGGACTGTTGGTGTCTGGAGAATTAAAACTCTTGAGGAATCAGGAGGTTGGCTAGAGAGAACTACCATGGAGGATATGGATATTGTAGTGTGTGCTCACCTTAATGGATGGAAATTTATATTCCTTAATGATGTTTAGGTATTTTCTTCACCCATACCTTTTCAAACCCAACGCATCCTTTCAGTGTTCTTCCATGGCCCTTATAACTGGTATGTCATATTGGAAAATGATATCCTTATGTATTATGTATGTTTCTTTGTTCAGTGTCTTTGTGAACTTCTATAGTCATATGAAGCATTTAAATATCGGTCCAATGCAATTGTTTCTCTTATGTCTTCTAGATATTGTTTGTTTAAAGGTTGGTTCTTTCGTTCAAAGTCATTTTCTCTTAAAGCTACAATAATTGATAGTTATTCTGATTTTTGATATCAAGGTTTGCTTGTAGTGTTAGTTAATCATTACCAATTTACCACTATCTGTTTTTGTGCAGAGGCTTTTGGAAGAAGGAAAACTTGATAGTCCTATTCTTTTTTCTTAGGAAGTTTGTCCTACCTTTCTATTCATTCAGTCTCTTCTGCATTATCCTTCCAACGAAAATGTTCCTACCAGAAGCTCAAATGCCTTCTTGGGTTGTTTTCTATGTGCCTACTATTGTGTCGTTCTTGACCATTCTTCCTTAACTAGGGTTTGTTGCTTTTTTTGGTCCTTTCAGAAAACACAATGTTTGTTAGAAATTTTAATGCTATGATCTCTGGTTTGTTTCAAATCGGTAGTGCTTATGAATGGGTTATGACAAAAAAGTTAGGTCGTTAATCAGAAGCTGATTTACTTGCATTGATAGAAAATGGGATAGATCCTTAGTTAGAACAACGAAAGCATCATTGTGGTGTTTCAGACTCTGACGTGCAACTCCTCAACAACTTGAATCTACATCAGCATCAACAAACTCCAAAGAAGAAACATGATCAGACATACAAAAAAGAGTTAGCTCTCATTTTTCTCCTCCTAACAGCCTCTGTTAGGAGCTCTATGGCTTCTCAAGGGATTCATTTCTATATTTTACTCTTTCAAGGGTTTTCTTTTCTTGTAGTTGGCCTAGATCTGATTAGGGAACATGTGTAGTTTTTTAGAATTAATTGACCAACAAGCAAGGCGAATCTTTACTTAGCAACTCAGACAATTGTATAAATGGAATGTTGCCTTCCTATGTCAGCTTTTGTAAGCTATACTTGAAGGAATACATTTTTCTTGACTCTACCAGACTCTTTGTTAGTACAGGAAATGAACAAGATTAGTTGCAAACTTGGAAATGCCAGAGCATCACTTAATATGGTGGAAGAAAAAATTCAATCCTCTTTTAATTTGGGTTTTCTGGTGATGGTTGACATGCAAGCGGTCGATGCCCAACCCTCGTGAAGTAGATTATAGGGGTTTGGGTCCTCTTCATATTGGATCTCATCAAGGCAATTTGAAATTGGTGAGTTTCTATTTCTATATATATTGTCATGTCACTTTGAAAGGGTTCATTTTGTTTATATTAGAGAATGGATTGTTCGTTGTCCCTAAATATGAAAAGCCTTCTAGATCAATACGCTTGGAATATTTAAGTATCAATTGGGAAGTCCTTGGTCTTGTTTAATTGGGATTTTGCCATAATATTGAGACTCAGAGTACTGACTAAAGTCTAACCGAGCCTGCTTAAAAACCGAAAAAACAATAAAGAAAGGAAATTCTTATATGTGATATTAATTTTTTTTTCCTAGTTTTGGTCAAGTTTTTTTCCCAAAACCAAGTCTCAACTTTAAGGAAGTTTCCCCCTATTTAGGGCACTTTAGTAGCTTTGCAATATACATTATCAAGAATATTCTTTATCCAAAATTTGGCATTTGGGTAGTGCAGAGTGATTGCTCTATCATGGAATTGTTTTGATTTTGCAAGGTTGAGGCTCAACAACACTAATTTCTACTAGTTGAAATCTGAGAGAAATCTGACAAACATCTTATGGCTTTCAGTTTACAAGATGGACGATTGAAGACACAACTAAAAGTAACATTGGAAGGCCATAAAATTCTAGTTATAAGAGTAAGAGGACTAATGCTTATGGTAAAGACGACCAAAAATAGCAGCTGCTTAGACATGGGATGGAAAACAAACTGTGCTATGCCATGCATTCAAATTTTAAAGATCTTTCTAGAATGAATACACCTTATAAGATATTGATTAAGATTCTGAAGATCTTTTTGATAAACAATAGCATTCAACACCGTTGTTGCTCTGCATATTCTTATTACCTGTAATTCCTACGCTTCCATCTCTTACTGCCCTAGTATGCATCTCCTTTGCACTGTAACCCAATCTATTTTGTGCATTTTTCTTCTTACCAATTATTTATGCTTGTCAATAGACTTTGTAAGTAGATTAATTCACTTTAATTTCTTAGCAACTGGTTTCTCCGTGTCATCTGACCTAATTTGGTCTATAGCAATAGCAAGCAGTATGTGCATAGTTCAAATAGAGGATTGAAAGTAGCTTCTTCGATGTTCGTGTGTTCTAAAGGTAGGAAGGCCTTCTCTTGACTCGACCAAATTACTGCTGCATTGGAGCATCCAATTCCGTCCTCAATGAGCTCGGATAAATTAGACGACTTCTTCACTCAGCCTGCGTACCCCCATCACGGCATGCCAAAACTATTCCACTCAGGTGTCTTTAGAAAGATATATCTCATCATTATTTATATATATGACTTGAAAATATACATGCTAGTCATATATGATTTGATATTATCAAGGTGGACTTAAATAATACATTCTTTATTGTTTAGGTGATTGTTCTATGTGGGTCCTTCTTAAAGTTCAAATTTTCTTCTATTTTTAATTTGGTCCTTCTCTAATTTCATTTGTTATGCTGGTATTTGTAACCCGGTCACAGTTTCAAATATCTCTGCAGATGATAGGATTATTTTTCTACCCTAACAATTCTATTTTGTTTAGGTTTATTGAACAATTCTTTTATTCTTATATATATATAAAAAGTTTGTTTCTACAAGTGCTCTAAAAGGAAGATATATAAATTTTTCTTATGAATAGTATAAAAAACTACATGCATTTAAATGTTCATGTTATGATAGAATAATAATAATTTCAAAACTTTGTTTACATATTCCCTAATAAAACTAAACAAAATAGAACTACTAAAGCAAAAAAATAATCTTATTGGCTAAAGGGATATCTAACACTATGACAAGTTTGACAAATATAGGCACCACAAACATGTTAATGCTACAAGAACATAAATTGAAAGAGGGTTGGGTTAAAACTAACAAAAGAGTTGAGTTAAGAAAGACCCATATGGAACAACAATCAATGCATAGAGTGTGATGTTTAAGCCCAACCATATTACACATATCTATAAGTAAATGTTTTTTGGCTTTATATAGAAACCTACTAATTAAATCTTTTTGCTAACCTACTCAACATATCATATAGGAAATCAAAGTATTATTAACAATGTTTGTCTGTATGAATAATTATTAAAATTTTAACTACTATATAAAGAGTCTTATTTTCATTTAAGGCTTTTTCATAGTAAGCAATTTTGTTTTTGATTAAAGGGTAAAAATAGGATCCATAAAATCTTGAAACTCAATATAATAAAACAAGTCATAAAACAACAAAATTACAACATTCTGAGATAACAAGATAAATTCCAAAAAAAGAAACATCCAAACATAACAAAGACAATACATAAAATCTTGAAACTCAATATAATAAAACAAGTCATAAAACAACAAAATTAGAACATTCTGAGATAAACAAAAGAAATTCCAAAAAAAGAAACATCCAAACATAACAAAGACAATACAAAAGTAATCAAAATGACAAAAAAAACCCTAAAAAATAACATACTCAATCCTAACCTACTGCAAACCGTTCAGCCTAATATACCAACGAGAAACACTTTTGAAAAAACCTTTCTTCCCTCTTTAAAATAGTTCAACTATTGTAGTTTTTTTTTTAAATGATACACTTTAATAGGTTTTATAGCTATTTTTGTCTAAAGCACATGAAACTCTTTAGCATCATTATACTAACTCTACTGCAACCTTTGATGAATTTTAATATATAAAAAACTACTAGTACAGTATTACACTAAGTAAATAACACAAAGTATTTAATATTGAGAACTGAGAATATCATGGTTACACGTAATTCCATTCTACATTGATGTATGGCCCAGTTCTCAGATTTACATACAGTCTTCTGGACTGTACTAGTTTCACAAATTTAACCAGATCGAATCTTCCTTCAAAATTAAACTGCAATTACAAAGTACAATACTCAGTTTAATGAGGTATGTCCATATATACATGTTATATCCACCCGAAAATATTTTTTTTTAGATTTCACCTGGCATTGTTTTGGTTCTTGCGTGTTCCAGAATATGTATGTGTCAATACAATCCATTCCACCATCTTTTGCTTTGTCAATAAGTCCAAGCCACATTTATGATATATACATTGAAAAATATATATACATTATATATATCTTCAACAATGACATGTATTGAAATGAAAGAAATTTGTGTATAGGACCAAACAATGACATGATCTAATGGCATAACTGTGAAGAATATTGCAAAGATGAAGAGACCGACCTCAGGAGTGCTTCGTACATAATGAATGGATCCTGAAAATAGCAATTTTCTATGGCCGTAAATGATCATTGAAGTACCATCGTATGTTACTTGAGATCCCTCCACATCAGTTAAAGAAAACAAGAGACAAAAGATCCCCATTGCTGCTACTAATGGTATATACATTGTGAATATCCCTCTCAGGAATATTGTTTGTAGATTGTAATGTCAGCTCCCAAAAAAAGGACTGACAATGCATTTGGTGTTGTTTTACATAGAAATATCAGCCACATACAAGATATGGGGATCAAGCCTATGAAAGTGACATAGAATACAGTAACACAATTATATTCTATAAAGTATAGATGTAACACCATTGAATAAGTCCATAATTGGCATAGTTTTTGATAGTTACAACTGCCATGTATATTGTTAATGTGTCATGTCCAAAACTTTTGCTAAAAAATTTATTTCAACTAACTTTTAATTTTACTTTTAAAGAATGCATTAAATTCTTAAATAAATTAAAGAAAAAAAACATTATAATGGAGTGCGTGAGCAAGAAGTGGAGCAGGACGGGGATTTTGAAATCCTCAGATGTAGGGGGAGATGTGGGTCTGAATAAGATGAGACGATGATGATTGGATGCTCTCTCTTTCAGTCGGGGTGTCTAATATTATACCATGGCTCTAGATCAAATTTTGGCTTTCAATGTGCGGACTGGTTTGTCAGTGGCTGTGAGTTTTGTGGAGAGTTTCTGGCTATCCTTTGACTCTTGCTGGCATGTCAGGTTTATTGTTGAGCTTTATTGTTTTGCTTGCTCTCTACTCCCTTTCTACATGGGCTCTCCTTGCTTGCTATTGTTGTCATTCTATGGGGCTACTATGGAGTGGTGTTGGCTGTTGTCTTTGGCCTGGGATGCACTATTGCAAATCTATTTCTTGCTATCGTCCTTCTAGGATGTTGTGGTTTGGTGTTGGTTGTTGTCATTTTCCTACTAGGGAGTTGTGTTTTGGGTCTGGCTATCACATTTTCCCTGTGGGTTTTTTCCCAATTCTTCTTTACTGAGTGTGTGGTTGGGTGCATGTTCGCTTCTTCCTAAGGGCTTGGTTGTCTCGATGCCATTGGTGCTAGAATTTTTTGAGGATTTTTCTTTGGCACTAGGTGTGGTTGTTGGGATTCCTATACTGGGTTTGATTGTGGAGAGATTCTGGCATTTTTTTAGACCTTGACTGGCATGTAGGGTCAGATGTTGATTTTAACAGTTTTTCCTTCTGTCTACTATTTCCACTTGTGGGATCGCATGGCCTTGTCTATTCTAGTGCCTCTTTTTTGGAGCTTTCTTTCGAAGTGGCTTTGAGGATGTGCTTCTATGGGACTTCCTCTTTGATGCAGGATATGGTTATAGGTTTTCCTTTGGTGGAGTTGTTTGTGGAGAGTTTATGGCATGTTTTAGACCCTGACTAGCATGTAGGTTCGGATATTATGCCTCATGGTCTTTCCTTCTCTCTACTCACTCTTCTTGGGGGCTTTCCTTTCCTTTTCCTACTTCTCTTGGGTCCTAGTGGTTTTTCTTTGGTGTTTTTATCTTTGCCTATTCATGAGGCTACTCATGTTCTTGTTTCTTATCCTTTGGTGCCTCTTTTGTTGTCTAGAATTTTCCTAGACTTTGCCTTCTTGGCTGGGCTTTATTCTTTCAAGTCACTAGTGTTCTTGGTGTAGTTTATTTTTGTTGATGATGTGGGTTTTGTTGTGAAGCTATTGGCTAGTTTTTCCAACATGTTTTATTTTGTTGTCCCACTTGTTCTTCATGCCTAAGGGAGTCGTGGTTTCCCTTTCCTCTGATGGTGTTCCTCTTTTGAGGTGGATATTTACTATTTAGTTGTTTAGTTCATTGGTTTCTCTTCTTTCACGAGAATTTAAGGTTTTTGTTTCCACCCTTGATTTGGATTTGATAGGGTTGCTTACTTTTCTCATCCTAAAGACCCTATTGTTGCTAGTTCCCCTAGTTATTATGTTAACTCTTTTTTACTCCAGTGTTGGCTTTTTTCTATGTCCTACAGTTGATGTCTCTTATTGAGGTGGAGACCTTTGTAATGGAGATTGAGACCTCTCCTTTTGAGGTGGAGATGGGTGATGGTGGCATGGTGGTTTGTTCACACTTCTTCTACAAATTTTCCCCAGTGCAACTTCTATTGAGGAGGAGGCCATTCCTATGGAGGTGTAATGTGGATTGGCTGGTATTCCTCTATAGTGGAAGCGTGGGTTTCCATGGTGACTACTCCTATAGAGGTGGAGACGGGGTGTTGATGGGATTTGGTTTTTCTAACCATTTGGTTTTCCATAACTTTGCTATTTCAATCAGTGGCTTGGAGAGTTGGGTGGGTGTTGATGCTATGCATTATGTTGTTGTTACATGTTGATGGTTTTTTTAGTGTCTCTAGTGTTTCTTTTGTCTTCTTTAGTGATTGGTTTGTTGTTGCATTACTGTTGTAGGTGATGTCTAAGGGTTCATGGTCCCTACCAAAACTTGGTTGTAAAGGGTTCAAGGTCCTTATAAAAACCTAGTTTTATTGGGTTTACGATTCCTTTCAAAACCATTTTTTGCAGCTTGGTTTTGCTGCAAGTTTGGGTTTTCTTACTAATCCTTTGAAGTGTCATTTCTATTTTGCTCTTAGATATTCATTTTTTTTTCTTTTGGCAGCATGATCATCCATGTACAATTTTTTGGGTCCTATTAAAACCTATTTGTAAATGGTTTTGAATCCATTCAAAACCTGCTTTTCCCATATAATCAAAACTTCTTAAAAAACTTAATGCATGTTATAAGTTTCATTATAAAATCTCATTGCATGAAGAACACAACTGAAGGTATATTCAAGATGTTACCATATCTATTCTTCACAAAGGCTTTATTATTCATTAACTACTTATTTCAATGATAATAATGATGGTATCAAATATAAACATTAACCAGGAGACTATTATTATTAAATTAACCAATAGTGCAACTATTATTTAGCCACAATTTAATTGTTAAAAATGCATTATTATTGATAATTAACTTCAATGAGAATTTTCATAATAATCAACATTAATTATATAATAAAAGTGTTATTATTGTTCCAACAACCAATCAATAATAGTAATTTGACATAACCCCCATTTACACCATTTTATTGTTATTTGATCAATGAACAATTAAAAATAGTATTCACTTCACTTAATCACAATTCATCCATCATTAATCTTGTTACCCTTCTTTTGATGCTATTGTCAAACTATTCCTTAGTGATGATAGTATTATTGATTCATCAATCCTTTAGACATTAATAATATTATCGCTATTGAACTCAAATTGTTATTTTTTATTTTTTACATTTGGGACATTAGAAGAACAATATATTGATATTTAATTGCTAATATATTTTTGATCAACAATATTATTAAGAAACTAACAAATAATTGTAAGTGCAAGAAGTTGAGTCCATGAAATGTAGAAGTGTAGTTTTTTCCTTATCCAAGATCCTGAGCCTAAATTCTAAACCGGGTCCCATTATTTAAAAAATTAGGATCCCATTTATTAATGGATCTTGAACCACATAAAATGAGATCCCAATCTTATTTGTAAAAATTGGGATCCCATTTTCAAGTGGTATTTATTTTTAAAAAAAGTGTAACTCACATATTAACATAGCTCGAGATACCGAATTGGGATCCCATTTTCAAATGGTATTTATTTAAAAAAAAGTGAAACTCAGATATTAACTTAGCTCGAGATACTAAATTAGAAGAGATCGCAGCGATGACCTCCAGGTATGTCTCCACCCCCAATCTTTGTTCTTTTTACATGTTTTTTTGAAATTTTTAATATAAAAGTATGCTTTAGCATGTTTTGTTTTTCAATTTATTTAGCATTTTATGTATTTTATTTATCTGTAATAGAAGAAGTGATAATTTGTAGAAGTAGAATAAAAAATAAAATGAAACCCTCTAGAAATGAAAAAATATCCTTAAATCGTATCTTAGGAACAAAATTTAGCTTTTGAAACGTAAATTGTTCAATAAGAAAACAAATTGTATTTGAAAACCACAAATTGAAAGAAAACAAAAAAAATGCATTTGAAAACCACAAATTGAATTGAAGTAAAAAAAAAAAACATTTGAACACCTTGATTTCCTTTCGAAACCCTAAATTGAAATCAAACATAAAAATTGCCTTTGAAAACACTAATTTGAAATGAAACCAAAAAATTGCATTGAAAACCCTAATTTGAAATGAAACAAAAAAAATTGCATTGAAAACCCTAATTTTTTCTTGAAACCCTAAATTGAATTCAAACATAAAATTTTCTAAAACCCTAAATTGAAATCAAACAAAAATTTACATTTGAAAACCTTAATTTGAAATAAAACAAAAAATTGCATTGAAAACCCTAATTTGAAATGAAACAAAAATTTTGCATTGAAAACCCTAATTTTTTCTTCAAACCTTAAATTGAATTCAAACAATTTTTTTTTCTAAAACCCTAAATTGAAATCAAACAAAAAAAAAATTATTCAAATGAAAACGCTATTTCAGGCTCAAGAAATATTTGATAATGGAAAAAAATGGCATACATTGCTTAAATGTTTTAAATTTCATTTGCATTGTATGGAGACAAGTATGTAGGCATGCCTATGGAAGAAATTATTCCATAGATTTAGGTTGATACATAGTAAATTAGGGTCCTTGATATTGACAATGAAATATAGGATTTGATCAATATTATCCACTTGTGGGACTAATGGATCATTAAAACTGATAAATTTTCAATGTTTGTTTGCAAATTTATTTAGCAAATTCCTAAAACCTTGTACAATCCATTTCCAATTGTCACTTAATTAGATAATATGTACATTCATTTCCATTTTATGTTTTTATCTCTCTTAGTGATGCCTTGTTTCCATTTCTTGTTTGCATGTGTTGTCTCTTGTCTAAATTGACAGTCTTAACTCTCATTCTAGTCAACTAGTTGTTAATTAGGCTTCTAGTTTAGTCTAAAATCTCAATTTTCACTAGTTACATAGACACTAAAAGACTCTAAATATTTTTCTTTTCTTTCTTTTAGGTTCTTTATATTCCAAACAATCCAAAATAAAATAAGATTCAACATTAACTAATTTTATTATACATTCTATATCATAAAATTCATTTAAGTGGGAAATATTCAACTTTATCATAGTATATTAAACTTCATATATACACACACACAATTAATATTAATGAAAAGTATAAATAAAACAATCTTATATTAAATTAAAAAATATATAAAGTTAAAGTATACATCAAACTCAATCTTAATAATACATAATTATGTGTTTCTATTATGGAAATAGTCAGTCTATTCATAAAATAAAAAATATTCATAAACTAGTCAGCTTGTTACCCTAAACCGTAAATCGATGTCTTAAGGGATCCTAATATGACATTTCTTAAGGGGATCAAAGAACTTCTCAAAATTTGGTGAAGTTTCCCAAAGAAAACAAATTTAACAATATAATAAGATCGTGGAAGATTATATTATGAATGAGATTTCATGAGAGGTTGGTAAGTTGAAACAAGAGTAATCTCAATCAACTAGTCCTCAAGAAAATGTTGTTCACTAACTTGTAAGTCCATTAAATTCTGAGGGCCACCCAAACTTCACCCTAAGTTCCCTAAACCCTAAACTCTAAACCCTAAAGCATTTATTTTGTCATAGGACCTTAAAATGAAATTTGGTTGCCTTGGGAAACTTCAAAAAAATTTATTCTCTTAAGCCATGTCATTTTTCCTAAGACCTTGCTACATAGATCCCCTTAAGAAATCCTATTACCCTAAACCCTAAAATCTAAGCTCAAAACCCTAACCCTAAAGCCATCATTTTTTCCTAGGCCCTTAATGAAATTTGGTTTCCTTGGGAAACTTCATCAAATTTTATTCACTTAATCCATGCCATTTTTTCCTAGGACCTTACTACATAGATCCCCTTAAGCCATCCTATCACCCTAAATCATAAACCAATTTCTTAAGGGGTCCTAATATGACATTTCTTAAGGGGATCAAAGAAGTTCTCAAAATTTTGTGAAGTTTCCAAAGGAACCCAAATTTAACAATAATAAGATTGTGCAAGATTATAATACAAATGATATTTCATGAGAGGTTGGTCAGTCAAAAAAATAGCTAGGATCCTAAACCTTAAACTCTAAACTCTAAACCATCATTTTGACCTAGGACCTTAATGAAATTTGGTTTCCTTTGGAAACTTCACCAAATTTTATTCACTTAATCCATGCCATTTTGTCGTAGGACCTTACTACATAGATCCCCTTAAGCCATCATCTTACCCTCAACCCTAAATCCTAGACCCTAAAACATTAATAAATTGTCCTATATTAATAGTTAAATTATTTTTCATTCAAGTAACATGCATTAGATATAAATGAGGCTTACACATTTTATCATTTGTATTCAATTAGTCCATTTATATTGAATGGTCTAAGGGTATTTCCTAAACATGTATCTTACATTTTGAAATTACAAATCTAATGCAGGTTCACTTATATCTTAGAGATCACATAGATCAATTCAATAGTATCTGTAACTCACCTCCATGCCCTCCATCTCCACCACCTTAACCTCCACATCCACCCACTCCACCTCATAACTCTCCACCTCCACCACCTGAAAGTGATGGTGCTCACTTGCAAGCACGAATCAATGCCAATGTTAGAACCATTGAAGATCAAATCAACATTATTCAAAATGAAGAATGTATCGCACCACCTTTAAGGATTTTTGCATCTAGGATGCAAAATGTTGTTGATGCTATTAGGGTTATGGATGGTATCTTAGATGAGCATCAATGATGGCTAGAGCAGAGGAGAACTTTCGGTTCTGAAAAGGAAAATCCTAAGAAATGCAGATATGCAGTAGAGAGTCGCAACACTTTATAAATTAAGAATATGATCTTATAGTTATGAATTTATGAATTTGATTCGATAGATATTTTGTGTGATGAATTTATGAATTTGGTTGGATGGATATTTTTAGTGACAAATTTATGATTTTGGCTGGATGGATATTTTTAGTGATATGAATTTATGAACTTATAATGATGAATTTATAATAGTATATATTTTATGACTATCTACTAGATCATGATTTCTAATGTTGGAAAAATGTAACACACGCACACGCGCGCGTGCACACACACACACACATATATGTGCATTAGAAATAAATGATCTTTTTGTGAATGTTTGAACCTTATTTTTAAGTATCTACATGTATTAAAATTACATAGTTCTAGATATTAAATTTTGAAATTTGTATGTACACATAGTTTAGTTGAATGATGTATGCATTCATTATGCATCATATTTTTTATTTACAATGTATGTACATGTTAAATTTTGAAATTTGTATGCACATGCTCAAGTTCAATCAATGTATGTATGTGTATGTATATGTATGAACATCATATTTAAACAAATTTGCATGTATGTTTCAAATTTAACTATTTCTTGTAATTTAATAAGTCTGTATGTTAATTTTGTATAATTTAATGTAGGTGAACACTTATATAGATACCATGGATTAATTTAACATTGATGATATCATCAATCCAACACCTCAACAACCTCCACCTCCACCCTCTCTACCTCAACCCCCTCCACCTCCCCCTCCACACCTCCACCTCATATCCCACCTCCACCACCTGCTGGATCAAATGAGGCTCGCTTGTGAGCACATATAAATGAACAAGTGGATTCCATTCAAAACCAAATCAATGATATGAAAAATGAAGCATTGATTCCACCACATGTGAGATGTTTTGCATTTGCAATGCAAAACATTGTCGATGCCATTAGGACTATCGATTATGACTTAGATAGGAATTGACGAGATAGAGAGGAGATGAGTGATTTTATGTAGATGGTCTCTAATATAAACAAATTTTAGGCCTAAAAATAACAAAGGCACATCTATCCCCTTATTTTATTGACCCTAATACTCAACATCCCATTCATGCCAATAAATATAGAATATCCATGAGGTGGTGTATACATCCACATATGAGTGCAAATTTTAGGGATCGATGGTATATGGTATTTGACAGTCCACCACACGCTAATCTAGAGGTCCCATTATATTTTTTGAGGAAACTATTTGTAGAGTTTGTTATGGGGGAAAAGCCAAATTATTTGAATTTTAAATCATTTTAGGGTGTTGGTGGCGGCATGCCACAATAGAGGTTAGGGGAAAGTGTTGATCCCCAACACCCCGTGCATGTGCAATCCCTTATTTCTCCTCTTGGTCGTACCATCCCCACACCTATGCATCAACGTGTAATGGTATCAACATTAGGATCCCTCAGTATGCTCACAAGAGACCTTGATCAACATGCTTCTGCAATAGCGAGTAGGAAGCATAGAGACCACAATGATGGAGGAGTGTTTTATGGAGTTGGTCCTAGTACCACTCCACAAGTGTCGATACCACATGTATATACTAGTTTCCATCATCTATGTTATGGACCCGATTAGGCCACATCCAGTTCGGGTGGACATGGAGATTTTGGTGGATCATCTGGTTGCCTTGGTTCATCTGTAGAATTTCTTACTATAGACCATCATCCCGAGGATAGTGTGACATAGGTATAAATATGCATCTACATGTGTTGAATTTATAAGAATTTTAATGAATGTATATATCAAAAAAAAATTCAATACATTTTAATAATCAAATTGTTTGGTGTACAGATGACACTAACGATGGGGCAATCATCCCCACCATGAGTACATATATCGACACCAGTCCTAGTCAACAACCCTTATGGGGTATTTTGATTTCAATTTTTTAAATTATATATGAAATAATTTTTAACTTGAGTTTTAAATTTATAATTCAATCATGAACATATTTTTTAAATATTTATGTTGGTTCAGGGGAGTCAACCGACTTCAATGATGATTCCACCTGAGGGGTTGTCGAGTGCTCCTCTGTTGTCAAGCATCGTAGATCAAGGGCAAGTACATTTATATTGTGAATTGTTTCACTTACATTTCTATAGTTACAATTATGAATTTTAAATTCACTATATATCCAATATGCATGTACACCTATAAATATTATAAGCATTAAATGCCTATATGTATGTCTAGGTTGATACAACAATGAGAATAGGCATCGGATGAACATTAGATGTTGTTACTACTCATGAGGCCTCTGAATTTCAGGTTGTTTAGAAAAGTTTCTACACAAAATGTACAAACTTGAATATATAGATTTGAACCTAAGTCAAGTATACATGCTTTAAATTTGATCTTGTAGGAATTTGTTAGTGTGAATTTCTACCATGACTCGGTCATAGTTACACCTCCAGGAGGACATGGAGAGTAGGCTCCATATATCATGGTAATTTAAATTTTTTATTATATTTAAATTAAATTACATATTATACATGTTGTGAATAACTTTAATTAAATTTAAAATTGAATGTATATTGTGGACACCGAAAAAGTAACCCTTCTACTTTTTTTGTCTCATTTGGGTCCTTGTGACTTTGGATTCATTGTGCCTTGATTTAATCTTATAATGTGGATAACACATGCACATTAGGTCTTGGGACCTTGTGAACTAAAATAATTCAAGTGTTACCTTACTTAAGTGTTGTAAAGTGTTGTAACACACTTTCACACTTTTCTAGGGTCTTATTAATATATTTCACTGAAATAACCTTTTTTTTATCATTCACCAAGCCTCATTTCAAAGTGTTGTAAAGTGTTGTAACAAACTTTCACACTTTTCTAAGCTTGTCATCAATAATTTGGCCCTTCTTATGCTTTAATTGGCCCCATTTTACACTTACAAACTTACTTAAGTGTATCTTTTAAAATAATCCTGATAAACATCATTTAATACATCTAACTTTCAAAACCCTTTTAAAATGCCTAAGTGGGACCCATTCACCACTAGGGGTGAATGAGTCCCCTTTGGCACAAAAATAAAATAAAATTCAAATTTCTAGTGGGTTATTATTTTCGAAGATCTAAGGTCGGCTAGTGATGTGGTATTTTCAAGAAATATTGCATAATCAAGTATAGATATAGGGTTTTTCAACTCATTCCCCCTCCTAATTTTTTAATCAATTCAACAAGCAATCAAGTGATCAAGCATTCAAACATTTTGTCTACAAGAGCATTAAAGCACTTTGGAGCCATTGCTTGCATTCTACTTCAAGGGTTTGGTCTAGTTTGCAAATTTTTCAAAGAGCAAGATTGGAAAAGTTGTCAACAAATTGTCAAAGTCATTCAAAGTTGTCAAAGCCCTAAAAATAGCTTAGAAAAACATACAGGTAAAATTTTGTAGTTTCAGATCTCGAAACTTGTCAGGAGCAGAAGTACAAACCAAGAGCTATAGATTCCATTTTTGAATTCCTTGAAATCCAGAAGTGGACTGATAGGCCATTAGTGGCACATGAGTCCCACTACCAATCCCAAATAAAGGTTTTTGTAGTTCTGAGTACCCAATTTTCTAAAACTTGTTCTAGCAGAATCTTCCCAAAATAGGACTAAGTCGCCCAGCTTGGTGTATGAGTCCCAGTGGGCTTGAATAGTGAATTCTTCAAGATTCCAAGGCTCCTTTTGATCACTTTCTAGTTTCTAGGTGCACACTTTTGATTTCATAAGCTTTTGTTACAGTTTGTTTGCATTTCTAGGTCATTTTTCATATCATAGCATGTTTTCAAACATCTTGCATTATCTTAGTTTTGTATTAGTAGTTAATCTTCTTTATCAATTTCCAGCCTTAAGGACAATCCCCTTTGATATATTTCCAACTCTTTTGCATTGGAATATCAAGGATTTTTTCTTGAGTGTGAACATTGTTAAATGGGATCCCTCTTCCTTTATTCCCCTTTTAGTGTGGATAAAGGAGGTTGTGCACTCCATTTCCATTGTATACACACACATATATATGAGATCATACATGTTAAATTCTTTTTCTTTTATAACATGAAACACATCTTGTAGTTGAGCATGTACAAATAGGCCCTGGAGTAGAGGGTGCACAATCTTAGATTACGATACAATTAAAATATGATAAATTATAAATTAAATTGAATTAAATAATTTTTAATTGGAGACTTTCCAATTTCAACTTTCTTTGTCTTGTATATGTAGATTAATTAAGAGAATTTAGAGGTTGGTCTAGGTGGACTAGAGCATCTAGATCCAGATATGATGGTAATTTAATTTTATGATGAATTATAAATTAAATTCTCATTAAATAATTTTTTATCGTCTTACAGTTGATTTCATCTTTCTCTTGTACAAAGTGTTTCAGGTCATCCATGTAGTCCACATGGTGTCAGGAGGTCTCTTGATTATAGAGACGATACATGACCTAAACATGATTTTATGGGTTATATTTGATTATTTCATGGACTACATATTTGGTTTCTCTTGTACTCTATTGGACTTTATTTCATGGGTCAAGGAGTTTTTTGGCCTTTAGTTCATGGGTTGTACTTTGATGGACTTTATTTCATCCACTTAATATATTTGTTTCATGCACTTAATATATTGTAAATAATGGACTTTTTTATTGTTCAATTTTAATTTACACACATGTACATTTATGCATGTTATGTCCAAGGTCAAGACACTAATATAAGATATTAATGTGAAATTAAAGTTGAAATTAATAGGACATTTTAATATTTTTACTTTACAAATTTAGTGATCCATACATGATATACACGATATGTAAATTCAATAACTAGCAATAATTAGTCAATGAACTTATTCAATTCACGTCCTAATAGGATGTCTTAAGGGATCATAATACATAGGTTAGATCTAATAAAATAAGGAAATAAACTATAATCTACAAACAAAAGAAATACGTTTATATACCACAAAGGATGAAATTTTAAGAAATAAACAATACCATGATACATGATTAGAGAACAAAAGCATTGATAAATTCTATAAAAAAAACATAAATACCAGTCAAAATGCAACGAGCTTTTCCAAAAAAGTTGTTCTATAAGTATACACCATGTTTCCTAGTTCTTTTACAACATTAAATTAAAGAACTTAATTATCCAAATAAAGGCTAAAGTTTTGAAATTAAATCATGTAGTTCCATATTTACAAATCATGCAAAGTGCTAGAGAAAGTTTAAGAACATAAAAGTCCTCTTGACCTCATGCTACACAAAAAACACTAATTTATAAGCTATCAAAACAAATAATAGCATCCAACACTAATTTATAGGTTGTCTTAAGAGGATGTCTTATGGGGTCCTAATACAATGTTTTAAGGGGATCAAATAAGAGTATAATTAAGTATAAATATTAAGTGATATAAACAAGTATTATACTTTAGGGTGACTCATGATAACAAATGATATAATTAAGTATAATATTCAGGATATGTGTTAATACGACATGTCTTAAGGGGATGTCTTAAGGGGTCCTAATAGGACATCTTAAGGGGATCAAAAAAGAGTATAATTAAGTATAAATATTAAGTGATATAAAAAACTATTAGACTTTAGGGTGACTCATCATAAAAAATGATATAATTAAGTATAATATATAGGATATGTCCTCATAGGACATCTTAAGGGGATGAAATACTTCAAATTAAATGTCTCATATTTAATCGCAATTAATATAATTGATTTAACAATAATTTATGCATGATATTTAGTGACTATACAATCAATATAAAGTTTCAAAGTAGGAAAACATGCACATTTAACAAACACAATATATAGAATATTGATTTTGATACATAAAAGTACATAGAGTATAATTGTGTATGTACATGCATTTGTAATTTGTGTACACAATGTTTAATTTGTGTACACAATATTTAATTAAGTATGTATGTACATATATGCCATCTCAAAACAATGTTTATAAAATTTGGATTTTCCATCTCAAAAGAATCTCAAAATTGTGCCTAGAATGTAGTAGGTCTTCACACCACTTGATATCAAAATGATACAAGCAATATCAATGAGATCATCAAAACATACATATTTTAATTTATATTAAAATATTTATATGTACACAACTCAAGTACCTATATTTAAAAGTATTCCACACATGTGTGTAGGTTGAATTTGCATCCTTGTTGGTTTATGGATCCTAATCAGACTTGGAGGTCATATTTTCCCCACTTTTATTTGCACAGTTTTCCCCCAATTATTTATTTGGGTCAAGGGGCGGCGCCCCTTGCAGGGGTTTGGGGGTAGCACCCCCAAGACGAGGTCAAGGGGAAGTGCCCCTTGCGAGGTCCAGGGGTAGGGCCCCTAGCGTGCTCACTATTGTGATATAGGGTAGGGTCGAGGGGGCAGCGCCCCTGAAACCTCTCACAATTTTTATTATTTTATAAAGGCGTTAGGTGTAATTTTTTCTATTGGCTGACATAAAGAACCCTAATTTTGTAATCGTCATAAGTCTTGATAAAAGGATAAGGGTTTGGGTTCTATTGACATTGTATTGTAGCATTTGCAGTGGTATTGAGTTGCAAGGATTACTGGTTGTAATTAGTTTGATTTACTGGATAATAATATTGGACTCTCTGTTGGTGAAAGTAGCCCAAGTTTGGGTGAACCACATTAAATATTGTCTCTTGGTGTTATTATTTATGAGTTTTTCATTTCTATGTTTAATCTTCATTTGCATGTAATTGATATTTTCTACATACAATTCCTAACAATCCTATCCTTTTTGTTTCAAAGTATGAAATCAGTGTGATGATGGCATAATGATACAAAAAGGGATAATAAATAAATTTTAACTATTAATGTAAAAGCAATATCAATATATAATCAAAACATGTATTTCAATATAATTTAACTAATAATTACTTGTTTTTACCAATTATTCCATGTTGTCTAGGTTGAATTTGCATGAAATCTCTTTTTTGTGATGATGGCTTAAGGATCTATAAAAGGAAAATTTAAATCAATTTCAACTAATAACACACTTGACCAATATCAAAACATGCATTTACTCTATTTAAAAGAACAATATAAAATTAAAACTATATTTACCTATATTTACTTATACCATTGTACCATCTCCATCCTCTCTTTTTTCCAACACATCTATGATTATCTCATGCTCTTCCATAAAAATTGTCCATAACACTTTATTTGTACCTATCTTCCACAATACCGATCTAGTTTTATATTTATTTCCACCACCAAATGTGAATAGTGTATATTCTTTTTATGTGTTTCATAATATTTGAATGCGAACAGACCATTCTTACTTATTAGGTATTTTTATAGCCAAGTGCCAACAACCACCACCGATCCTATTGGAAAACATGATTTAACCATCATCAAATAAGTTCTCAAAATTTTCTTAATTGGATCAAATACATATTCTAAACATTTTCTTAAGGGGATCAAAATATTGTTATCAAAATTTGCTTAATGTGATGTCTTAAGGGGATCACCGTACTTGTTGGATAATGATAGCCATCATCATCTTCTTGAGGTGCTATTAAATTATGTTTACTCTCTACACAATGAGCCAACCAATATTATGTTTCCTCTTAATTCCCCTAAGGTGCAAAAACATCATACACATGTCCTACAAACCAAATTTGATTTATTAACTTGTGCACATGCCCATATAATTTGACCAATTTGCATACATCCATTCATATGTACATAAATAAATTATTATTACAAAATAGTAATAAAATGAAATAAAATGAAATAAATTGAATTAAATTACCTTCTTGTACAAGGTATAAAACACAGACATAGTCTTATGATGCAAACACTTGATCATTTTCTTCAATTGTTTCATATTGATCGTGTGCTTGTTCAGGTGTCAATGATATTTGTGTCTAATCTTCAACCCATTTCATATTTTCACATGTTTCCCAATCTCTTGAGACACAAAACTGACAAAAACATGCAAGATCCCTTGTCTAGATAGTCCATGTGCTTGCATTTGAACTCTTAAATGAATTCCATTTAGTAGATCCATTGATTGTCTCACAATCAAGTCTAGGTGAATGTTCTCTTCTTCAACCAACAAAAAGAATAGGTGAACTGTAGATTCTTCGCTTGAACCAAGTGCATATAATATTGTATTGCACCAATCCACAATCCCACATGCATCTTTAAACTTTATTGCATCCTCAAATTTTAGTTGTTCTCTAGCAAGAATTCTCTTAACATACACACCAGCTCCATCATATTCTCCTTTACCATTCCTAGCTTCAAAAAAACTCCACATATGTTGGACATTAAGTTCCTTGTGAACCCTACATAACCAATAGAACATTCGAGCATTTTTAAACTGTCTCGTACAATGATCTAACCATATGAGGTGTTCTGTCATCTAGATTCTTCTTTCTCGTAATTTTCTATAAATATTGAAATAGTATTGAACAAACTCTAACAAGTGTAATTGATTGTCACTCAAATAGAAATTATACTCCCTTAAAACATTTCTGTCATCCTCTGTACTATCATCTACATGTCTATAAACAATATGAAAAAAAATAGCTACTTGTGTTGAATTATAATATTATGATTGAATTTTCTCTTACAAAGCTAAAGTGTATTTTTCTGCAAAATCAACCACTGATAGTATAATACCAACTGGAAATGTGTTTCTACATTCACGAAATTGGCCATCAAGCCATTGAGCATGTTGAGAGTGCATAACATATTTTGGTACAATCTTATTCTTAAATTCTAATATGAATGCATGTACACTAACTTTTTTTGTAACTAAATCACAATGCTTTCCAATTTGTCCATCTTTTAGATAATAGTTAACATTCTTAAATCTTTTAACATCAACTAATTTTTTTCCAAAATCATTATCAACACTTTCATGCATGCAAACACTTAAGAATGAAAGATTTCCACAACTAGTTCATTGTCTAGAAATACATGAACTTAAATAAAATAAGTTTCCATTTGATCTTTCACAAAACAAACTTGATATAAACTCCCTTATTGTTTCACGAGGAGAATTAATACCGCATTCCTACATAATCATGTTAGTATGCAAAGTACAAATTATATATCAAAAAACATCATAAAAATAACGAAATTGAACATGTGTTTGACAACAATAGGATTTTTTTGCTTATTAATTTTTTCATACCATGGCTTACATTTTTCAAAAGACCTTCAACTTATTTTAATATTATCAGGTAACACTAAATCACCATAATTTTTTTTATAAAATTTAGTTTATGTTGTATCTAATAGGTGTTTTGGATGAGGATTGTGAACTTCAGACCCCACCCTTAATTTTAAAACATCTCTCCAATAAATGATACCCTAGTATTATCATGCCAATATTTTTCAATCAAAGATTTAATTTCAACATTCAATTTCATATCAAACCTTGGGAGTTGACCACTGAAACTCCAACATTGGTTGATAGGATCATTTTCTATACTTTCTCTTCTTTTTGCCACTCTTAGCAATGTTTTAGGATGTATTTTTAAAACTTTACTAATATTACTTACAATATTTTTATTCAAATTTTCTTTATTAACTATAGCAATTGTTATAGCTCATCTTGTTGCATTCTTATCTTTAGATCTACTATTTTTTCAAATAGACTGAATGACACTAGCAATAGTAGAAATAACATGTTTTACTAATTGTTCTAAATTATTCTTTGTTTATTAACAAAAATGCTATTTTTTTCATTACTTTTCTCATTTTTTGCATTCTCATTAATTGCATCATTGGTTGACATTGAACTCAAAGTTTTTTATGATAAAAAAAATTATTGTATAATCTATTAGCATGTGTTCTTATTTGTCTAAAACATCACTTTCAATTTAAAAAAAATATATATTCATTTTCAACATCACTTCCACCAAATACATTTTCATTTTCAACTTCAAAACTATTTTCATTTTCATTTTCATTTTCATTTTCACTTTCATCTTCATCTTCATTTTCATTTTCATCTTTATCTTCATTTTTATCTTCATCTTCATCTTCATCTTCATCTTCATCTTCATCTTCATCTTCATCTTCATTTTCATTTTCAATAACAAAATGGTTTTCATTTTCATTTTCATTTTAAATAAAAGTATTTTCATTTCATTTTCAACAAGAAGTTGACTCAAATAATAAACTCTACAAATATTATCAATGTCAACATTACATCCAATACATTTTAAATATCTAATAAACACCATTTCCATGAGGCTAAAAGGTGGATTTGAAGACATACCTAGAATTGTGCATATTGAAACATTATCCATAGAATTGGAAGGGATATTTGAAAACATACTAAGAGTAGTTTGTATATTCATATTAGTTTCCAAATTCACCTCTTGTAAGTTTGCATCGTCTACATACATGGTCTCCTCATTTCTTTTATCTTAATAGTTGTGGAATTGGATGCTTCACCATCATTCATTGGTTGAATTCTCATTCTTCTTTATGTTTGTATTTGTTTCTCCTTCTTTCTCTTTGCTTGAATTTCTTCAGGGGTCAATACCTTCCTATCTTTCCTCTTATTCCGACAATGTGATCCCATGATTGAAATTTTTTAAAGTATACACAAATGAATGCCAAAAAATTGAGAGTCTTCCTCCTTCAAACAAGTATCAATTGAACAAAAAACCTCTTTCACCTTCAAACAAGTAGCAATTAAACAAAATTCCTCTTCCTCCTTCAAACAAGTAGAAATTGCACAAAAAATATCTTCCTCCTTCAAACAAGTAGCTCAATTAAAGAAAATTTCTCATCCTCCTTCGAAAAAAAAAAAGAATTCAACAAAATTTCTTTTCCTCCTTTGAAAGCAAATAGAAAATGTACACAATTTCTCTTCCTCCTTCAAACAAGTAGCTCAATTAAACAAAATTTCTCATCCTCCTTTGAAAAAAAATAGGAATTCACCAAAATTTCTCTTCCTCCTTCATACAAATAGAAAATAAATAAAATTCATCTTCCTCCTTTGAAAACAAATAACAATTCATCAAAATTTATCTTCCTCCTTCAGACAAGTAGAAATTAAAAAAAATTCCACTTCCTCCTTTGAAAACAAGTAGCAACTCAATAAAATTCCTTTGTAACAACATCCCAATGATGCCTACTTTCAAAATTGAAAAAAATCCCAACTTGAAGAGCTTCAAAAAGAAAAAAGGTGTTAGAAAATAGGGAATATGTCATAGTCAATTGTACAAAATAATTCTCAAACCCGAGATGTCCCTTTTTTACTAAAGCAGTTAAAAATAACTCGGGATCCCATTTAGTAAATAGGATCCAAAGTTAAACAAATCAGGATCCCATTTATTAAACAAGATCCACTAGTAAACAAAACCCTATTTATTAAATGGGATCCCATTCCATTTTCAACAAGTAAATGAGAAACAAGATCTTGTTTATAAAGAAAATGAGATCCCATTTAGTAAACGAGGTCCCATTTTTTCAAATTTGAAATCTAGGTTGACTTTTTGCTTTGTTGACAGGTTCGAGAAAAGGTTTGGGGATTTGAACCTAGACCCTAGACCTAGTTTCACCTGCAAGTTGAAGGTCCTAGAAATGTCACAAAAATAGTGACTTTGGGCATACATCTGAAGGATTTTTTTTAGAGTTTTTCAATGAAATTAAAACCCATTATAGATTAGATAGTGAATATTCTAAATATGTAATTTTTTTACAATTGGATACGAAAGCCTACTTTAGACAATTCTTTTCAATTTAAAAAATCCCAAAGAATTATAAGTTTAGGTCATCTTATGCATGACGTACATGATGATTTTTAAAAACACCAAATATGGCCAATAAAAAATTAACTAAAAAAAATATTCAATAAAAATTACAAAAAAATGGAAAGCGTGCTTCAGTGAGTTACAAATATTTTCCTAAAAGAATTTTGAAAAATATGATTATTTAGGTCAAAATATGGATAATGTACAAATGCATGGTATGGTAAAAACCAAATGACTTTTTAACTGTGGTTTTTAGAGACACGTATTGAAAATCAATTTGTATTATCTGGGTATTCAAATAAATTACATATTTGAAGACTAGACTCCGAGTACTACATTAATTATCAGGGAAGATTTCATCTCTAAGTGTTTCAAGTTTTAAGGTCAAATAACACTTTCACTAAATGGCCAAAAAGTGGACTCAACTTCTTGCCAACACCCAATATTTTTTTCATTTTTAGAACAAGAATATGTTGATATTTAATTGCTAATATATTTTCCAAAAACGAACAAATAATGTTAAGGATAATATTATCCATGGATGATAATAATATGTTATTGATTAATCATTGAATCAATAATAATGACAGGTTTAATGAAACTTTATCTTGGAATAATATTTTCATTTAACCTCCTTCAAATAGTAATATATTTTTTTACAGTCATAGGTGTTTAGAATAAAGATTACTGTTTGTTGATCAACAATTAATTATTTTAGAACAAAAGAAACTCATTTGTTAAAAAAAAAAAACAAATTCACCCCAATTACTCATGATTCATTTAGCAAGATGTCGTTATTAAATCTTTTATTTTATGATTTATGATCTATCCTTCCTAACATTATTAGGATTAGTTTATTTTATTTCATTTTTTTTTTTATTAATTAATAACATTAATGGTGGCTCGTCAACCATGTCTTAGAAATATAATCATTAAGATTATCAATTAATTGAATGAGGATATTACCCAGATTATTAATTAGATCACCCATGGCTGTTGCATAAATTTTTATTTTATTTATTATTGTTAGCATTCCCACATGCTACTCCCTCCTGACACCGGCGTAAGAAAGTGTTGGTTTGGTTGCCAACACATCCCTATCAACGCGATAACTCCCAGATGAGTAGATTTCTTGGATTCGAATGACCCCTTACCAACTCTTGGATCAATTATGAAACCTTCCTCTCTGTTTTGAAATTGAGGCAACGAGTTCTCCTTATTGCATAGGTCAACTCACTCAACCGTGGATTTCAAAATCTGAAAGGACATTCTACGAGCCTTGCCTCAACCCATATTTAGCTAGTTTGGAATAATAACGCTAATGGCAGAGGTGATATGAAAAGTGAAATCGAAGATCCCTAACATCTAGGCATGATATAACTCTGATCTACGATGACTCCAATGAATGGCATAGCAGAAATCTTGTGAGCAATTAATTATCCTTAGTGTCATGAGTACCATTTTAGTCATATTTAATTAACTGCATAATCATCTATCTACCTGGTATTCAATCTAGGGCAGTACCAAGGTGCTCCCTCTAATCTTGGGCGAGAATCTATACAACCAATTAATAATATTCTATCAACATTATTGCTTTCCTTATGTTTTCAACGGGCCTACAATTTTAGAATGTTGATAATACCTTACTTTTACGGTTTGGCATTGCACCCAGCTGCAAGACTTTTAATAGGGGAGAGGGGTTCATAGTAGAGCAGGGTCCAATAGTGGGCATAGAAGTAGTTCTTAGTGGGCCCCATAGTGGAGCACCTTAATATACACTTTTTATCCATAAAGGACATAAACTGGCAAATCATGTGATGCCACAATAGTGCACCAATAAAACATGACTTAGTGCACTACTATCGGTCTCAGTTTTTTTTTTGTGCCTTTTTGGATACCTCAACAAAAAACATGTTGATGTGGCCCTAAAACGAAATATAGAAGCATGTGAGTTGCCAAATATACTGTCGTACAAAACTGGAAGTGATTTGAAATTTTCACATAAGATTTTGAGAAACGTGAAGTTAGGGTGCTTCACTATGGGCCGCTCTCCCCTATCTTTCCTCAAAAAATGTAGGAAAATACAGGTTGTATTATAATCAATGGTCTTGTAGACTTGCAATCTTGCATTCCTTGTCATAGTGGAATGGACAGGTGACTCAACTTACTAGAGTATGTGCTCTCATAGGCATCCCTTGATACATCTTGCATGCTTAAATAATCCTTTGTTAAATTTCTCATGTGTGTAATGTTTTTTCTCCTCTCTTTTTTTTTCTATATATGAAAAACTCTGGTTCATGCCTCTCCCACAATTGTGACCATCTTGGCATGGCCTGTGTGTAGCATTCGTCCCTCACACATAGCGGCACCCTTAATGGGAAGAATGTGTGACAACATCCTTATCCATTATTTCAAAGGATTTAGATTTTGAATGCATCATGAATCTTTGAGGACAAGAAAGAGATTAAGAATAAATTAGCCTCAACTTTCCTATGGTAAATTATTTTCCTACATGCAACCATAAGGAGTAAGTTTTCATGTTTTTTGGCTCCTATTTTTCAATGGAAACTTTGTGTAATAAGGTTGCTGATATGATAGAAGAATACATAAATTAGGATATGCAAGTTTTTTGACCTTTTCACATAGATAATGTATGGTTTTGACAATAATATGAGCTTCCAGTATTTGCTAGCATTGATGACTATTTATCATCAACTCTAAAAACCTTCCATCGTCTCCAATACTCATGCCAATTTCATATTTGGGCCCCAAAACTTAGGCAAGACCCATACACCCAAGGTGGCATATGTGTCTTAGATCACTAAATCTAGGAGATACAATCCAAAACAATTAAATTATGATTGGTCTTAAGATATTTTTTTGGGATTATCCTTAGAAAGATGCATTAAATAAGGCTTGAGGATGCAAAATAGAGCCAAATAAGGCATAAAGAAGCCTAATTTTAGTAGGGAGGGCCTAAAAAAGTGTGAAAATGTAAAGGGATACCTTTTTCCTCCACTATAGATCCCAATAAAATAAAGGCACTCAACATCTATATATATTAACCAAGAAGAAGATTCTAAAATTTAAACTAAAAAATCTAACAATTATTTGAACTATCTAGATCTTCCAACATTGTCAAGAAAGTTGTTGCCGCCTATCATGGGTTAAAAATGGATAAGGAGAAGGGTGTGACTGAAGTATGGTTGGAAGGGGAATCTTTGAATGTCATTAAGTGCATGAAAAGGGTTAACTCTGCCTCCTATTCAATTGAACATCTCATTGAAGAATCTATTGCAATTTTAAATTCTTTCAAAGAATTTTACATTTCCCATGTGTATCATGAGGCCATTGGTGTTGCTAATTTATTGGAAAATTTGGGGGTTTCTTCAACTAGGTATTAGAACTCTAATTACCACTTGCCCATTGATCTCATATCTCTTCTTAATAATGAGATATCTTCATGTGCACCTTATGAAGTTGGTCAAATTATGATGTAATTTCCTTGGTGTGCAGTCTCATAATCATCAACATATGTTGATTAGACTTATGAGGGTCTTAATCAGTCTTGATAATAATGGCTATGTGAGTTGTGATATCCCAAGGAATTCAACTTTAATGAATACTTGTACCTGGAATGTCAGCATTCCATGATTTTTGGGTGCTATTTTCCTCTTGGCATTTTATTTTCCTCATTTTTGTGGGTTATCTTTCAATAGTTCTATGTTCTTGTCTATTCTTTGAGTATGGAAGGTGAGAGCTATAAAATTGAGCTAGTGTCGTGTGATGAGATCAAGGAAAATGGTGAGATCTGGAAGATTCTCTAGAAAGGAGGGTTACCCTTTTTATACAAAAATTACATGGATTTGATTCTAATATTTTGCAAGAATTTTTTAATGCTTGTTAGAGTCATGTCTTGAGTATTTTTGGGGTTGACATCACTACTACTGAGGACTTCATTGTGGAAGTTACTTTTCTTTCTACATGGGGCAGGAAGTTCTATAGAGAAAAGGAAATGTTTTCGTCTATGAGGATGAATTTCTTGAGGGATAAGGAGAAGGTCAAAATCAAGTAGCTGGCATATGGGGACTATGACAGGACCTCCATTAAACCCATTTGGTGGGATGTGGCTATGGATCTCATGTGCTATTACACTCTTGATGGGAGATTCTTTGCCATTTATGGGCATCACTTTTTGTTACTAAACCATTTTCGTAGTGAGCTCATAAATCTAGGGATGTGGACTATTACACTGATAAGGATTCTAATGAAGTGGAGGAAGTTGAAGATGAGTCATAGTTTGGTGATAAGGAGGACTCACTTGCCTGGTTTGATGGTTATCATATTGATTTGGGGCTGGAAAAAATCTACTCAACGATGGATAAGAGTAAAAGTTCTTCAAAGGATGGGAAAGGTGGTTAGGTTTCTAAGATGGAGTGTGTAACCTCCCCTTTAGATGTGAAACACAAAATATTTGATGGAGATAAGGATGGAAATAAGGATGATATTGCTTTTTGAGGGAGGAAAAATGTGAGATTGGGGTCTACCAACATGTGGGATGTTATTTTTTGGGGTGGTGAGGAGACCTTTCTGGATGTTTTGGTTGGGATGAAGGCCAATGGTGAGATTAAGAAGGCCCCTATTGTGGGAAATTTTAAGGGTTTTGATAATTTTGTTGATCTGGATATGTCCCTTATTCTCTCGTTCTCTAAGGGCAAAAGTAAAGAGTAGTGCATTCCACTCGCTGGTAAAATTGGTGAAGAGCTCCCTGTGAGATCTCAATAGGGGATGATTTTGAATTGGGAAATGATGGATATTAATTATGCCTCTAGCTTGGCGAAGGAGGGTTTGGATTTCTTTTTCAATTTGCCTATGTGGCTCCTTTAGGAAGTGCATAATTTGCATGGTAAGTGCAAAATTTATACTTTGAGAAGCACTACGGAGTTGAATTTAGTCTTTAGTATGGTTAATAATATGAATTCTACTCTTGACCAAATGGTGAATGACTTTTCTAAGATGAAAATAGATCACAACCGTAGAATTTCTTCCCTTGAGAAGAAATTTCTAAAAGTTTTCGAGATCTCTATACTTTGGTTTATCTTAGCAATGATTCTCTTGAGACCATAGTGGAGGGTTTGGTTCTCTTAAATGAGAAATCTAAGGACTTGATTCGTAATCCCCTTCCTCTTGATTAGGGGAGGCATGGTGTGGGTGTGGATAATAAATACGAGAAGTAGGTCAATGATCCTAGGGAAGGGACGAGTGTTTGTACTCCTAGAAAAATGAAAAAAGGCTCTATTGTCTCGATGCAAGATGTTAAAGAGGTCATGGAGATACAAGCAAAATTCACCACCAAATATTTGGAGGTGAACCGTTGATTTTTAGCTCCTATGGACAACTCTTGCACTTCTAGGGTTTTTCACCTAAAAGGAAGGAGATAGGAGAAAAAATGCTAATGTTTCATTCAAATTATGTTATGTGTGATGTTGTCTAAGCTAAATGAAGCTAACTAAATTTAGCTGACTAATCTGAATGGATGAAAATGAATGCAAAAATGAAATTTAAGCTATGTTTGAAAACACATTATGAAATCCAACAATGAACTAAATGAAGAAAACATGCAGAACAAAAAGGAAAGGGATGAATCTGAGTGCACTTGGGAAAAATCTAGAGAATCTAGGATGTTGTGAATGTTGGTTAAATTTACTGATTTTTCACAGTGGGACTCATTTTCCTAGGGTGGCGAATTAGTCCTCCTCTTGGTGAAAAATTGTCGGAAACAAGGTTCTGTCTGTCGGGATCTGGAATCTGACAAAATTCAGATTTTTAGTCCTAAGCTGGAATTCATTCACCATTGGTGGCAAATCAATCCTCTCCCAAATTTTAAAAAAAATAGGAGACAAATTTGGAACGCCAGATCAAGAAATCACTGTTTGTTAGGTTGCCAAAATCAAATCTACAGGAAATGGACATAAGACCTTCTTCAAGCTTGAAATTTACTTGAGTTGACTTGAAAACCAATCTTCAACACCTAAAACCTTGTCAAATCTTCACACAAAAGGCTACAAACAAACATACAATAGGGGGGAAATGGTTGAGGGTTACTGAATAGGGGTTTGCCTTGGTCAAACCCCACATATGGTAATCAAACCCTTAATTGAACAATGAAATGAAAGAGAAAGATAAACTAATAACATGCAAATGCTATCAACTTACCAAACCCTTGATGATGCAAATCTGAAGTAATGTTAGTGGTTGCTTCAAAGTGCTTTAATTGTGCTTGAATTGATGTTGTAGAATACTTGAACACTTGAAATGTGAGATTGAATGCTGGAATGAGTGAGGAGATGTGTTGGAGATGTAAAATGAGGTGAAAATCATTTATTTATACACACTTGTGCCTTAGTTACCCATTAATACCTCATCACAAGCCGAAATCAAGTGTTTTTGAATAAAACCCTAAAAGGAAATATAAAATATTTTGAATTTGGGGCCAAGGGGAACTCATTCACCACCCATGGCGAATGGGTCCCACCTAGGACCTGGAAATGTGTGTTGAAAAAAAAATTGTATTTAATGTTGTTTCCTAGGATAATACAAAAAAATGCACTTAATTAAGCATATGAGAGCATAAAGGGGTCAAATAAAGCATGAGAAAGGGATAAATAGTGAAAATATGCCTAGAAAGCGTGAAATCTTGTTATAGGACTTTACAACACTTCAAAATAGGACATGATTAATGATAAAAAGGTGAGTTTTAGGTGAATTGTAATGAATCGAGTCTAAAAGAATGTAGAAATGTCTTACAACACCTTCACAAGGCGTTGTTCTTTGAATTTTAGCACCTAAATAAGCATGTTCAAGCCATGTCATAACATAAAATCAAAGCAACATAGTTCCAACACCATGAAACAAGACCTAAAATGCCATGAAAATGACAAGGGTCCATTTTTCTATGTCACATTTATCCCCCACTTTAGTGAGAGGATGAACTTGCTTTAAACTCGCACTAAAGTAGCCATGAACATTGAGAGGAGGGTTCAGATGTACTTATGCTAGCAAGATGGAATACAACGATCAAGAAGAATGATCAAGCCCCCAAGATGAATATCCCATGGTAAACTAAACATAAGAACAAAGGAACACACAAGTGTTGAAAATAATTAGATGAAGCTTTGATTGTCAATCCAACTAGTTGTGGATTGGATCTATGCTGATTGAGAATGTATACTCACTTTGGGGCTATGGGGAAAAGTCATCCTGCTAGGTGAGCTTCTCGCTTAACCATATTAAAGTTATACCTGCTAATAACTTTAACAAGGCGCCACAAGGAAAAAGTCATGAACAAAAAGAAAGGGTACCGCAGTTATGCAAGTTGCATTATACAAGGTGGAAAAAAGGAAAAAATGTAAAATGTAAAAGTAGTTCAAAGGAGTCTTGTTCAGTTTATGCATAGTCAGTCACTTAGGGAACATTGTGTCTAATATCTCTAAAAGAGGACTAATCAAAGATTAGTATATTCACAACTTAGGGGCTTTAGTGTGTCACATCAAGCCACCAAGAGGAATGTAATATGCTAAGAAAGATCACAATTATGAAGGAAATCACACCCAATGTCATCCACAAAGTGACGAGTGCATCACGTAAACAATAAGGCTACACTAGGAACCAAGAATACAAATGAATTAATGATAATGTATGCTCCTCACTTTAAAGGAATTTATATACATCTTTCTATGAGAAATTATTATGAAGTAGCAAAGGGAAGAGAAATTCAAAAATAAAAGAAGACATGAGATCCAACTCAGAAATCCCTATGCTAAGTCATTTGTTTCGAAGTTAGGCTCCATCATGTCAAGGGAAAATGAAAAACAAAGAAAGGGAGTTTCCCCCCAGAAAAGAAAGTACACCAAACACATAAGGGATCAATGGATTTGGGGTTAGTATGTTTGTTGCTGCAATGTTTTTATGAAAGAGCTCAGAACTGTCATCATTCCCCAAAGCACATAGAACTGGAAGAATGATACAAAGAGAGCGAAAAAAAAAGAAACATAAAGTTTTTTTCGGGTCAACGTGGAAGAGACATTGTGGTCTTAACACCTTGCATCTTTCCCAAAAGGAAAACATAAGTAAAAAGAAAGAAAATGAAAAGGAAAAAAAAAGTGAAAAAGATTTTGACTCAACATGATGGAGACATTTTGGTCTCAATGCCTTGTGTCATCCCCAAAAAAAAAAAAAAAAAAACACAAGGACCTTTGTGTGTCAACATGGAAGAGATAGAATGCATCTCTATGCTTTGTGTCATCCCCAAAAGGAAAAAAAAAAAAAGAAGAGAAAAATATAATGCATGACAAATAGAAGAATAGAGATACAAATAGAAGAAGTGGACATAGAGAGAGAAACATCAAACACATGATACAGGGGAAACACGATATGCACATGAAAATTCAAAAAAAAAAGAGAAAAAGAGAAAAGAAATAAAAAGGCTAGTTAAGTGAATGCAAGGCAACCATATAATAGGTCATTTGCCTCCCAATCATGTTTAGTGTAATGTGAGGGCGGTTGATTGTCTAAAGGAAGAATGCCAAGCACCAAACTAGGATTTGTAATAGGCTCGCCTCATGCTAGAGAGGTTGTATCTTTTAAGCTCATTGTGGATAGAAATAGAGAGTTTAAATCATTATGCACTTCTTCATCTATTTTTTCTATCGTCGCATCATCATCATTATCATCAAGATTAATGACAACAAGAGGACGAAGGGTGATTTCTAAGGATGGATTATGCAAAATTGAGGTTGTTGGATTGGTTCATTTGTTCTGATTGTTGCACTGAACTATCGTGTGGCAAGTTAGGAGAAGGAGGGTGGTCATCTACTACTTTTTTCAAAGGTAAAGGTTGATTTTCATTATATTCTTGTATGAGAGATTGATGAGCAAGGAGACGAAGATGATGCCTATGTTCCCTAGCACCGCAATTTTGTTTTATTCGGTTTTGGAGTTGTTGAGGTGTAAGAGCAGATTGAGTCATCATAGGTTCTTCTATTTCTGAAGAAGGAAGAATAGAAGAAACTAAAGAAGATGGATCAATCACTTTCTCCTTGGATTTATACACTTGTTTAAGATGAGGATGCATGATAGGAGTTGTTTTAGTTTCCCTTGGTCATTTGAAGGATGAATGGGAAGCATCTATGAGCGGTTGTTCAGTAGATTGTATGGTTTACTCAATGTCAAACTCAAGTTGAAGCATAGTTTCATCTATGAGAGGAACTATGGGAGTGGATAGGGACACATGTGTCACGAAGAGACAATTTGGCTATCTTTTTAGCTTTAAAATTTTGATAAGCTATGATTTTTTTTTGATAAGCTATGGAAAAGAAGTCCTTTTGAGGGGTGATGGCTTCCATAGGTGTAGGCCAAGAGGCTTCTAATTAAAATTACCTTTGGAAGATAAAGCATTAAAGCCACTATGGTGTATGGTGACTATCGCATTGCCATGTGGAAACTTCAAACACTTGTGAACAACTAATGGGACCGCTTTCATTAAGAAAAGCCAAGGGTGGCCTAACCACAAACGAAATTGGTTAGATAGTGGAATAATTGAAAATGTTACCTCCAAAGTTTTAGGTCCTATCTGTAAGGGTTGCATGGTCGATCCGATCATAGGGCATTCAAAACTAGTATGTGCCTTAATCCATGCAGTTGGTTTATTATATTCATCTTGATATAGCTCATGTAATACTAGAAACTCCTCTGTGATCACGTTCTTACCACAAGCGAGATCTATTAATTTCCCATTAGTAGGCTTATCATAGATTCTGCTAGCTATGTATAGAGGACCATTAGGAAGCTTTTGTAGTATATATTTAGTAGAAAAAGTGATATCAAGAGACTTAGTGGTTTGGCCCTTATGAGGAATAATGTCTATCGTAGCTACTAGCTCATCCATAAGACTTTTTGTAGTAACGGGGGGAGATGTATCATGTTGTTCATTGGTTGTATCAAAATTCATTACATCAGTATTTGAAGGTTCACTAGCCTTAACAAATGAGGTAGTATATTTAGGCATGGGATTAGTGAAAATTTGTAAATTCTGGCTAGGGGGTGCAACAGACTTATTGCCTTGATCACTAACACCCATAATTGAAAAATGGCCTAAATCAATGAGGTCTTGAACTAAATTTTTTAGATGCTTGCAGCGTTCAGTGTCATGTCCATTCTGGTGATGAAAATGACAATAAGCATTAGGTTTATAGGTGGGTGGTAATGGTTGGTTTGGATCAAGTGGTGTAACAGGTGGTAAAGTGAGTAGGATTTATTGAATTAATTGGTTCCTCGTGTTATGAAGGGTATTAGGTAAGGGAGTAAATTGTCTCTTCGGGTCCCTATAGGTATAAGGCTCTGCTGCTTTAACAATTGCCACTTGATTTGGAAAGGGTTGGGTTGGTTACGGTTGAGGAGGTAGATTAAACTATAAAAAAGCCTCAATTTGTTTTGTGGAATTTTTATGTGTTATGCCAGTTTTCATTGTTGTGTTCAGGTTTGTCAGATTGGTTAGGAGTGGATTTTCAATGACGAATTGAAACCGAGTTATGGTATTCACACAAAGTTATGCATAAATGCATAAATGAACAAAATTTCATCATAGTTAATTTATCCTGGAGGTGTGGGTGAAAGTTCTTGATAAACATCTTTTGCAGATGGGCATCAAGAATATTGACTTCAATTTGAGCATACATAGATTGGTATCGTGAGATAAAATCCTTTACTTTTTCATTTGTGTTTTGTGTACATTGCATGAGGTTAGCCATTGTATTTTTAGGTGTCATGTGAACTTGAATGCGACTTATGAAAGCATCTAGTCGCGCCCACAAAAGGATATGAAAATCACAACAAAACCTATCCTGGGAATTGGACATTCCAACAGGTGACTAATATCTTTTCATGGTCATTCATTTACTTGTCAAACCAGGGAACGTATACTTGAAATGGAGCAACACTATATGTGCACTAAGAACCAATTTCAGTCACAACCTATCAAAAATAAATACTTGGAAATAATTCTACCTACATTACAGGAAGGTAATGCAAAGTTCTCTTAACTCAACCATAATTTAACCAAAGCAGAAATCATAATAGCTATGACTGAGAAACAAATTATGAAATGGCCTTATGCTGCAGGAACAGACACAAGGATGGATTCTCGATGCTGCAGGAACAATATAAGACTGAGTTTGCATAGAAACTTCAAGAATGAAATCTAACAAGTATGATCAACAGAAAATGAATGACTAGCTAACTAACTACAAATACTTACTAAGTGGGCCCCCTTAGCAAGCATCAACTAACTATGCCAGTATTGAACTCAGAACTTCATCAACTTTTATTCATAAACTCAGAATGGTATACATTGTTTTGCTCATATGAAAACTAACACAAAACTATATCTCTTATTATCATACTAACTCTTACATGATATCCTTTCTATCTCGTTATTCTTGCTCACTCACGCAGGAGGAACACTTATTTAAATTAGGAAAACAACTAACTAACTAACCCTAACAGAGAAAGACATGGATGTAAATGTATCCTGGAATCAAGGAACAAACTAAATAAATGAACTTATCCACTCAACGCGGTTCAGAGAGAATTCAACATTCCACTCTTTCCAAATTATTTTACATTTAAATTCCTTCCCAACAATTTCGGTCAAAGAGTCTTCACCAGAATAACTTCCCCGAAGTCGTGCAGGAAATGGACTTTACTGCAAGGCCGAGATCAGTTGCGCTTGACTCGTTCATACTTTCTTCAACAACCTGCGAAACACCAGGTAATAGAAAAAATGCATCGCAACTACATGATATTCATTTATTAATTACATATCAAATTTAATTCATTATTCAAAAACTACATGCGTTATACTAGTCATTTGGGAAGTCAAATAGGGTAATAAATATAGACATATCAACATGATAGGCTATAGGAATATAAAAGTGTATTGCCACAGGATATCCCCCAATAAAAGGTTTCTAAAGAGTTAAACAACCATGAACAAAAAAAGTAAGGGTATTAAAAGTACACCATGATACCCAAATTATAAGCATATTTTGGGCTCATCATTTGCCCCCTAATAAACCTAATGCTGGTCCTCCAGCATTAAACTTTCTGGTGGTCTCTTTGAAATCAGTGGTTGAGGCATGACCCTGAAATGAAGTTCTGAATTTGTAATAAAAACCTCTGAAACTCTGCCATCTTTCATACCTATGAGCTTCTGTATCTTCATTAATATTTGTAGCTTGGTAGGGATAAAGAGGCCACATCAGCACAGGAGGTCTAAATGTCAAGAGCAACCACAATTCAAACCTCTCTTGAAGGCCCAACTGTATGTATCTATTTGATCTTCTGAGAGCTGCCGTAAAATTTAGGGGACTGTGAGGCTCAGACCTTCTTAACCCAATAGTCAATCTCTCCCATCTCTTCTCAATTCTGTAGTATGACAACTTAAAAAATGAGTATGTCTGTTCTTGAAACTCATCATACACCTATTTTCTGAGATCAAATATTTTCATCCTGACTATATTATTATTATGGCCATATGCCACAGTAATTCAGGTTTTCAACATTGTATAGGGGTCTGAACTCTTAGGGTGCAATGGAATAGGCTCATCCCTTTCAGATTCTTCATATGCTTCCAATTGCCTGCCATAATTAGCTTTGTTTGCCACCCAAGACATGAGTGATCTTAAATGAATATCACCAGTGTACAGAAGTGGATTCCACTCTATTTTAGAGGGAATTATAAAGCCATGTAAATAAAATTCACACAAAGAATTCCTTAGCCAATTAGGAGCCGCCTGGTATGCATCATAGAATTCTTTAGCAGTGTGAAGAACATTATCTAGATTCCTGGAAATTCTCATTAACTGGAACCACAAAAATTGTTCCTTGAGACATAGAGCATAAACTTTAGGCAATGGTCTACACTCCATAATCTTACCAGTTATTGTCATCATTTCATCCATTTTCTTTTTTATTTCTTGGATTTCATGTTTCTGCCTTTCAATGTCTCTTTTTTAGTTTCTTTTGTTCTTCCTTCCAAAGACTTTGTTGCATTTTAGTCTTGGCTAGGTGGCAGAAACTCAAGGTCTACAATGTGACCGGTCTCCTTGCGATTCTAAGATATTCCAAGAATTCAATAAAAAATGTCTTTTTGTAGACAACCATGGCTTGAAAAGTTTCATGGGGTAATGAAGCTTCATTGGAAACTTCCAATTGTTCAGGCTATTCTTCCTCTTGCTGCAGGATGAATTCCTATTGCTGTAGTGGAGAAGACTGTGCTTCCTCTGAAATCTGAATAGCCGCAGCAGCCAAGTTATCGAGACTTGGTACCCCCCTTTCATTATGCTCAACTTCCCTTGTCTCAATTTTTTCTTCTTCAAGAATAACAAATGGACTTTGTGCAGTATTCTCAGATACATCCTGAGAGACATTATGTTCAGAACCTATAGATTCTTTTGAAATTATGATAACTTTAGGTTGAGGTGAAGTAGGGGAGACTTTACATTATTTTCTTGTTGAAACTCTTCTTGGAAATGTTGTAGCTGTCAGAGGTGCTCTCGTAGCTTTCCTCTTTCTGAATTTCCTAGAGGGATCTGCCTTATCAAAAGATGATGGTGAACTTGTGGTGGCAATAGGCGTTGTTGTAGGAGAAATTGTTGCAAGAGAAGATGCTGCAGGAGTAGAGCGTTTCCTTTTCTGAGGATGAGGGTCAGATTCTGGGGTTTGTTTCACCCCAGATGACTCTCCTGCCTTTGTTTTTCCTTTTTCTCTCCTACTTGTAGACCTAGTTTCCACCCGAGCAGAGGACTCTGGTGTGAAGGCTGCAGGACTAGGTGCTGCAGGAGTAGATGACCCTTGCCCTGCTTTCCTACTGGTAGATGCTATTTTCTCTTTCTTTTTCTTAGTCCATGGAGCAAGTTCCCTAGGGGGTTTTGGAAGTTGCAGGCTCTTTTGGGCAACAAATTCTTGCCAGGAAAGAGGTGACACATCCCTCAAAGAGCATTCAATCAATAGTTTTATAAGCACATGGTGGACAATAGAGTTATCCTTCCCCTTCTGGGTTTCATGGGCACATTGTTCTAGAAATTTTAACAAAAAATTTGGAACATTAACATCTAACCCATGCCTCATATGACTCATCAATTTAAAATGGTAGGAATGTAGGTAAGAAAAACGGCCTTCACATGTTAAGTACCTGATTATAAAAGCAACATATTTTGGATACGGGGGAGGCAACGACACTCGCTTGCATCCTTGCTTAAAGACCTCCAAGGGTCCATCAGTTGGTACTGTAAATTCTACCCTAGCAGAAACAACATCTGAAGAAAAATTATCTCCTATAGCTGGAAGCCCAGTTACCTCTGTAATTCATTCCTCAGTTATAGCTACTGTTAAATCCCATATTGTAGCCTTTCCTTTAGAAAGGGTTCTTAAAAGTTTTCTTGCGGCTTCCTCATTGAAAGTATCTAACCTCAAAAAGAAGTTCAACTAACCACAGAGGCCAAATGCTTGAACTGTTTGAGGATTCCGTGTCAATATCTCATGAGCTACAGGCTCATGTCTTACCAGTTGACCACCCATATTCACAATTGTCTCAGGTGAAACTTAAACTCTTTTCTGAAAATCCAAAGAAAACTTTTTACTTTTCTGCTCTGCTTTTTCTCCCCTGCCGTCACTTTCTCTTCTTTTCCAAGAATGAACCTAAAAGATATTTGCATGTAATGAAATTTACAGCTACTTAAACAAGTAGTTTTAATTGTGATTTAGGATGAAACATGCAGTCATATTTGGAAAGTACAAGAAAATAATAAAGAAAAATATTTGAACAGTTGTGATAGTAGTGTAAGTGAAATGGATTATCCCGCCCCCTACTTAAAATATGACATGTGTCCACACATGTACTAAAGAATAGGCAGAGATCAAGCAATAATGATTGATATCTAGACATACTAGTAAATGAATAAAATGAAATAAATCAATGATGCGACAACAAAAGATATCGGGTACCTTTCAATAAATGCACGTACGTGCTGAGAAAGATGACGGCTTCAGCATGAAATGAAAGTTGGGAATGAAATCATAATTAAGGGTGGTATAGATGAATGAGGTGGATAGGTGAAGTGGATGGATGAGATGTATGGATGGAATGGATGGATGGGATGGAAGATAAGGAAGTGAGATGTGGCTATGAGTGGGAACGAAGAAAAAGGGTTTCCTTAAAAAGGAAACCTTTATTATGAGCATGCATTGTAACATTATGGTGAAGCTATAGGAGAAAGGCTAAAGCATTTTGCTGCAGGAAGATTAGTGGCAGGATCTTGAACAAACTGCTACATAAATTCTTCTTTTGAGACTAGCTTACGATACAACCAAAGATGGTGTCCATTAACCAGTAGCTTGAATCAAACATGATCAATTGTGACTAATTGAACTGAACCATTATCAAATACATTCTCAATTTCATATGGGCCAAGCCATCAGGTGGTGAGTTTACCCTAATTTTCTTTATACCTCGATTCATAGCCCAGTGCCCAATCACTGGCAGAGAATTGCTTAGTTTTGATATGTCGGTCATGCCACTTTTTCCTTTGCTGATGTATGATTTCAGTATGCTGCAAGGCTACTTTTCTGATTTCATCTAGCCCATTCAGCTGCAGGAGTCATTCCTTTTGGGCATTGGAAATGTCAATATTAAGCTCTAAAGTAGTCTTCAAGGTCTTGTGCTCAAATTCTATTGGCAACATGGCAGTCTTTCCATAGAGTAATTCAAAAGGAGTAAACCCTGTAGTTGTCTTCCAAATTGTCCTATAGGCCCAGACGGCTTCAGGAAGTTGACTGCTCCAATCTTTCTTGTGTAGCTAAACTATCTTTGTAAGTATCGCCTCAATTTCTCTATTGGTAACTTATGCCTGACCATTGGCTTGAGGGTGATAGGGGCTAGACTTCCTGTGTCGGATCTTGTAATCATTCATTAGTGCATTGATTAAATTGGACATAAATTGAGCTCCTTGATCTGTGACAAGTTCCCTTGGGACTCCAAATCAAGTAAAGATCTGCTCATACAGGAATTCAGCAACCTTGTTGTCACAGGCATGAGTCATTTCTTTCACTTCCACCCATTTGGTTACATAATTAGTACAAACTAAAATATATGATTTCCCATTGGATGGAGGATCAATCAGTCCAACAAAATCCATGCCCCACTAATCAAAGGGACTGACTACCACTTGAGGATACATGGGCATTTCATCAGACCTTGTTGGTCTTCCCATGCATTGACATCTGTCACATTTCCTAGTATAGGCTGCAACATCTCTGTGTAGTGTAGGCCCATAGTATCCAGTAGTAAGCACCTTCATAGATGTTCTTTTGGCTACAAAGTGCCCACCGCATGGCTCATCATGACAAGCATGCAGTATGTCATAGGTTTCATCTTCCCTTACACATCTTCTCATGACTTGGTCAGGTCCTGTGTAGAATAAACAATCTGCAATCCATGAAAAGTTAAAACTTTTCTCCACCAACAATTGTTTTTCCTTTGGGGAAAAATGGGTTGGAATCTGGTTGACTGCCAAGTAATTTGTAATATCTGCATACCATGGGGTGCGAGCAGCAATGAAAAATAGATGTTGATAAGGAAATCTATCATCAATTACCTCTAGTGTGCTAGGTGTAGTCATTTGAAGCCTTGATAAGAAATCAGCCACTACATTAGCCCGTCCTGGTTTATTAATGATTGTGATATCAAATTCCTACAACAATAGGAGCCATCTTGCTAATCTGCTAGAGATGACAGGCTTATTCATGAGGTACCTTATTGCTACATCGTCTGTATGAACAAATACTTGGTAACCAGTGACATAGTGTCGGAACTTGTTTAAAGCATACACAACTGCCAACAATTCTTTTGTGATAGTGTAATTTAATTCAGGACCTTGCAAGTTTTTGCTAATAAAATATATAGCATGCTCAATAGAATTCTCTTTTTGTCCTAAAACTGCCCCTATTGCATAATCAGAAGCGTCTGTGTGTATATGGAAAGGAAAACTCCACTTCGGTCCTTGAAGAACAGGTGCCTAAGTAAGCAAGTTCTTAAGCTACAGGAAAGATTTGTCACAGGCTTCAGTCCAACTAAATTTAGAATCCTTAGTCAACAAGGCATATAATGGACTGACTATCTTGCTAAAATTTTTGATGAATCTTCTATAATATCCAGCATGTCCTAGGAAGCTTCTAACATCCTTTTGTTTTGTAGGTGTTGACAAAGTTAGAATAACTTCTTTTTTTGTAGGATCAACTTGAATTTCTGCTTGAGAGATATAATGGCCTAAAACAATTCCCTCTTGCATCATCATGAAGCATTTCTCACTATTCAAAGACAAATTCTGCTCTTGACATCTTTTCAACACTTTTTCCAAATTGGCTAATGCTTCTTCATAAGTAACTCCATAGGTAGTGAAGTCATCCATGTAGATTTCCATATAATCATGAGAAATATCAGCAAAAATACTGATCACCGCCCTTTGAAATGTTGCAGGTGCATTACACAACCCAAAAGGTAAGATAGAGTAGGAAAAAGTACCCCATGGACTGGTAAAAGTTATTTTATATTGATCTTTAGGGGTGATTCTTATTTGATTATAGCCACTATAGCCATCCAAAAAGGAGAAATACTTTTTCCCAGACAATGAGTCTAATACTTGGTCAACAAATGGAACTGGAAAGTGATCCTTTTTAGTTGTCATGTTCAGCTCCCTGCAGTCTACACAAACTCTCCATTTTCCACCCTTTTTAGGGACAATCACCAATGGAGATACCCATTGACTATCTAAAATGGGGTATATAACACCAACATCAAGCAATTTTTGAAGCTCTGTTTTAACTATTTCTCTAAGTGTTGGATTTATCTTTCTTTGAGGTTGTCAGACAGGTGAACAATCTTCCTTAATGTAGATCCTATGAGTACAAAGTTAATGATCTATTCCCTTCATATCCCCATAGTCCCATGCAAAAGCTTTGTGGTGTTCTTGCAACATTGTGACTAGGGCAGCTTGTTGAGATTGAGGTAGCTTATTATTGATATTCAGACAATGGCCTGGAGACACTTCTACTTGCTTGATAAGATGATTTATGGAGGCCGCTGATAACGGTGGTGTCTGTATTTCATATGGAATCAAATTATGATAAACTACAGGAGATTTAGGTGTCAGGTCCTTAGAATTTAGTTGCTACAGGAAACATTGTTGAACATAGCTATCTACAACAGATGGGCTACTCAAACTAGGGTTGGACTACAAAATATGTAAAAGTAGGTCGTCCTCACTCTGAAGCTGTGAAAATAGATTATTTTGCAGCATCATTAGTTGAGCCAATGAATTGACTTCTTCAGTTTCCTCTCCTAAATCTGGCCAAATTGGTTGAGACAAGTCTGGCTGAGGCTGAGCAGGTGGGTATAAAGCCAATTTCTTTCTTGACTAACCATCAGAAATTGTCATGTCTCTTGAGCGACATCCTATAAAAGCATCAGTAGTGGCTAACCATGGTCTACCTAGGATGATAGGATATCCTCCCAATGTTTCCTTAGTAGACAATATGGTGAAGTCTGTTGGGTATTCCTAAGACTCAAGGATGACAATAACATCTTCTACCATTCCATCAGGCTTTACTATGGAGCTATCAACAAGCTGGAGGACGGTAGGTGTAGACTGAATGTTTAAGATATTCAAATACTCCATTGTATTCTTGGTCATTATATTGATGGTTGCACCAAGGTCAATCAAAACATTCTTTACTATCTAGCCATTACTATTTATTTGTACCACAGGACTCCCAGGGTTGGTATATTTTGGAATGACTACCTTCTCTAACATAATATCTGCCAACTATCCTAGAAAATGGATAGTTTGGGGATCCTTTTTCTTTCTTCCTGGTTTCTTTAAATAGGCCTCCTTAATGGCTTTTCCATAAATTGGGACATCTTTAATGGCTTGGAAAAGAGGAATTTGAATGTGTACATTCTTCAACTAATCCAAAATATCAAAGGTAGGCTCTTCCATAGACTTTGATGTAGTAATTTGCAATCTCTGAGGAAATGGCGGTTTGGCCTGATGCTGCAGGATAGGCTCCTTAAAGACAATATTTGATACAGGTATATGTTCTTTAGGTTCGGTAGATTGCTCAAAGGAAAAATCTAAAATTTATGTAATTACAGGTGGTTGTGGAGCAGGAAGTGTGGTTCTAGATCTGAGATGGATATCATGAATATTCAGGGCATAAGCTGGATACTGATTGGCTTCTGCAAAATACATAGGCTGTTGTTGCTGCTGCTGCTATTACTAGGATTTGGCAATGGTTGAGTAGGCATTGGCGTTTGTTTTGGAGGGCCAGTATTTGTTGCAGGTGCTGCAGGAGGTGGCATGAGGGACTGAGGCTATGGCTATTGAAATTGCAGAGAGGTAGGGGATTGGTTCTGCCATTGCCGTGGACTTCTCCATTGAGGGTTTTGCTGCTAATTACTTGGGGGTGGAGTCCATTGTCCTTATGGCTGTTGCCAACCTCCTTGAGGAGATTGCCATTGAGGACTCTGATAATTAGGCCAATGTGATTGAGGGGTATTCCAAGGGGGTGATGGGCCATATGTAGGTTGCCATTGGTTATTATATTTAGAATAAGGATTACCAAAAGTCAAAGGATCTTGAGGCATACCTTGTCTTTGAGCCCATGGTCACCTTTGTGCGATGAAGAATACTTGGTCATCATCACTTTCTACCACCTTAAAGTCAGTAGGTAGCTGCTTAGCCTCCAGATTAGCCACCATCTTGCATCTGTAGTCACATTTTTTTTGTCTGCAATGTGGATAGAACTCAGCCAAGATTGCTTCAGCTTCCTCATGTTTCTTTTGAGCTTGCATAGTATCCAACTGTGTAGCCTTGTTGTTTATGATATCCTGCTTGAAATCACATAGAAAATTTGTGATCTCCATCCATGAAACTCCATTAATAGAAGATTTTCCCACTACGACTTGATGACCTCTACCCTTCTTAACAATTACTTGAGAGTAGTTAAGACATATTTTCTTGATATCATCCCAAGGCAGTTGGGTTATATCACCTCCTCCCATCAGGTCCAGGGCATCTATACAGGTATCACTGATTCCCCTTAGAAAAAGTAGTTTATGAGATTCTTCATTGAGAGTATGGTCTGAATTCTTTTTAGGGAAAACAAGAATCTTGAGATATAGTCTTCCAGGTTTTCATCCTCCTTTTGTTGAATTCTGAATATATCATCTCCCTTACTACCACTTTTATAATATTCCTTGTATTTCTCAAGAAATTTTGTTTGCATGACTACCCAACTATCGACAACATCCCTTCCCAGACTCATGAACCATCTAAGAGCTCCTTCCTTCAAAGTAGAAGGAAACAACTTCAGCTTGTGAGCATTTGAAGTGTAATCATAGCTGTGACAGAGGATGTCAAACTCAAACAAGAAAGTGTCTGGGTCCTCTGTAACTAATCCATAGAACTTGGGGAGTAATGAAGAAGGAATATTTTTAAGGTTATCAGTATCTTGCTGAGCAATGATGGGAAACTCAAAAGAAGGAGGTTGATTAGGTGGATTTCGTGCCATATTTGCTTGATGGAGTATTAGAGCAAATGGATTTTCCTCAGGTTCTTCATTAGCTGGGTCAAATGGCAATTCAATAAACAAGTTTTCAGCAAATGGATTGATATCTTGGTCTCCGTCTTCCTCAAATAGATTATAAGCTAGTTTAGGAAGGAATCTTCCAGAGCGTCTCTTCTTCTATGCATGCAATAGAATGAATGGTGAATTGAAGGATTTTGAAAATGTTGAATAACAGACTAAACTACTACTAAAAATAACTTTTAACAGGTTCTTAGCTTGACACCATCCCCGGCAACGATGCCAAAAATGGTCGTGCCCACAAAAGGATATGAAAATCATGGAAAAACCTATCCTGGGAGTTGGACATTCCAACAATCGACTAATATCTTTTCATGGTCATTCATTTACTTGTCAAACCAGGGAACGTATACTTGAAATGGAGCGGCACTGTATGTGCACTAAGAACCAGTTTCAGTCACAACCTATCAAAAATAAATACTTGGAAAGAATTCTACCTATGTTATAGGAAGGTAATGCAAAGTTCTCTTAACTCAACCATAATTTAACGAAAGCAGAAATCATAATAGCTACGATTGAGAAAAAATTATGAACTAGCCTTATGCTGCAGGAACAGACATAGGGATGGATTCTAGATGCTGCAGGAACAATATAAGACTGAGTTTGCATAGAAACTTCAAGAATGAAATCTAACTTATGATCAACAGAAAATGAACGACTAACTAACTACAGATACTTACTAAGTGGGCCCCCTTAGCAAGCATCAACTAACTATGCCAGTATTGAACTCGAACTTCATCAGCTTTTATTCATAAACTCAGAATGGTATACATTGTTCTACTCATATGAAAACTAACACAAAAGTCTATCTCTTATTATCGTACTATCTCTTACATGATATCCTTTCTATCTCGTTATGCTTGCTCACTCGCGTAGGAGGAACATTTATTTAAATCAGGAAAACAACTAACTAACTAAACCTAACAGAGAAAGACGTGGATGTAAATGTATCTTGGAATTGAGGAACAGACTAAATAAATGAACTTATCCGCTCAACACAGATCAGAGAGAATTCAGCATTCCACTCTTTCCAAATTATTTGACATTTAAATTCCTTCCGAACAATTTCGGTCAAAGATTCTTCACCAGAATAACTTCCTCGAAGTCGTGTAGGAAATGGACTTTACTATAAGGCTGAGATCAGCTGCGCTTGACTCGTTCATACTTTCTTCAACAACCTGTGAAACACCAGGCAACAAAAAACATGCATGGAAATTACATGACATTCATTTACTAATCACATATCAAATTTACTTCATTACTCAAAAACTACATGCGTTATACCAATCATTTGGGAAGTCAAACAGGGTAATAAATATAGATATATCAACATGATAGGCTACAGGAATATAAAAGTGTATTTCCACAAGATATCCCCCAATAAAAGGTTTCTAAAGAGTTAAACAACCATGAACAACAAAAGTAAGGGTATTAAAAGTACACCATGATACCCAAATTATAAGCATATTTTGGGCTCATCAGCATCCATCAATTCATTGAAAGAGTGAATGGAGTGATTAGGAAAGTTGGAAAACCACTCCAATGTTGTGTCTTTCAAGGTCCTTGGAAATAATTTAGCTAAAATTTTATCAAGGACGAAGTCACTACACAAAGTTGTATAAGCATTAACATGGTTGACAAGGTCCCCTTTTCCTCCATATTTCTCAAACAGAGGCATTTCTATTCCTTGTGGCATCAGGGTACATAATATTTCTAAGGATAAAGGACTACTATGAAATTGATATGTAGGTGGATTGGATTAACCTTGGCTAATGGTGGAAAGTTGATGTTGCATGGATGAAACAATGGTAAGGAGTTGTGTAAGGAGGGGATTGAGGTATGTGGGTTGAGGTGGAAGGGAAAATGGTGATGGAGTATAGGTGATATGAGTGGAAGTGAAAGGAATACTATGGGGTGTGAACTAGCGGAAGGGACTTGCAATGCCACATGAGAAGTAGGAATGCTAGTGGAAAGCGAGAAATAGGTAGCCACATAATTAGTCTAATGCAGAGTTATGTGGACATGCAGATTTGTATAAGTTGGTATGGAAGCTATGGTTGAAGGGGGGGGGAACTTGAGATCCTCCTTGCCTTACATGATTGTTTGCTGATTGGATATTAGAAGAAGCATGTTTATTGTAAATCTCAACAATTATCTTCATCACTTGTAAACCATCATCACTTTCAATTAAATGATGAAAGTTTTCAATAGTAGGTATGGCAATGGTGGAAATGTTTTCAAGTGATAAGTCTTGTTGTAAATGTGAAAAATCCTCATGAATATTAATGACCTTGTCTTTTGGAAGGGAGTTGTTTTGGTTGTCAACATTCATTGGATGGAAAGGTGATGGCATTGAAGTGGTATTTTTAGTGCCTAATGCACCATTTTCCATACTAGGAGTAGGAACTCGTGAGATACCAAGGTCCACAATGAAAGTTCTCTCACGGGATGCCATGAGTCTAGAGCTTCTTCTCACTAAAGTATTATCAACGGGGAACCAAACACTCATAAAAGTACCACAAAGGCCAGGTGAATGCATATGCAAACTAATCTAAGAGTTTAAAATGTAAACAATAGAAATATTGCTAACTAAAATAGAGATATAACTACAGAAAACATAAATGTAGACAAATTCCAAAAAAATGCCAGAAATATTGTGTAAAAATTGCAGAGGGACTGATTCACCCTAGGTGGTGAATGAGTCCCAATCTGAGCTTTTTGTTTCTTTTTCAGAAATTTTAAGATGATTTTAATGCTCTACAACATGCAATGTAAGATGCAAAATGCATATTTTGAATTTTTTCAATGAGATGCAATGCAAAAATGTGATCTAAACAAAGATTTCACTAATGCAAAATGAAAATGCCTAGAATGCAAAAAAAAAACAATGTCCTAATTGAATGTTCATGCAAATGTAAACTAGGATGCAATATGTAAATGAAATGTAGAAATTCAAAGTTCTCAAACATCAAGTTCTCTAAGATGAACTGTTGATTTTTGGCTCCTATGGACAACTCTTGTACTTCTAGGGTTTTTCACCTAAAAGGAGAGAGATAGGAGCAAAAATGCCAATGGTTCACTCAAATTATGTTTTGTGATGTTGTCTAAGGTAAATGAAACTAACTAAATGCAATTGACTAATCTAAATGGATGAAAATGAATGCAAAAGTTAAATTTAAGCTATGTTTGAAAACAGATTGTGTAATGCAACAATGAACTAAATGAAGAAAATATGCAGAACAGAAAGGAAAGGAATGGATCTAAGTTCACCTGGGAAAAATCTAGAGAATCTGGGATTTTGTGAATGTTGGTTGAATTTACTGATTTTTCATAGTGGGACTCATTCACCCAGGGTAGCAAATCAGTCTAAGTCCTCCTGGTGAGAAACTATCAGAAACAAGTTTTTGTCTGTCGAGATCTGAAATCTGACAAAATTCAATTTTTTAGTCCTAAGGTGGTACTCATACACCACTGGTGGTGAATTAGTTCTCTCACAAATTTCTAAAAAGTCAAGAGACAACTCTGCAACACCAGATTTGGAAATCACTGCTTGTCGGGTTGCCAAAGTCAAATATGCAAGAAACTGATGAAAAATGTTCTTCAATCTTGAAATTCACTTGAGTTGACTTGAAAACCAATCTTCAACACCTAAAATCTTGTCAAATATGCACACAAAATGCTGCAAACAATCATACAATAGGGGGAAAATGGTTGAGGGTTACTGAATAGGGGTTTTCCTTGCTCAAACCTCACTTATGGTAATCAAAACTTTAATTAAACAATGAAATGAAAGAGAAAGATAAACTAATAACACACAAATGCTATCAACTTACCAAACCCTTGATGATGCACATATGAAGTAATTTCAATGGCTACTTCAAATTGCTTGAATAGTGTTTGAATTGATGTTGTAGAATACTTGAATACTTGAAATGTGAGATTGAATGCTTGAATGAGTGAGGAGATGTGTTGGAGATGTAAAATGAGGTGAAAATCACTTATTTATACACACTTGTTCCTTAGTTACCTATTCATACCTCATTAGAGACCGACATCAAGTGTTTTGAATAAAATCTCGAAAGGAAATTTAAAATATTTTAAATTTGGGGCCAAGGGGGACTCATTCGCCACTTGTGGTGAATGGTTCCCACCTAGGACTTGAAAATGTGTGTCGGAAAAAATATTGTATTTAATGTTTTTTGTTGAGATAATACTCAAAAATACACTTAATTAAGCATATGATAGCATAAAGGGGTCAAATAAAGCATGAGAAAGGGATAAATAGTGAAAATATGCCTAGAAAAGCGTGAAATCTTGTTACAAGACTTTACATCACTTCAAAATAGGGCTTGATTAATGATGAAAAGGTGATTTTTAGGTGAATTGTAATGAATAGAGTCTAGAAGAATGTAGAAATGTCTTACAACACTTCACAATACCTTCACAAGACATCATTCTTTGAATTTTAGCACCTAAATAAGCATGTTCAAGCCATGTCACAACATAAAATCAGAGCAACATAGTTCCAACACCATGGAACAAGACCTAAAAGGCCATGAAAATGATAAGGGGCCATTTTTCTATGGCATAAGAGGTAGTGAGGATGTTAAAATATCTCTAGTTTTTGCTCTATTCTTTTTATGTTTGCTTCTTTGTTGTTTTTGGTATGATGGTCAATTGATTGTGGGTTAATCAACTTTTTTCTTTTGGGGAAACTTCCTTAAATTCTTATTGTAGTGTAGGAAAATGTATACCCTTGCATTTTCACACTTGTTTGGGCCTGCCTTGCTTTATTGATCCTTATTTATGTCTTAATTAGTCCTATTTTGCATCCAAAAGCCTAATAAACTATATATTTTATGGAAAATCCTAAAAAAATATCAAATGATAAATGATAGTTTAATGTTTTTGTCTGTGCGTCTGTAATTTTTGGGTCAGGACTAAAATGCCACCTAGGACGTCTTTGTCCTCCATAGGTCTTGGGATGTTTATTTTGAAACCACCTAAATAGGTCCCTTTTTTGAGTTACTTTCAAGATTCAATTTCAAATCTTGGATGGATTTGACCTCCTTTAATTAATGATTTCATATGTCAGCTTGTTGTGGTGTTATTCCAGGATATTAAGCATGAATAATTATAAATACAAGATTCCTTCACTCATTTTCATCTAAGCAAGTTGTGAGAGCATATATTGTAGCAAAATTGATTCCACAAGAGAATTAAAGAGTATTTCATCAAGCATTTGGATCCATCATCAAGATTCAAGCATCATGTCAAGGGTTTGGAGCATCCATTCATGTTGTTGAGTCAAGATTGTGGATGTAGCATCGAAGATCTATTTACAACCATTGTTAACATCAAATTTAAGCATCCAAGATCTATACTCCTCATGGCCACTACATGGTAGCTTGCATATTTTCTTCATAATACATCATTTGAGGTGATATCATTCACATATTTAATGTTTCATGCTTCGTTTCATTCATTTCATCATTTGGTTTAATTACCTACAGGGGGTTTGACCAAAGCAAGTTACCCCCATTTACTAACAATCAACAAGTTTTTCCTCTCTTGTATGTTTGTGTTTGCAGATCTAGGTTGAAGACTTGAAGATCATTTGGAATGCAAAGTTTTCAAAGTTGCAAATTTGCATTGCAAAGTTGTTGTCTTCATGAAAACTTACCTACAAGCTAGATCTGGAAGATTCAAGACCTCAGATCTAAGAAGAGACAAGTGTAGACATTGGACCTTAGGACCACATTCAAAGATTTTAGAAATTCCAAACTAGACTAGGACAACTTTAAGGGCATCTTAGTCCTCCCAAGGGTATTTTGTAGACATTCTTTCAGATTCTATTCTGACATTCGAAGATTTCACATCTCGTCCAACAATCAGTAGTGGGACTAAGACAACAGTAAGGGCATCTTATTCCTCCCTAGCATATTTTGACAACATTTTTGCATTTTTAGAATCCTCATCACATTTTCAGACTTCACAAGTGCATACCCCCTAACCTGCTTTGGTTTAATTTTATCATTTGATTTCCTTATTTGGCTTGCATTGCTTGATTTTGTGAGTTTAATGTTCATTTGTCTTTTCCAATATTTTTATTGGTGGTGAACCCCTAAAAGCTTAAATAACCCCCTCCTAGGTATTCCTTGTTGAGAATTGACTCACCTTGTGAAGTTGATAGTCAATCCAACCAGGACTCCTAGGACATCCTTGAATGATAATTGGAGAAAAGTGGTGTTATATGACCTAGGTTATAAAGCTCCCCTTTTCCTATTAATCACTTATCTTTCATGTTGTCTTTTTTTTGGATAAGGTTTTAGAAACCCTTCAAAACCTATTTTTTGATCATAAAGAACACTGTCAATAAATATTAAATTTTAAAATATTTATGTATAAGGTGATACAAAATAATTATCTTCAAGAATAAATAAATAAACCACCTAATATTTCATCAAAATAATAGAAGACCTCAAGGAATGAAAATAGACAATAAATTCTAGCTAGAAAATATGCAAATATTGAAACTCTCACAAAAATGCTATGAGTGTTGTCTTACCCTTAATTGAAAATAAAGAAGAGAATCAAATAGAAATAAGAGCTATCATAAGCAAAAAAATAAATAAGAGGAAGAGGTATAGAAAATTTGTCTATAGCCTCCAATGGAAGATAAGTAGATGCAAATCGAACCAATCTCTTTAAGATGGTTCACTATATGAATTCCTAAAGTACTCAAAAGTTAGATAGCTTTAGATATCTCAATGTCATCTTTTAAGGCATGCAAGATTTTAGATTGATGAATTGAAGGCTTGGGTAGCCATTTTACAATAGAAGAATGATCAATCATATGAAGTGAAAATGTTGTCTTATAAAGTTGGTGAGGCCCTTTTATCTTGCTATCTAGATGTTCAAGTATAAACATTTTTTGAATGAGTGAAGGTTTTGATTAAAATTGTTGATAATATCTAATGATCTAGTTCATGATCCAAAAAATGATCTTGTTAAAATCATACAAAGTGAATTCTTCATAAAAGAAAACTTGTTATGTGATATTTTTCATAAATAATTTTTTGATTAAATGGTACATGGATTTATTTTTCAACCTCTTTCTATGTGAGGTTCATTTGATGTCTTTCATATATACCTCGTACAATTAAGTTTTATGGGATAAAATGACTAAGGAAAAGTTTTGAGGCAAAGAAGATTGTTAGATGATCAAATGATGATGCATTAAAAAAATAAGCCTCAAGAATTCCTTAGGATATTTAAAATCAATTTAGTATTGTTCGATGAGGGAAATATATAGGGAATGATAAAGGATTTCAAATCAAGATTTATGTCAAGGGAAAGGTCCTATTTACCACTCGTGTTCCAATAATCATTCATAGATACATGCTAATTAAAAGCTCACTAAAAATTTAAATTGTACCAATAGTTTTCCAATTTACAATGATTAGTTACAAAAAAAAACATACTTAATTTGAGTTATGACACTTTCCTTGTACCAATAATGCATGATTATTGGGGCATTTTCACATATGTATTGGATCAGTTGCACAATTTTTTTGTTGATCAAAGTGAATAGTTATTGGGGTAGAAGAGAATATGTATCAGACATCAACTTGAACTGGCCACTTTTTGACCTTTTTGTACATAAAAAATCCTCATGTGTTTGTTTTAGCTACCCTGAAGTGGGAATAATAGCTATAATCTCTTAAGTTGAATGCAAAGAAACCTAATTTTTTTTCAAAATCTAACATAACATTTAGGAGCTTAGGGTGCACAAACTTTACTATAATGGCTATTGGTACCTTTCACCTATGCCATTCTAAATTTACTTAAATCCACCTTTGAAGAATGTGAAGAATGATACAACATCCTTCCAAGATATATTAAAAGAGGAATAATCATTTCACTACACAAAATCAACTAGTCTCTACAAATATCTAAGGAAATAGAAGATATGATTGTGGATGCCAAAATCTGCAAATGGCTTAAAATCTAACACACACATTAACATGATTAGTATTTTAAACAAAGCAAACATTCAACATCCATATGAAATATTTTGACATGCTTCAAAATGCAATAAAATAACAAGATAACTAAAGCATATAAAAACATGAAGTATACCTATCCCATATTGGACTGGTGCCACTTTGATATGAAAAGTGGCCCTTTCCCAACCCTTGACAAGCTCCATGATAAAATACCTTAAGATGCTATGCTATGAAGTGGAAAAAATTAGCTCTCAATATGAGGAGAGTAACTTTGCTCTAAATTGTGGATGATAAAAATGAAGGATAACCTCTCTATTTATAAAAGAATTTGATGAGAGAAGAGGAAAAAGGGATGAATGTGGGATAAAAACCCAACCAATAGGAAGAAGCCACTTGCCACCATGTGAATGAGCCAAGGATGTGCACGTTTTGATGAATGTACTCATAGATGCAATTAGTGGAAATGACAAGGCGGAGCGAGAGTCAAATGGAGTTATGGCCACTTGGCTCAAGGAAAAAGGACTTGTAAGATGAAATGAATGTCTTTTTGGAAGGACACATCCCATTTGGAGGGATTTTCAAATTTGTAAGAATATTCCCTCAAAGATGCCAAGTTGAGAGAAAATGAAGATTTAATAAATAAATTAAATTGATTTATTTATGCAAGTGGAAAAAGCTAGAGGATGTGACATGGATTATATTAACACTAATCATGATTTGATTAACTTAAGAGAAGGTTAGGTGATTTTGACTTTTGACTTATATTTTAGGATTAAAATAAATCAGAATGAGAAGAAAATGATAAGAGGGGGTTATTTTGAAAGGCTATTGATATAATGTCGATTGACATGATTGTGAATGACCAAGAGTTTGATTTTGCATTTAAAAGTTTGTTGTTTCGATTCTGATTTTGTGTTTGAAGTTTGCTTTTGCAATTGTTGTGGTTGTTTTTATTTGTATTTCTAAAGGATGAAGGTGATGATCAATTTATTATGGATGGAAGTTTATTGTGGGTGAAGCAAAATGGGATGGATGGATTTTTTCAAATATTTGGATGTTTTTGATTTTTTGAAATGTTTTGAGGCTATTTTTGGATTTTGTGTTTTCAAATGTTTTAATTTTCCAAATTTTAAAATGTTTTTGGATTTTCTGAGATTTTAGGAATGGTTTTTGGATTTTAGTGTTTTTTGAATGTTTTTTGTGTTTTTTTGTGTTAGGGGCTGATCAAAGATTAGCCTTGCCTACATTTAGGCTTAGAGATGATGTAGCTCGAATTACCATGTTTTTTATGTTTTCTATTTTTTTATGAGTGTTTGTGGATTTTGATATGATTTGGATGTTTTTGGATTTTCTTGGTTTTTTAATGTTTTTGGATTTTTGCATGATTTTGATGATTTGGATATGGATATGCTTGATGATATTAGTGCTTTGTTTTGGGATTTTGTTGGAAACCAAGCTAGGGTTGATTGATCAGATTGATGGATTGATGATGATAACATTGTTGAGGATAGACAACAATGCAGGGATAGTGTTTAAGCAACATGAGGATTATGATGGATATCCCAGGATGATGATGAATTGATTGGATTTGATTGATGGATTGTTGATGGTAACATTGTTGAGGATACACAACAATGCAAAGATAGTGTTAAGAAACACAAGGATTGGGAAGGATATCCCAAGATGATGATGGATTGATTAGATTTGATTGATCAGGATTGATGAAGCTTGGTTTCAGAAAAAAATTGGACAATTTGATGTGACATTGATGTGAAAATTAGATGTGACTAATATTGATTGCCTTGATTGATGTTCGATGAAAGATAAATCTTGATAAGGAGCATCTTCTTGTCAAAATGTACCATGGGCTAGTGATTTGGATTTTTTCTCACAAGTGTTTGGCCCAATTTTATTTTAAGTTTTCCAATGTTTAGATCGCCACATAAGTTAGAGGATATAGATCAAGATTGATTACTGAAGCAAGATGTGAATATCTACCCCAAGTGTCTAGCAATGTATGGAATGCCATGGATGGATGCTTGGATAGGTGTATGGATGGAGAGATATGGATTATCTTGTGACAAGATAAGGTGTTCGGATAAAGAAACCTCATTTGGATAGTGCTTCATGGCTCAAATAATGCTGGGTAGGATAGGATCAGTGAAAATGGATCATGTCAAGAAGTTCGTCATAAGCAAGTGTAAAGTGTGCACCAAAAGTTTGTCAGGATCAAGATAATTTGGACTATGGATGATAATGGATAAAAATGGATAGGATAAATGGTTCATGGATGAATAGATTTATTATGGATAAGATGTATGGAATGTTGGATTTATTATGAATGGGATGCTAGATTTATTATGGATGTGATAAGATGCTTTCACCTAAAGTAGTGCACGAAGATGCTCGATTCTACACATGATGCTTGTTTGCTAGATTTTCATCATGGTACTTTCCCAAAGTGCCACCATAGTGGTTTTCACTAGAGGATGATTTTTATCTTTACTATTTTCAATCCTTTTTTCTTATTTTTTTGGATTTTTTATATTTTTTGTTTTTTTTGTATTTTTTTGTAAAAGATTTTAAGCTCATGCTAAAGCACCTAGTCGTGTCAATGTGATGCTTCTATCATAATGTGCTATCAATATCTTTCCTAAAGAAGCTGCTTTGCCAAGATATGCACACTTGAATACAACTTTTGAGATTCCTGATCTGCTTTGTTGATACTAGAGTTAACTTTTTCTTTGTGTGCACATCGCAATAGAGTGCCTTATGAATCCTTATGATGAAGGGTCACTGCAAATACATGGTCAATGTGAGAATTGAATATCATGCGTGGAGGTGTGGATGGAGTGTGTTTAGGAATAAAAGATGGATTGGTTGACTGTTTGGAAATTTTGACTCTCCAAACTTGGGAAGATGAGTAATGATGGGTGGGTATAGAAGTGTGCTTGGAATTAGGACCAACTGCTTGATATACTTTGTACATTGCTTGAGAAGCCTGCTTTTTCTTTTTTGGACATCTTTAATGGATACTTTTCCCTTTTTTTATTTTTCCCCATAGTTTCTTTGACTAATGGATTTTGATAGGGATCATATTTCTTTGTATTCTTTGGTATCCACTTGTATTTTACTTTTTCGATATGCTTCTTATATTCTTTTACTTTGATGATGTTCTTTGTACTTTGATTCAAATATTTCTTTTGATGTTGGTCGCAATTCGTGGATGGGGTGATGGGTGGATGGAGATTCATGATGTGGTTGGTTGTAGTATAGGCATTGGTTTCATCATAAGGATTCTTCGTGATCCCTATGTTGACATTTGCTTGAGACATAGTTGGCCCCAGTATGGTGGTAGTAGCACCTTTTTTCTTTGATTCTCCCTATTTTGAGATGTCTTGTTTAGAATGCATTCTCTAATAAATGACCACTACAAATGACATTATTTCACTTTGCTGCTATGCTAACTTTGGAATATCTTGTTCTATTTGACCTATTTCCTTGAGTGGATAATGTTGGATATCTCCATACATGATGTCCTTAGTTTGAATTTTGGATATATATAATCTTGATGTTCAAAATTTATTTGACTGTAGGAATCAATAACCTACTCCTTTTATGTAATGATGTCATGAGTAAAGGAATCATATTCTGAACAAAGATCATCTATATGCCCATCCAAAGAAGGAATATATCATGGGTAGATAGAGGAGTATGTGCTATGTGGATATGATCATCTTGTAAATATAGGAGAGTGTCCATTATATCGTTGTAGTAGATTGGAGATACAATTTCTTGATCTCGAATGATTTCAGAATTGCTTTCAACATGCTTTGGATCAAGTTCTCGACATGGGTCAATTTCAAAGAATTAATTTCTTATAAAGGGTTCTTGGATATCTTCCTTAGGCATAGGACGTGGCTCAAATGTTGAGTTAAGGATCCCTTTAGGATTTGTAATCATGAGGTCAAAGGATGTCAATAGGTCTTGGAAAGGATCATTGCTAGACTTTGCTAGAAATGTTGATCATGTTTTGGAATAAATTCTTGAGATATGTCTTCTAACTCATTAGGTTATGTAGAGACATTTTCAACATGATCATTGGTCGAAGTATCTTGATCACAATTTTCAACGATTGTGGTGGAGAGATTGCCAATGCTATTTCTAGTGGTTGAACCCTGATTATTGTCCCCAATAGTTATTTTTTGTTGATCAATGAGGTCTTGGATGATATTTTTGAGCCAGATACAATTTGATGTTGTGTGTCCCTTGATTTTATGGAAATCACAAAGGTGATTTTCATTGTACCATGATGGTTTCACTAAGGGATCTTGATAATTTTCATAGGTGGGAATTGTGATGAGTTTTTCCTCCACCAGTCTCTTCATGACCAATTTGATTGGTGCCCCAAGGGGTGTGTATTTTCATCTACTAACTCGAGGGATTTGACCTTTAAATTCACCTTGTGGTGATTGATTTTGGACAATTTTCTGATTTGGGATGATGCTTAGAGTTGACATGATAGGCTGAAATTGAACTTTGTTGTAGTTGGGAATCACATTGCCTTAATTTAGATATCTTTGATTTTGCATGACCATGTTACCTTGACTTGGATCAATTGATGGAGTTGTTAACATATTGTTTGGACTTTGAACAACATTTGTATGATTTGCAAACATATATATCCAAAAGTTTACCAAATGTGGATTCGAAATGTTCATCTTTGGTACACTTGTATTTGGTATATTCACATTTGGAATGTATGGATTTGGTGGGATGGTGTTGTTTTGTTGAAGACTCATGCATTGAATGTTTGGTTGATAGATTTGTAAGTTTGGAATTTGATTTAAATCTACCATACAGAAAGTTGTTCCAAAATTTAGATTGGGAAAACTCACATTTGTTGTACCATTGAGGTTTTTAGGAGATAATGATCCCATGTGTGGATTGTGTAAATGTGGGTTTTGATAATCAATTGTCATTGTAAGGCTTTGATAGTTTGGTTGATTTAGACCACTCATGATGTATGGAGAAATTTTATATTCCATGTTCCTCTTGTGTTTTTACCTTGTTTACCTCTAAGGGATTTAGGACCAATGATTGAGATGAAGGATGAAAGGTGTTGAAATTTTAAGACCCTTGGAGGAGGTACTAGACTTTAGGAATTTTGGATTTTTTATTTTGGATTTGATTTGGATTTTTTATTTGGATTTGATAATGAACTCGTAAACTCCAAGAGGTTAGTTTTTGTCTTGGAATAAACTTGTTGACAAGATGATTATTTAACTAGGTGTATGGGGAAGGATTCATCCACACACACTTAGCCAAACAAGGAGATTTTGATGTTGATTTGAATGATTTTACCAAAAGTATAGTATGAATGATTTTTCCAATGGTTCAAGAGTTGTTTGTGAGATGGGATTTGATTGATGTTTGAGATGGATGAAACGATTGGTTGTTTTGATCCTAAATGAACCTAAGAGGGACTTGTTTACAAGACCAAGATATTGAAGAATACGTTTTTCCCAAAAATTAGTTCAAACCAAAAGACCAATGTTTGCATGGAAAACCATATGACCAAAAGATACCAAGCACATGTGTGGGGTTCAATTTTTCTTTTATCTTTTCTTAATGGATTCTTTTTACCACAAACACTTTGTTGATTATCTTTCAAACTGAATGTCTATTTCTCAATTTCTTTTCATCCCACAAATTCCATTATGTGGAAGTCAAGAAAATCAAGGAAATAGTTCCCTAATGTTGACTTTAGGAAAAGAAAATTGAGATATAAATCCAAATACTTAGAAGCCTCTAATGATAGAAATCCCTAGGGACAAGCAGTAGCATTTGGATTTTTTCAATGGTATTTGCTTCCTAAAGGGTTTGAAATTTGGTGATAATGATGAATGTTTGTTTCCCAATGTTTAAGATCAAGCAAGATGTTTTGATTCCAATAACACACAAAAACCTATGGATAATGATGATGCAACATTTGTTGAATCCCCACTTGGACGAATCTAGCTACGCCTGCTCTTAGCGGATGATAAGATGCTTGACCACACATGCTCCCCCTTATAGTCCACTCGCTTCTCAGGCTAGTCAAGCATCAGTACCCATGAATCTCCCATGGCATACTCTTGATCTCTACTAAAAGCCATAAAAGTGTTGGGCATCTTCAGAATGACCATTCTTGCACCACAAAATAGATAGGGATTTTGGCCTTTCTAAACAATGGTTTTAATGTGGGAATTCCATTCGTGGGGGATCATCCATGCGGCAAGAGACCATTGATGCCCTTCTTGTTAGAACAATCCTCATGATACTTTCCTTTCTTCAAGTACCCACACTTATATCCCAGGTGGAAGTTGCTTGGCTTTAGCATGTTCCTGGTTGGGTCATTCCCTTGGGTGATTATTTTTTCCCACAAGAAAGACCCTCTAAGATAACACAAAAGAGAGAAAACACATTTGTAGTTTGATCAATCTTTGTTGAGAAACAAAGAGAGAACACACACTATATGTTGCACTCACACTCACAAGATTTGTCAATTTTAGAATCCAAATTGAAGTGTGAAGACAATCACTTACACAACTTAATATCACAAAATCCTTTTGATTCTCAAGATCGTTGCGATGCACAAGAGAAGCGCATATGTATTTTAGATGATATTACTTTGGGTAAGCGATTACAAACCATAAAATCACTTATTAATTTTAAATCCTTCAAAGCCAAAATTTGATTCTTTTCAAAGCACCAAAGGAAGTGTGAGATTTGATTGTTCAATTGTTAACCTTAAACAAAATCTAGTAAATTTTCTTAAGGTTCTTTATAGAGCCCAAATTGAACTCTATTGAGTCCTAAAAGCTTGAAGAGATAAAATCCTTAAACTTGGAATTATAATTGCTTCCAAGAGTGTCTAAAGACACTTGATACAATAGAGAAATAATGTCTTAAGAAGCTTTTTTTTGTTTCCTTCTCCCCTTTTTGATTTAATAACCCGCAAAAGTGCTCAAAATGTTATATGAGATCAAGAAAGAAGAAGATATAAGGGTTAGATGAATCATTAAGCATAAAAACCCTAAAACTTAGACCAAGTTATAATATGATTTGACTTTAGATGTAAAATTAAAAAAATTAACTCCATAAAAGTTTAAAACACCTACACCATTGGATAGCTTTTGAAATTCTACCCCATTTTAAGAAATTAAGTTTCAAAAAATACCTCTGTATGACAAAGATATTTTCATTTTAAAACTAGCTATAAAAATGCTAAAACAAAGATCTATGTGCTAAAATAGTGCTTAGATGCACCAAAAGAATGCTTAGATGCATAAAAAGAATGATTAGATGCGTCGAAAGAATGCTCAGATGCACCAAAAGATGTTGCGTACGTGCTATTATAAAGCATAGATGCACCAGAAGATACTATGGATGCACTATAATAGAGCACGAATGTGCTGAAAGATACCACCAATGCACTATAACAAGGATTAACAAACAAAACTATCAAAAAATAGTGAAATTTAAAAAAAAAAATGTGTTAGATTTGCAATTTATTTCCTCCTAGTGCCAAATATAGAACCCCAATCCTAGACCTACACAAACATAGCAAACAAACACAAGATTAGATCAAATGAAAGTGAGAATCAAGATTCCCCATTAAATTAATTTACAAAGCTCAAATAGGAAAGAAAATGAAGAAATTAACCAAGAAAGAAATTAAATCCTATTAAAGCATGCAAACTTTCAATTGCATGGGGGAATTGGTGCCATTTTGATGTGGAAAATGGCCCTTTCCCAATCCCTTGTAAGCTTTGTGATGAATGATGATGGAGATTGATGCTCCTTGGTTGAATTTCTACATAACCTAGCTAAGAAATGATAAAAATGGATGAAATTTCTCAAAAGATGAAGATAACAAACACAATATTAGATCAAATGCAAGTGAGAATCAAGATTCCCCATGAAATTAATTTGCAAAGCTCAAATAGGAAAGAAAATGAAGAAATTAACCAAGAAATAAATTAAATCCTATTAAAGCATGCAAACTTTCAATTGCATGGGGGAATTGGTGCCATTTTGATGTGGAAAATGGCCCTTTCCCAATCCCTTGTAAGCTTTGTGATGAATGATGATGGAGATTGATGCTCCTTGGTTGAATTCTTGCATAACCTAGCTAAGAAATGATAAAAATAGATGAAAATGGATGAAATTTCTCAAAAGGTGAAGATAATGATGTTGCATGAAGTTCTCCTCCCATTCTCAAATGAGCATAATGATTTTGCATTGATTGTGACTCAAGCAAATAGAGAAGGCCTCTATTTATAAGAGATAAGGATTGAAGATTGAAAGATATTGAGGATGTGGGACTAAAGATGATCCAATGATAAAGTGTCACTTGTCAACATGCCATTGAAGAGAGATGAATCACATTTTGGAGAATATGAAAAGAGGGGGAAATTTGAAATTCAAAAGATGGATTGAAGGATGAGATGAAAGATGAAGTTAATGTCACATGGCTCAAGAAAAGGACTTGCAAGAGATATTAAATGCCATGTTTGGAGGACAAGACCTTTCGGGGGATATTTCAAATTTGAGGAATATTCCATCCTTTGATGCCTTTTTGAATGAAAAAGAGATTTAATAAATCAATTAAAATGATTTTCATGAGCAAGTGGGAAAAGATAGAGGATTTGATGGTTTAAGACTAATATTAATCAAGATTTGATTAGTTTAAAGGAGATTAGTTTATTTGACCATTTTGACTTAGATTTTTGGATTAGTTTAAATCAAAATGAGAGGAAAATGATTTTAGACTTAATTAAATAAGATTTAATTTATTTAATTAAAGAGGACGGTGTTAGCTCTAAATCAAATAAAGATAAATTTATTTAATTTAAAAGAGATGACCTTAGAGATTAATTAAATAAAATGAATTATTTAATTAAAAGAGGGACTATAGGATTAATTAAACAAAGTGATTTATTTAATTAAGAGATGAAATGTGTTGAATTTAATAAAATAAATATTATTCAATTAAATTGTTAGAAAATGGAGATGATTCAAGATGAATTGGTGTTAGTAAATCAGGATCAGGTGTATAGGTTTAATTGGTACATTTTACGTGTCCACAATAATATATAAATTTATGTGGATGAATTGAAAGGAATGACATTTAGGCCACATTTTATTTGTCAACCAAAATAAGTCAATTTCACTACAAAGATTTTCAATTAGGAGTTTTAGAGATGCAACAATATAATAAAAATTAGTATGGGATAATCATTGAGCCTAAGGAATGAACACCAACACACATGCAATATGTGAGAATAGTAGTAAATTTGAAAAATATATCTTGAAAAGGGATGCTTATGGATAACAATACATAAGAGGACTTATATAACCTTAGGCATATGGAAATATAATCTAGAAAATATTAGCCTCATCAATCCTTATATCAAGTACCATATTTCCTTATTTAAATCTCCTTGTCATGGTAAATTGGTGCAGGAGCACCGGGAAGGACTGGTGATCAGCACCAACCAAAAATATTGTTGGCTTGTAGACTTTATTTTTCATCTCTCTTTTCTCTCTTTTAAAATTTTAGAGAGTTCATTTTCTCCTTGATCAATCTAGCTCTATGATGAATCAAGCAATTGTAAAGGGTGAAAGGAAAAGTTTAAAATGTTGATTGTTTTTTGTAAATGCAATTGATTCGTGTGAAACCAATTTATTTAAACCTATGGCTTGAGTTTCTTAGTAGCCTTGTATACAAAGCTTAGACGCATAGACAAGGCATGGAACTATTTGATCGAATGCCTCAATGAACAAAATATTACACGATTGAACAAAATGGATTTATTGCAAGGTTTTAACAACTGTAGCCATAAAGTTAAATCCCATCACTTTTGCGGCATCCATCGCAACCTTTCAAATTTTGGCAGATGTTGTATATGCAACTGCCTTGGTTGACCCATATGTAATTTTAGATGTTGTATTTGATATTTCCTTGGTCGATGATATACAATGTGGAAACATATACCAGTACATGTAAACTGTTTGAATGAGGTGATGAAGAGTCTTGGACTCTAAATTCAATTTTGAAATTCATTTTCTTTTGGTGCCTTTTCACCTTCGAAAGCCGACGAAGGGTCAATGAAAATAAAATAGAAAACATTGAAAAGAGGATAGGGCATGGTGAAAATGAGGGGAAGAGTTAATAGTATTGGGGAAATTCACAACAAATTGATGGTTGTGAAAAAAAATTTAAACAAAATGAAAGCACAAAGCTGTTGCTCTATTTCCCAGTCAACTAGGAATACACAAACTAAAATGTGGAATAAACTTGGAGACATGCAACATTATTTTTGTATTCAATAAACTGGAAATGGAAATACATGAAAGACTAAACAAAAAGCTTCAAAAAATAAATTCTAAACTACAGACTACTAACTGCTCAGAGCTTTCATGAACTACTCAATCAGACAAACAAAATTTAGGAGCTGCTAGGAGCTCACTGGTAGGAGCTACACAAAGCTCTTCAGGAGAAATCACTGCTCAATCACAAAAACAAACATGTAGTTGCTGCTGGTCAGAAAATTCTCTGAATCACACATAGAACAAACAAAAAATTCCCCTTCAGACTATTGCTGCTCAAGAAATCTTCCAACTATTGAGTTTTCCAATTGACAGAATAAATTCCTTCAATTATTTTTGTCTCTTCAACATTCCCTCTCAAAAATTCAAATTTACATACCAACATTAATTTGGAATTCAAAAATAGCTACCATATTTACTTTTGGAGCTGTCAGGAGCTACAATGATGAAGATCCCAAAAAACACTGCTGTTGAAGTTGAGGGGCTCCTGACGGGTAGGTGAAACTAGCTGGGGGATTTGACATGAGAGCAGGAGGCTGCAGGAGCAATAAATTTCCAACACTCCCCCTTGGTCCTGAACTGACAAAACAAGATCAATCCTTATCCAGATCAACAACGCCCAGTCTGCTCCTTAGGTGCTCGAAACTGTCCTTGCTCAACAGCTTGGTGAATATGTTTGCTAGCTGCTGCTCAGACCTGCAAAAGCCAATTTAAATTTCACCATTTTCAACTAACTCTCTGATAAAATGATACCTAATTTCAATGTGCTTGCTTCTTCCATGAAGCACAAGATTTTTCATCAAATATATCAATGAAATATTGTCACAAAAGATAGTTGTTCCATCCTCTGGTTCTTCCTTCAAATCTGCCAAGATTCTTCTCAGCCAAATAGCTTGACACATTGTGTTTGTTGCTATATACTCAACCTCTACTATAGATTGGGGAACTATGGACCAATTTACAACTATTTCTTGGAAGCCCATGAGATGGCTCCCAAACCCAAATGAAACACATAGCCTGATGTGCTCTTCCTATCATCCAAACTTCCTTCCCAATCACTGTCTATGTAACCAACCAGCCAAAAATCATTTTTTGTTGTGTATAAAATGTCATATCCTTTGGTTCCATTCACATACCTTAGGATTCTTTTATCCGCTTGCTAATGGGTATCTCTTGGAGTCTCCATAAATTTGGAAATAAGACTCATACTATGCATTATATCAGACCTAGTTGTAGTTAAATACATCAAACTTCCAACCAAAATTTTAAACATGGTTGGATCCACATTGCTGCTACAATCTTCCTTGCTCAACTTTAGACCTATGGATGTTGGTGTTGGGGAAGTCTTGCTTTCAAGCATCCCAAATCTCTTCAAGATCTTATTTGCATATTTTTCTTGAGAGATAAATATACCATAATGCATTTGTTTTACTTCTATACCTAGAAAATATCTCAAGAGACTTAAATCTATCATTTCAAACTCTCTTTTCATGGCCTTTTTAAAATCAACAATAAGGAAATCATCATCCCCAGTGAAAACTAAATCATCAACATACAAGACAACAATCAAAATTTTACCATTTGTTGCCTTGATGTAAAGAGTGGGATCACCATCACTTTTGCTAAAACCATTGCTCATCAAATATGAGTCAATCTTGTTGTACAATGCTTGTGGAGCTTACTTCAACCCATAAGAGCTTTCTTCAGCCTATACACCTTGTGTTCTTGACCTGGAACTTCATATCTGAATGGTTGCACCACATAAACCTCTTCTTTCAACACTCCATTTAGGAAGGCGAACTTCACATCCATTTGAAACACCTTCCATTTGTGTTGGGCTGCAATTGCTATGAATTCCTGCACAGTCTCTATCCTTGCAACAGGGGAAAATGTTTTATTGTAATCTCTCCCAAAATGCTATTTGTACCCCTTCACAACTAATTGTGCTTTGTGCCTCTCTATCCTTCCTTCGACATTACATTTGGTCTTGTAGACCCATTTCACCCCAATAACTTGCTTGTTAGGAGGAAAATCAGTTAACTCCTATGTGTTGTTCCTCTCTATTTTATCTATCTCCTCATCCATGGACTCACACCATTTCTCCTCTTTCATAGCATCCTCAAAATAAACTGGATCACTATGAGAAAATAATGCAAACTTCACACTCTCATCAAATTCTTCATCATACCTTTCATTCTGGTAGATCTCTCTTAGACTCTTGGTCTTCTTTGGTATTAAGGAGGTGAGAGTGGGGTCTGAACTTTCACTACTGCTACTGCTCTGTTGAACAGGTAGGTTCAGGAGTTGTTGGGAGCTCTCAAGAGCTCTTCCTGAGCTTTCAAGAGCTAATCTTCTATCTATTTCTAGTTGCTTTCCCTTTTGTTTTCTCACTTCAAGAGCTTTCAGGAGCTCGATCGATGCTTTCAGGTGTCGATCTTCTCATTGACTATGACTATCTTTCTACGTCAGAAGCTATTAGGAGCCATTGGGAGCTATTAGTAGCTCTTTCAGAGCTTTCATAAGCAATTGCAAGCTCATCTTTTTGATCTTCCTATTCTGTTTCTACTTCTTTAGGAGCTATTAGGGGTGGTTCTAAGATGTCAGAATCTATCACTCCATCCCATGACTCATCTTCTAGAAACTCCATGTCTCTACTAATCATTATCTTCTTAGTGACCAGATTGTACAACATATATGCTTTGGAATCTACACTGTAGCCCATCAAAATACACTTCTCACCCTTGTCATCCAATTCTTTCCTCTTTTATTTAGACACATGAGCATATGCTACACACCTGAACACTCTTAACTGCTCAATCGCCCACTTGCATTTTGTCCATGCCTCTTGAGGGATCTTGTCATGGACCAGCTTTGTTGGACTTCTATTTATCAAATAAACAACTATTGCTACAGCCTCTCCCCAATATTCAGTTGGGAGTCTCTTTGCTTTCATTGTGCTCCTTGCCATCTCCATGATGGTCCTATTCTTTCTCTTATCCACTTGAAAAATAGACTCATGTGGTTGTTGCAACCATTGTCCAAAAACCAGACTTCAATGATGTAATTTCTTTTAGCCACATTTGAATCAACCACATTTGCATTTTGTTTTGACTAATTACCATGCTTTTGCTAGTACTCACTTGCATAATGCCCAAATTTATGACATTAGTAGAATTTAAAATTGCTCTTGTCATTCTTATGATACAAACTACTATTCTTCTTGCCTCTTCGAGAGCTAGTCTAAGAGTTACTCACTCCCTCTTGGCTATTTGCTCATCCTGAGCTATCTCCTCCAACATTTCCTTGTTTGAAGTTGTCACAACCTCTACCTCTTGAGCTCCTTCCACCATTGTTTCCTCTCCCCCTTCCTCTTGCATTTTATTGAGCTTTAAAAGCTTTCTCTTGGGAAGAAGTAGCAAACTTATTTAGGCGTTGCTCGTGGGTTTGCAGAGAACCCATCAACTCATCAATGGACAATGTTGTGAGATCTTTTTCCTCTTCAATGATAGTCACCACTACATCAAACTTCGTGGGAAGGCTCCTGAGGATTTTCTCAACATTCCTCTTATCATCTATGACTTCAACATTCACTCTCAATTGGTTTATCAAACTTAAGAGTCTTGTGTGAACAACTGAGACAGACTCATTGTCCTTCATTTCAAGAGTCTCAAACTCTCTTTGAAGCATCTGGAGCTTCACCAATTTGACTTTATCAGTCCCTTTGTAATTGATTTGGAGGATTTTCCAAGCTTCCTTTGTATAGTTAGTTGTTGTTACTCTGGGAAAAATGGCCTCTATCAAGGTTGCTTCTATTAAACTCAATGCCTTAGCATCCTTCCTCCTTGCCTCCTTCAACTGGGTCTTTTGGTTGTTTGAGAGAGATACATACATTGTAGGATCAGTTACATCATTGAAGCCACTAATCACAAACTCCCACAAATCGTTTGTAACCATTATGGTCTTCATCTTCTTTGCCCAAACATCATAGTTCTGTCCATTAAAGGATGGTGGCTACTGCCAACTCTTTCCTTCATCTCCAGCCATGTCTCCTACAAGAAAAAAGATAATACCCAGAAGAAAAAAAATCCCTAACTCACAAGGAAATGGGGCCTATGGCTCTGATATCATATCAAATATTTTTAAACAAAATGAAAGCACAGAGTTGCTGCTCTGTTTCCCGATCAACTGGGAATACACAAACTAAAATGAAGACTAAACTTGGAGAGATGCAACATTCTTTTTTTATTCAATAAACTGGAAATGGAAATACATGAAAGACTAAACAAAAAACTTCAGAAAATAAATTCTAAACTACATACTACTAACTGCTAGGAGCTTTCATGAGTTGTTCAACCAGACAAACAAACTTCAAGAACTGCTAGGAGCTCACTGCAGGAGCTACATAGAACTCTTCAGGAACAATCACTGCTCAATCACAGAAACAAACATGCAGCTGCTGCTCAAAAACTTCTCTCAATCACACAGAGAACAAACAAAACATTCCCCTTCAGACTGTTGTTGCTTAGGAAATCTTCCAACTGTTGAGTTTTCCATTTGACAGAATAATCTACCTTCAATTATTTTTGTCTCTTCAACATTCCCTCTCAAAAATTCAAATTTATCTACCAACATTAATTGGGAATTCAAAAATAGCTTCTATATTTACTTCTGGAGCTGTCTGCAGAGATGAAGATCTCAAGAAACACTGCAGTTGAAGTTGAAGGGCTCCCGATGGGTAGGTGAAACCAGCTGGGGGATCTGATGTGAAAGCATGAGGCTGCAGAAGCAATAAATTTCCAATAATAGGGGGGCAGCGTTGTTGCGCAGGAAAAACAGAATAAGAGCTGTGTACTTATAAATGGAGGGTTGCGCCATCGATTATGGGTTGCGGCAACAAATGAACGTTTGCAGAATAAATTCATGTGAAGCCATGAAAGACAGTTCGTAGAGGAAGAAAATAAAGTTGTAAAAAGGAGGCGTTGCAGAAAGTCATGCCATGTTGAAATGATTTGATGTCATTTACATTTGAATGTAACCAATATTGTCCGTAAACTTTCAAGTGATGAAATCAAATAAATTTTACTCTTGGGAAAGTTGAGTAGATTCGATTCGATTTAATTGACAAATGTAGATGTTAAATTGGCCTCTAGTTGGTTGTGAACTTGTATGGAATTTTGTAAGCTGTGAACTAGTGAATTTGTGTGGGAATTGATTGTGATGGTAGAGTGAGTTATTTTTGCCTCTTACATCATAAATTAATCATTGTATCAAAAATTATTAGTTATTTTGATTAGGATAAGGTTTTCTATCTTGAGTTAATAATGGTTTAAATGTTAACATTTTATTTTAAAAGGTACATTTTTTATTAAAAAATTGAATATGATAATAGAAATATCATATTTAGCTTCAAATGTATCATGTTGGTTAAGAAGGGCATGTTCCTATTTTGATACATCCACTCTTAACTATTTGTATAAACGTTGGGACTTGTCATTTCTTCTAGAGTGGATCATAATGCATCACATTTTGGTTTTGTTAATGATGAAGATAAATTACATGCTCTACAATCTACTTCATTTATCATGTTATAAATATTTCTTTTTAAGTCTTTAAAGAAAAACATACATGATTGGCATAATGCTAGTAATAGGACATTTTTTATAGAATTTAAAATGGAATATAATATATACATCAAGATAAATATAGATAGACATTATGATACACTTGAAGTTTAGTATAATTTTAAAAGGCATAAATCTTCATACAAAGTTTAATGTAGATTTAGTAATGAGGTCCAACAACCAATAATTAAACATCCAATAGAAACTAGTAAAATAGTTCCACATTACAAAAAATGATAACTCTATAAATATAGACACAACAATAAAAAATAAGAAGCAAATAATCATAAAACATAATACTCTAAAAATAACTAACTAGCTTATCTATCTTAATATATTAATCTATATATTATATGCCAAGAGATTTCATTTTCGAGGCCTTTTTTTGTTTTTTTGTTTTTTAAATTTAAAAAATATGCCTCAAAAATGAAATCTCTTGGCGTATAATAAATAGATTAATATATTAAGATAGATAAGCTAGTAGCAGTCATGCATAACACATTGAATAAATTAATATATTTATGGTTATGATTAGAGTTAGCATTTAGAATTAGGGTTTATATCATGGTTAGGGTTAGCATTAGGGTTAGGGTTTGGTTTAGATTTATTATTATGATTAGGGTTAGGGTTTAGTGTTAAGGTTGGGTTTATGGTCATAGTGTGAGAATTATGTTAGGGATAGGGGTAGAATTATGGTTAGGGTTAGGGTTTTTATAATTATAACAAGTTTCAGGTTAGGAATAAGGATTTGGTTAGTGTTAAGGGTAGGGTTGGAATTACCATTAAGGATTGGATTGGAATTATAATTAGGGGTAGGGTAAGGATTTATATTTGGTTAGGTCCATGGTTTGGGTTAGGGTTAGGGTTAGGGTCAAGGTTAGGATTAAGGTTAATATTAGCATTAGGGTTAGGATTTGGTTTATGATTATGATTATGGTGAGGGTTAGGGTTTAAATTTATGATTAAAGCTATAGTTAGTGTTAGGGTTCAGTGTTAAGGCTTATTGTTATACATTGAATAAATTAATATAATTAGGGTTATGATTAGAGTTAAAATTTAGGGTTACAATTTATATCATAGTTAGGGTTAGCATTAGGGTTAAATTTTATACCATGGTCATAGTTAGAAATAGATTTACGATTAACCATTTAGGATTAGGGTTTGGCATTTAGGTTTATGATTATGGTTAGGGTTATGGTTTAGGCTTATGGTTAGGGTTATAGTTACAGTTAGGATTTAGTGTTAAGGTAAGTGTTAGCATTTGAATCCTAACCATAATTAAATCCTAAAATTTATTGCAATAAACTCTAATTGAACATTAATCATTTTCTAACCCTCATCCTAAGCATAATCAAATCCTAGTCGTGGTCATAATTGAATTATAACGTAACCCTAATAGTAACCCTAATTGAACATTAATTAACCCCTGGGCCTAATTGCACCCCAATCCTAATAATCTTGATCATAACCTTAAATTTGAATCCCAATTGTAATCCTAACCTCAAGCTTAATCATAGAACAATAACCCAAAACCTAACTCTAATTGTAACCTTAAGTGAACACTATTCCTAATTGAAATTTGTAACCTTAACCCTAATTTAATCCTAAACTAAATTCAAACCTAACCTTAACCCTACCCCTAACCCAAATTATACCCTAAAACTAACCCTAATTGAACTATATAGCTAACCCTAATTAAACCCTAACTATATTCCTAATTGATCCCTAACCCTAATTGTATCATAACATTGATTGAGTTGTAACCATAGTTGGACCATAATCCTAATTGAGTTGTAACTTTGATTGTGCTCCTATTTGAACCCCAACTATAACTTTAACCCCAAGGTTTATAATAAAACCTAACCCTAATTGAACTCTTACCCTAACTATAATGGATGCCTAACCTTAATTGAATGCTAATGTACACTAACCCTAATTAAATCCTAACCCAAATTGCACTCTAGCCGTAATTAAACCTTGATTGCATGCTAACCCTAATTGAACCCTAAATCTAATCCTATCTCTAACCCTAATTGAACTATAATTCTAATTATGACTTTAATTCATGACTAACCCTATTTGAACCCTAACCCTAATTAAATCTTAATTAATCCTTAATTATAACGTAACCCTAATAGTAACCCTAATTGAACATTAATTAACCCCTAATTACACCCCAATTGTAATAATCTTGATCATAACCTTATTTGAACCCCAATTGTAACCCTAAGCTCAAGCTTTTAATCGTAGAACAATAACCCAAAACCTAACCCTAATTTAACCTTAGGTGAATAGTAACCTTAACTAAATCCTAAACCTAATTCAACCCTAACCCTAACCCTAACCCCACTAGTAACCCTAATTGAAATATATACCTAACCCTAATTAAACCCTAACTAAAGTCTTAATTGAACCCTAACCCTAATTGTATCATAACCCTAATTAAGTAGTAACTTTGAACCCTAACCCTAATTGAATCCTAACATTTATCATAATAAACTCTAATTGAACATTAACCCTTTTATAACCCTAATCAAGCATAATTGAATCCTAGTTATAACCATAATTGAATCTTAATTAAACCCTAATTATAATGTAACCCTAATTGATCATTAATTAACCCCTAATTAGATGCCAATCCTAATGATCTTGATCATAACCTTATTTGAACCCCAATTGTAACCCTAACCTCGAGGTTAATCGTAGAACAATAACCTAAAACCTAACTCTAATTGTAACCTTAAGTGAACACTATTCTTAATTGAATTATGTAACCTTAACCCTAATTTAATCCTAAACATAATTCAAACCCTAACCCTACCCTTGATCTAAATTGTACCCTAACACTAACTGTAATAGTAACCCTAATTTAACTATATACCTATCCCTAATTAAACCCTAACTACAATCCTAATTGAATCATAATCCTAATTGTATCGTAACGCTAATTGAGTTGTAACTGTAGTTGGACCATAACCCTAATTGAGTTGTAACTCTGATTGTACTCCTATTTGAACCCCAAATATAACTATAACCCCAAGGTTTATAATAAAACCTAAATGTAATTGAACCCTTACCCTAACTGTAATGGATTCTTAACCGTAATTGAATGTTAATACATACGCTAACCCTAATTAAAAATCCTAACCCAAATTGCACTCTAACCCTAATTAAACCTTGATTGAATACTAAACCTAATTGAACCCTAAATCTAATCCTATTTCTAACCTTAATTCCATGCTTTATCATAGAACCCTGACCCTAACCTTAACACTATTTGAACCTAACACTAACTCTAACCCTAATTTAAGTGTAATACTAACCCTAACCCTAATTGAACTCTAATACTAACTAACCAAACCCTAATCGAACCTTGATACTAATTAAACCCTAACTGTAATAGTAACTCTAATCCTAATTGCACCCTAACCTAATATAACATTAACATTGACCCTAACCTTAATACTAACCCTAAACCTAACATTTATACTAATTGAACCCTAACCCTAATTAAACTCCAATTCAACTATAATTAAATTCTAACATTAATATTAACCCCAACGTTAGTCTAACCTTAATTGAATTGAAATACTAATTAAACTCTAATTGAGCCATAACCCTAACCCTAATTAAATCGTTACAAACATAATTAAAGCATAATTGAACTATAATTTTAGTTGTACCCTAACCCCAATCTAACACTAACACTAAACCTAATCATAATCCTGACCCTAACCCTAACTTCAATCCTAATAACCTTAACCTTAACCTATCCATAATACTAACCTTGATCAGGTAACCCTAACTAGAATACTAACCCTAAGCCTAATTGAACCATAAACCTAATCCTAACCCAAACCTTTATTTTTGAACCATAACCCTAACCCTAACACTAATTGAACCCTAATACCAAGCTTTATTTTAGAACCATAGCCATAATTGAACCCTAATTGTAATTAAACATTAGCCCTAATTGAATCTAATTAAACCATATTTAAATTTTAACCCATAATAAACCATAAAACTAATCTTAATGCCCTGCTTTACCATAAAATCCTAACCCTAAACTTAGCCATACTTGAACCTAACACTAGCTCTAACCCTAATTGAACCCTAATAATAATAATTAAATTTGTAACCCCAATTGAACCCTAATACTAAATATAATCCTAATTGCACCCTAACGCTAATTTAACACTAACTTTGACCCTAATCTTAATGCTAACTCTAAACCTAACACTTATACTAATTCAACCCTAACCCTAATTAAACTCTAATTTTTCATAAAACCTTATCATTAACTATAATCTTAATATTAATTATAACCCTCATTGAACCTTAACCGTAAGCTTGATTGAACCCTAACCCTAATTAAACTCCATTTAAACTATAATTAAATCCTAACCCTAATATTAACCCTAACATTAGTCATAACCTTAATTGAATTGAAATCTTAATTAAACCCTAATTGAATAGTAACCCTAACCCTAATTAAACCGTAAACCTAACTAAAACAAAATTGAATTGTAATTGTAATTATACGCTAACCCCAATCTAACACTAACACTAATTGAATTGTAATTCTAACCATAACGCTAACTAATTGAACCCTAACCCTAAACCTAAGTGAACCCTAACCTAACCCTAATTTACTAACCCTATCTATAAACGTAACCCTAACTCAAATCTTTATCTTAGAACCCTAATTAGTGTTAAATTTTAGGTTTACGATTAGAGCTAGGGTTATTAGTGTTAGCTTTATAATTAGGTTTAGAGTTAAAGTTGCAATTAATGTTAGAGTTAGATTTAGGTTTAGGGTTAGGGTTAGATATAGAGTTAGAGTTAGGGTTGGAGTTAGAAAGAGTGATAATATGAAGATTTGGATTAGGGTTAGAGTAAAGGTTAGGGTTAGAATTAAGGTTAGTTTTAGGATTGGGGTTAGGATTAGAGTTATAATTAGTGTTAGTGTTAGGGTTAGGGTTACAATTACGGTTAAGTTATAATTATGAATATTGTTAAGGTTAGGGTTAGGGTTAGGGTTACAATTAGAACTATTATGAGTGTTAGAGTAGTGATAGAGTTAAAGTTATAATTAGTGTTAGTTTTAGGGTTGGAGTTAGGATTAGGGTTAGAGTTAGAGTTAGGGTAAGAGTTACACTTAGAGTTAGATTTAGGTTTAGGTTTAGGTTTAGGTTTAGGGTTAGGGTTAAAATTAGGGTTAAGATTAGAGTTACAATTGCAATTAGTGTTAGGATTAGGTTATGGCTAGGTTAAAAGTTAGTAACCCTAATTAAATACTAATTGAAGCCTAACCCTAACCATGTGGAATAAGAGAAAAGGGAGGAGTGAGTATGAATCCAACAAATAAAGAATGGGATATTTATAATAGGGGAAGGTCTAATCCTTGATTGTATTGTTTATAATCAAGGGAAACAATGTAAACCTATATTTTAGATATTGTAAGGAAACAATTGCCATTTAAATTTATTGCTCAATGTGTATGAATGTGAAATGTGTCTATACATGAGGTCTTAGGTTTCATACCTTTGTGTTTTCTTACTTGTGATCAATATTTGTTGAGATTGTGTTGTTGAACATGGGTATTAGTCATTAGGGATAGGGTTATGTTCATCCTCCTACAATAAAAGGGAAATTTTCATGCTTCCACATTATTGTGTGTGATTTGTTAGGCTACTTGATGGGATGCCTATTCATATTGATTTCTTAGCGAGGTGATTGCTATCAAACTCCAACCAACTCGAAGTTCCAAGTAAATTTTAATGATAAAATATTTTATGCCTTTTAGTATCTCAACTTTATAACACTTATCTTTAATAATCCCATTCAAAGACAAAAAAAATTGTAAGACTTGGGAGCTCATTTAAAACTCTATTTATTCATAAGTTTAGCAAACCACTACTTATTATGCTCTTTATCTTATTGCAAAATAACATAACTATCTTCTTAATTAAAGTTAGCATGGTTATGATATGCTCTAGATGATCATTCATCACTATTAAAAGAGTTTCAAGGTTGAAACAATAGTATTTAGATATTGATATCTCTCATGGAATGGGTAGGGATCAAGTTATTATAGCAATTGACAAAAATCTGAGCTTAACTCCAAAAAAATCATAGAATAATCTGAAATCCCAATATCAATTTCCTTGGATCAAACTAATAACCACATTCAGGGAAATAATTTTAAAAATTTGATTACAACCTAAAATGATTCATAGAATAACACAAAATCTCAAATGGCCGATAATGGAGATAATAATCACATTCAATCTTGATGGGCATCGTATAAAGGTTATAATGGGACCATGGAAGTCGTATCTTTTCCCTTGAGCCTTCTCAGAATCCCCTCTTTTAGTGCCGCAAACTATTTGTTGTTATAAAAACAACACATTAAGATACAACTTACATCAAACAAAAATGGATCAATTGTTGAACACTAAAACTTTTTGAAAATCCTTCATAAAAATACATAGTATTTATTGACTCCAATGCTTCTACATTGCTACTCCAATAGTTGTACACATAATAATAATAATTTTTCACTATGATAGCAATACTTGTTTAAATGAGTGTCTTGATTTATTAAATGAACATTTAATTTTATAAATGACACACTTATAAGAATACTTGTTTAAATGAATATGAACAAAATTCATTCTAGTACTAATATGAATAATTACAATTGACTGCACAACTATTGAACCCTACACAACTATTGGCCCCTCTCTTTTATATTTTATTTTTACTTTTTAATTATAGTATATTTATTTTAGATAAATTTATGTAAAAAATATTAAAAGATATTTTTATGAAAATACATATGACCAAGACTCTATTCTCAAGTATATCAACATAGCAGGCACAGATCTACATCGATAAATGAAAGGTCGCACAAGCACAGAGACACCCATTTGAGGCGCGGTAGAAGCCGTGATAGATATAGCAGGCATCGCACTAGAAGCCAACGCCATGAGTATAGATCAAGATCAAGACCAAGGTATACAAGGGATGACCATTTGGAGAGAAGAACCGGTGTGGCAGTCATGAGAAGCATCAGAGCTCAATACTACAGTATGATAGGTCACGTCCATTATTACTTTACAAACATTTTATCAACGGCCTCGATGTTAACATATTACCAGACGAAGCGCACCGCAGGTACGAATCCTATCTAGTATGTCTTTGTTATGTCTCTGCCTCTTCTTTTCCACTGCAATTCGAATCTTTTCATTTTGCAAATGGAGCACCCAAATCAAATCCTACTCACATTAAAAAAAAGGTTGATAAAAATGTTGGTTATAAGAGATCTGGAGAACAGAAAAAGCCATCATCAACATGAAAAGCAGAAATTATTACAATCGACAGTGCCTCTACCAATTCTTTTGCCTTCCTTTCTTTCTCTATTATCTGAATGATCTTCTTCTGAAGACGATCGAAGGTATTGAAGACCCCACGTAACCACCGAATATAAGTATGGAGTAAACCCTCACAAACTTCAATCAGGAGAAATTTAGAATATAAGGAATTGCGTTGGCGAGTGTTAAGCTGTTGCAGACAATGAGGTAGAGCTTCACGGTTCACTATCAAGCATTTCACAAGACAAACTCAATACATACCTGCAGAGAAACACAGTGTTGAGATGCTCGGGACCGGTTTCAAAGAACCTCGTTGCAAACTGATTAGAACCTGAAACTTCCGCCACTCTCACGTCATTCAAGTTCTCTATTCTAATAGCGTGACAGACGAAAACAACACACAGATATTTGAAAAAAATGAGATAAACTCAATACATACCGGAAATCTTCACAGGATGGTATTGTCGATCAAACTTGCTTTGCTAATTGTGTAGAGAGAACAAACAAAGCTGCAAAAAAATGGTTATGAATACGCATTCTTCCGTTAGCAAGGCAAATGCAGTCAAAGCATTTATTCTTCATTTGAAAGGCAATTGCATGTAACGGTTAAGGAAGAGTAAATGCTCACATTCCTGCTTGCCAGTCGAATCCTCTATCTAAAACACCGCCTTGCTATGTTACATTCGCTGGCTAGTCAAATGTAACAGTCCCCGCGAAGGATAGCAAATGTAACGGTCGCCACGGAGGATACGAACAACAGGAATATGAATCATTTCTTTTTGTTAAGACCGTTATTTGTGCTAGCCTCCTTTAAGGGTCATGCTGCCATTGTAGGCTTACGTCTCTCGGCGTAATTACATCCATTAAAAAATAATATAATATATCAATAAATATAAAATACTTAATTTTTATCTTTTATTTTAAAAATCATAAATAACATTGTACAATAAATATTTTTCTTTATTATAAAATATAAATATACTAAAATTATTTTATTATGAAAACCAGGATTAAATAGTATAGAGTATGCAAATTTAACATTTTTTAAAAGAACATTTATTGCTTTTAAGTTTATTTGACACTTTGTGCAGGACAAATATCCGTGGCAGATCATATCATAGTTGTCGCACAGAGTTATAAGTTGTGGCACATACATTTTATAACTTGTCATTATATTTCTGCAAATCTCTACACGGCAGCACTCTACGTGTCTCTGTAAATGCTGTTTATTGCGGTATAAATAATTTGATTATGTAATAAGTTGTCAGTGAGTTGCAGAAGATCTTTAATGGAGCTTGACACTACTGGAATACTTTCTCCTCATCCCTCTTCTGATGATCTAATTAAAAACAAGAAGGTAGTTGTTTGTTTTGTATTTTGTTTTTTTCTTTCAATTATGTTTTAGGATAAAAAATAATTGGTGTAAAAACTATTTTATTAGTTATGCATTTTTAAGTATAATTTCAAACTTTCAAGATTTCAGTGTCATCTATTTTCTATTAAATGGATTTACGAAAGTTCACATCAAGAAAAATTCATCGTCATGACAAATTCGCATCAAGGAAAATTCATCACCAGCAATTAATGGCCACAGAAAATTCATAGCATTAAAAGTTTGTGATTAAATTTCCTTGAGGTGAATTTGTTATGGCAGTGAATTTTTCGGTGGTGAATTGCTGATAAGTGTTTTCCTGATGCCCCATTACATTGAACGATTATGTGAATATAAGTGAATTTGTCATGGCAGTGAATTTTTCTGTGGTGAATTTTTGGGTGGTGAAATGCTGATAGGTGTTTTCCTGATGCCCCATTACATTGAACAATCATGTGAATATAACTGAGTTAATTGAATATTCATATATATTAACATTTTGATGTTTTGAATTGGTGACAATTTCTTTTCCACATAGTTTACAATTTACTATTTTTTTTGTGGAAAATTAGCAAGCTATTAGAAAAGATGATAAACATGAAATTTGGGTACCAAAAGATGGTCTTTTTATGTATCAAATTTAATTGATAAAATTGAAGATATAATTCCTAAATTATATTTACTATTTAAATGTGACTAATTTTTAGTTCCTGCCAGGGAACTATAGGCACCACCACAATTTAACTAGTTATTAATAACTCTTATTTTAACCAATGAGAATTTGACTAATTTTTCTATTTGAATTTTTTTAATCTATGATCAATGTATACATGGTAATAATATAACAAAATATATTTCAAAAATCAACTTTCTTCAATCTAATTGGTACACAATTTCACCCGATATAAGCGATTTTTCCACTTCCATTTCTTCCATTACTTCCATTTTCCCATTTCAAAAGGGAATTCTAGCGATTGTTAATTTATTTGACTTTTTTTTGGTATTTTTTTCGCCACTTAATTAATGTTTACATCAAGAAATGCAAAAAAATTGACAAAATTAAAATTAGAAATTCATTTATCTGTGTACATATAAGCTTTGGATTTTATTTTGCAATTTATTTGATTTTTTTGAGCCATTTTTTTAACTATTTAATTAATGTTTGCACAACGCCTCATTATGACTAGTTATGTTTTTTTAAGAAAGTTTTTGTTCAACCGTTGGATTTTATTTGACAATTTATTTGACTTTTTTTAGGCATTTTTTTAGCCACTTAATTAATGTTTGCACAGCGCCTCAGTATGACTAGTTATGGTTTTTTTAGAAAGTTTTTGTTCAACCGTTGAGTCATAGAACTTGTTCTTATTTACCAGATGCTTTAGCAATGAGTTCTTGGTGCATGCATTTAAAGGCATTAAATCTAACTTTTCGGCTTTGCATTCGCTTATAGTTACTCCCCTTTCTTGGACGCCAATGATATAGCATATATATACATGATTTCAATTTATTTGGATTCTCCGAATTTAGCGTTTCAGAAACTCATCCATTTAGGGAATTGTTATGGAATTTATGATGCTTTGAATCATGGTTACCCAGGTACTCTTGTACTCATTTCCAGTTTTCAAAACGAAAGGTATTTTGCATCCGTAAACCGTAATATAATTCTTGTTTTGAGTTTGTGCACTTTGCTGTCTCATGTATTTTATGTGTTGAAGTGATCAGAATTTGTGATTCACGAGGCTATGCTTTTTGCTGTTTTTTGAATCTTTTGATCAAAAAAATTGTATGCTCTATGCTTGAAATTGATTATGATGAATGAAATAGGTCATGTCATGTTCAGAGGGCTTGTAAGATACTTAATCTGGCATTTTGTTCTCTGCTCTGGTTTATGTCTGTAAACCTTTGTTTCTTTAATGCCATGCAAGTGTATTTACAAAAATACAAGTACTAAACAAATGTAAGTGCGTACCTTGCCAAAGACTCTTGTTTGGTCAAAGGTTGAGGTTCTCCATCCATGAATAGGAAGTGTTATGCTTTATAGATTCACCCCTTAAATTTAAGTTTTCTTGTGATGGTTTACACAATTTTGAATTTTGTTTTTCTCGCACATACTGTAAAAAAGAAATGATGACTTAAGCAATTCTTGTACCAGAAAATACATGTAACTGTTGCCTAATTTCTTGGTATGGAGGTCTCATACACGGGTTTTAGTAAAAAGGTAAGTTTGATGATTTCCTTTGGTCTCTCAATAGATATATATATTGCACTCTCCCATATTAAGTTTCCTATTTCTTCCATTACAAACCAGTACAAGTTCCAAGAACTCCATTGAAGACTAGATATGAAGATCCATTGTTCCCCATGGCACATCACTCTATTTCCTCCATTACTCGAGCACTGGACACACATTTCCAAATTTAGCAAGCCCTAGTAATCCTTGTCATTCTTGCACACATCACCCATTTCCCCTTGCACTCTAGGCATTACATACCTGTAAAACTTACAGTATACTTGCTAAAACATGCATAACAAGGGCTTGACTGAAGCAAGTACCTTAACCTAATCTCCCAATTTTTCTCCCCTCTACAGACTTAGAAAGGTTATACCCCATTATTGAAGGTACAGTTTCAAATTTTGCAAGCAGCAAAGGTAGACCTTATTTTCAGGGTTATGCAGTCATGGGACACTAGCATCTGCAAAAGGTCACTAAAGCCTGTCAAACACAAACGCCTCGAGGTCAATAGTGTCATTGGTGGACCCCAATGCCTAGCTGAGGTCGTTATCGCCCCCATTAGTCACTATTGTCTGCAGATTTTACTGAGAGCCTTGTACACATCCAGAAGTTTCTCCAGTCAACTTTTAAGCCATCCACTACCAACCCTGCGATCATGCAGATATGCCTTGTCTCACCTTATTCTCCTTTTTTAAGTTCTAGTTTCATTTTGATTCTCAGATTAAATGTTTTATTCACGTTTATAATAGAAGCTGAATATGCTCTATTTTTTATTATATTGAAAGAAAATCATATTAGTTAAGTAGAGTAAACACATTGAAAGTTGAAGTAAATCATACTTAGTTTAGCATTAGGTATAGTTTATTTTACACTTCAACTATATGCTTACCTTTGTGTCAGTATCTACTCAGTTTTGTTGTGCTAGTTGAATAATTAAATACTAAGCCGATAAGATAGTCCAACACAGAGATCTTCCAGTTTGTTCTGAACAATGTAGTCATCAATTTAAGTGTCTTTATTTGACGTTGGTAGTGCACAGAAACATAGCCTCATACACCCTTACAGGTGAAATTTCAATTCCACTCAGGAGATGCAGGTGTAAGGTAAGAGGTTCTTTTCTTTGTTCACTAGGCTTTTAAAGAAATGCATTTCTAACTTGTACTGTAAAACCATCTACATGTGAAACCTGCAGGCCAACAAGACAATCAAAGGAAAATAAAAAGAAAACTAAGCAGTCAAGCAAATAAATTATAAAAAAATACCAGACAAACAACTTGTGGTGTCTGAGATGGTAAAACACTCTAGCACTTGAAATACTATTTAAGTATCTAATGGAAGCTTGAACCCTAATATGATGTTCAATTTGAAACTCAATTTCCACCAAAAAGCATGTTACATTGTCTATTGTCACTCCAATTTTATTACAATTTGTATTTTACAGCTGAAAAGAGGAGAGCTGTCAATCTGCCTTCCAAAAGTTTGTCATCAAGATGAACACTCAAGTATTTTTATAAGTATTTAAGACAGGGTCCCATGAGGCTGAGGGAAACTGTTCTTACTGCCTAGGCTATTGCATGAAAGCTGCAAATCATAAAAACATGAAATTTGCAGCACTAACAAAGATATTTTTTAGGATTTGACAATTTGTTTTTTTCAAATTGATGCCTCCACGTAGTGTAGATTTTTCCCATATTATTGAGTGCTAATTTTGGTTGATGATTCCTAAAAATTGATATAGCTGAGCATCTTATCTCCCTAGGAACCATTGTACCAAGAATGACTCCAAAATGTGCTAAGCCCTGTCCATTAGATTATTAAGCTATTCCTTCAAAATTCACCTCAAAATTGTTCCTCGATTTCTTTGCTTCTCCATATTATTATGGCCACTTTTCTTGAAAAGCATTCCGGTTGTTATTTTATATGATTAAAGACCCTCTGCATATATTATTTGAAAACATTGTTCAATTGTGGACTTCAATCAAATTTTATTCATGGGGCAGTTGTTCAGTAATTTCCTTTCATTTTTTCTTCTGGGTAGATTGTTAAAATGGAAGTGCTTCGGTTATTATATTGTTTGAACAAAGGATTATTTATACAAAACATAATTGGGTGTTAGTTCTAATAATTGACCATATATGTCTGTAAAATATAAACTATTAACTAGTAATTTTTTTAAGTAAAAGTTTAGCTTAAGGAAATGCATAAAGATTTCATGCAATATATTTTTTTTAATGCAAATGTTTCTTGAAGCCTTTTTATCAATTTTGGTTTAACAAACATTATAGAATATAGAAATATGATATCATCAATTAAAAATCTTTTAACTTTTTGTTTATTCCTTATGATCTTTAGTTAACAGTTTGCTGGCCATCTCCCAAAACATGACAGATTCTTGGAGCGAAAATGGAAGAACTTATTAAAGATACTCCCTCCAGATAACCAATAAATCTCAATATCAAACAATTACAACACTTAGCATCTATATTGAAAGGCTTTATGGTCCTATATGGGTTCTTTCCAAAGGAGATGCCAACATGTATTCATTTCCTGAATGGTTGAAGTCTCTTGCTCCTAGTCAGAGTATGGATGTTGTGTACATTCAAGTTGCTCCTCAAGCAATTGTCTCGATTGTAAATTATCAATTGGGTTTATTTTAGAGAACTTTAATCAGTGGGTCCATTGATTTATTGTAGCTAGAATACAGAAGAAAAGATCATATATAGATTAACTCAAGTTTCTATCTTTAATTTGGCAATTGACTTAATGGGTTGCTATTAGATTAGTCATTATTGATTATCTTTATTGTTCCTGTTTCCTTTGGGCCTTCATTCAATGGACTTCCTTACTTCATTCTTTTACATCGACTATATGACTTTGTATGAAGACAATGTATGATTATTATCAAAGTTATATTTGGTATTCCTCACTAATTGATTCAAATAATAAGATAACCACTATTCAAAAATATTATTATAAAGTAATTATATTATCATTATTTTTGCTAAAACATCACACAATAAATTAAAATATGACTATTCTTGAACATTTTTGGCAAGAACTTCTCTGCTTATTTAAAAATGTTTCTATTTGGTTAGTGACAATTATTAGGTTAAACTAACTATTTGAAATGATTAGACATTTTTTACCATATAAAATTTTAAAAAAATCAATAATTAATAACTATCCAATCAATGACTCATATTCACTCCATCCTATGTTTCTTGTCATTTCATCATCTTGTACCTTTTTATGGTTGCTATTTCTAATCACAATACATTGTAACCTGTTTAAACTAGATGTCCAATCAACAATATAATGACTAGACTTTTCTATGTTGTTTTGGTGCATAGAGCTTGAGCCCAAGCATTTACACACATCTCTAGGTTTGTTTCTTTGATCTTGAATTTGGTTCAGTCTCCCTAGGGTTAACTTTTAATCTTGTAAGGTATTTTATTAATGAGGTTGTTAATGGTGTGGATGACATTCATCTTCATCACTTTTGAGTCAAGGTAATTGCTTTAAAGTTCAGATCTTTTTTTAGATGATGCATGGACTTTCTTAATGTGGTGAGTTTTTTCAAGCCACAGTGACAAAGAGCATGGAGGAACCAAACATAAGACTCAAGAATATGTGTTACAGAATATGGCATGTCACTCGCACTATCAAGAAGGGGAGCCGAATTCCCATTTGAGGGATTTTATGATTTGGTTAGTGTTTGATGAGTTCATGCATTCAGATGATTTTTTATTTATTTTTGTTGTCAGAATAACTACACGTAGACTGGGAGCAAAAGAAGCAGATGCGGAAGTAACACATGTAAAGGGAAAAAGGGGAGGAGAGATGTGGTAGAGGATTTATCATAGGATTTATCTAAGTGGGAAAGGTTTGGGGGTAGATGGTAGCAGTCATGGTGGGGTAGGGATGAAGTTATCTAAAATTCTATTTAATTTGGAGTTACTGGGGGAGCAACAATAGCAGCAGAAGGAGAAACGATTGTGCATTGTCATGATCAGGTACTTTTATGTTTCAACTCAAGGGAATTAAATGAACATGACTTATACTATATTTTTATACATTTCAAATTTTTGGTTTAATTTATTTTAGAGTTTTCATGGGCTTCTGTGAGGTTGGAACATAGAGCTCGGTCACAATTTTGATAAAAGTGGATAGGTATGCCTACTAAGATTTTTTTATTTTTTATTTCTTCAATTTTGAATAATCAAGGTCTAATTTTCTTTGTTAGATTCTCCACGTTCCATACCAATGACTATAGTTTTATTTCAATTGAGTTCTACTCTCATATGGCAAGTGGATAATAGGGATTACTCTTGGTGCAAGGCCCACCAAGGTATTTTGTGCAAAATGGGTGTTCCCTTTTTACTGTTTCTATGTAGTGGGTGAACTATTGACTTTAGTGTTCTAGGAAGTTGTTTCTAAACTAAGATTAAGAAAATAAAAATCATTTTCTTTCAATTACTTGTTCATTTTATTTTCAAAAAGATTTTTTTTCTTATATAGTTTAATACTTTTGATTTTTATCATTATTTATTAAATAATTATGAGGAATTGACAAAATAATTATTTATTATTAGGATGATTGCCCCTCTTCTTCATTGGCCATGACAGATACTGAGTGTTTTGACACAAAATCCAAGTGTAAATTCCTCCTGCAACGTAAATTAATCCTTGAAGTGAAGCACAACATGCAAACGGGGATAACCTAGACTTGAATCTTTCTTTGATGAATAAAAAGAAGATGCTCTCCCTAATGTTGACCACCCAAAAAGACATTATGGCTCCTCGGCTCCATATGATCTCACAACTTCCTACAATTTTTTTATTGTTTGGTTCATGGAATCTACAAAATACTTGTATGTCTTATGGCTTTTTTTATTTATGTGTAGCATTTTCTTTGAATAGAAAAGTTTTCATAGAATTCTTGTTCAATTGTCTAGTGCCAAAATAAAATCATCAATCCCTTTGTATTTTGTTCATGGTTGGTAGTGATGGTTAACCATAGTTTATGAAATCCAAGAAAGATGAGTTACTATTTATCACAAATTTAATTTATGAATTTATTAGAGTGTTTATTAGTCCTTTGATTTTCTAATGAGATCATATTTTAGATCTCGAATGTAAACCAAAAAAAACTGGTGCTTGGAAAGTATGTTATGGCCTTCGTAACATTTGTGGAGATATTGGGAAAGAAATTGGAATAAAGAAATGGTTCTATGGTTTGAGAGTGAAATAAATTAAAGATCTAAATAAATTAAAGATCTATAGAAATTCATTTTTCTTTTATATTTAATTTTTTAATTTTAGTTTTTACTATTCTTATGTTTTTTAATTTGTTTTGAGTAAAGGTAAAAGATAGGTTTTGCAGGATCCAAAATCCTTTACAAAAGGCAACAATTAATAGAGAAAGACAACCAAAAAGATGGAAATGAGTTGGCAACACTACATATTGTTCAAGATCTCCACAATTGTAAAATACAATTATTTTTATAAGAGTTTAGGTGATATTTTCATTTTTCATTAATAAAAAAATTCAAGTCATAAGTAATATATTTAAAAGTTTGGAATTTAAATTGAATACAATATTTGAGATTGGACAAAATTTAATATAATACTTATTTTTATCTATATATTTATATTTTCACTACATTAATTTAGCTAATGCTATATATATTGGAAGATAGATAAATTTAAAATAAATAAATAATTGTAATGATTAATTTTATTTTTTATCTTAAACTTATTTTTGTAAGATTATATATATATATATATATATCACAATTTTGTAAATGAGTTAATTTTTCTTATTGATTAAGCAAGGGAAAGGCCTTGATCCTTTATAGAAACAACAAAACAATCTAGAGAAACAACACCTAGAAAAACCAGCAGACCAGAGGAGATAACAAGATTAGAAGTAGTAAAACATATCTTCACCAAAATCAATAAAATCAACATCAACCAACACCAATAGAATCAAAACATTAACACCTATCCATGATCCAAAAAAGTTTTAACCAACCCATATTATCATCAACCCAAAAAACAAAAATAAGGCAGCTATAATTTGTCATAAGTTCCTAGCATGTCAATAATCCTCAGATCAAAAGTATAGAGTAAATTAACATAGTTTAGGCTTATCAAACCATTATCCAAAACTAACTTAAGAAAGATACCAAAAATCTAGTTAACTAAAGACCTGGAGAAGAAAAACTAGATAGAAAGTAGATGATTAAGTTTCCTCAATTAGACTCCAAGCCATCTTCAGACCTCCCACTATTTCCTCGACACTATCCTTGGTTAGTTCAGTCTTATCAAACCATTATCCAAAACTAACTTAAGAAAGATACCAAAAATATAGTTAACTAAAGACCTGAAGAAGAAAAACTAGATAGAAAGTAGATGATTAAGTTTCCTCAGTTAGACTCCAAGCCATCTTCAGACCTCCCACTATTTCCTCGAGGCTATCCTTGGTCTCCATATTTCTAGACTGATCAACTTCATCCCTATTTCCAATTTTTCTCTACTACTTTTTGATCTTTCCTTTTCTAGATATATTAGCCATCACTACCATTTTCATTACACCAAAACTAACCCTATAAACATTCCTTATTGCTTCTTGAATAACATGGAACCTATTTGATTTGTCTTATTTCTATAACATCCTTTCAAGTAGCTCCATTCTTGTCTTAATGGCTTTTGTTTCCTTTTCTTTCATATTATCAACAATACAAGGGGTCTCAGTGTTAATTTCATTATCCTCTAGGTTGATATGGATTTCATTCATGTTTTCCTTTCCTTCTACCATGCTTTTCTCCTCCTCCACTTCATGCTCATCCTCTTGTTGATTATATTACCAACTTCATCTTCTTTACTCTAATCCACAATATCATCAGAACTTGACACCTCTTCTAATTTTCAACCTTCACCCAAACTGTCAAGAACATACTCCTTAAAGGAAGTATCTTTCTCATTCCTTTCAACCCTCTTTCCTTTTTTCTTCTCAAGATTCCCAAGAGCTTCCATTTTTTTTTCATAGGAGATTTTGGTTTTCTTACTAGCATCCAAACCTTTGGATGAAGCCAAAGGAAGGTCTGAGTAGACCTATGACCTATGGGGGTAATGGAACCACTTTTTGGGCTTATATCATGATCATCCAAGATTGTTATTATGGTATTTTCAAAGCTAGGTTCTTTTATCAAAAAATTTCTTTTCTTATTGGTGGCATTTTTTTGGGGTGATTTTAAGGAGCAGTAACCATGAAGGCTCCATAACTTTAGGACAAGGGTCCAGGTTGCTTTTTGTTTTTTTTCCCAAGGGAGTGGGGTCAGTTTTTGAGCAATTCAATTTTAACTAAGCTTTTAGGGGTCGGGTTTCTCTCAATTAGATTATGAAATGCATTCATTGTAGGGTGGTAGCAAGGATATACTTTCAAATAGCTCTAATCAAACCTTGATGTAGGGAAAAATTAGCACCATGAGTCAAGCTTTGTTTCAATAATGAGAGGAGGAAAAAAGAAAGGTTTTTTTCTTTTTTCAGATGCCTAATATGGTTTAGGATGGGGTATGGTACCCATGCACGGACTAGAATAGACCCTCTAAAGTAAATTAAATTTCATAACAAAATGAAAAACATTTTGGTAAGGAGGTTGGGGCAACAACCTAGAGTAGTTATTCTGAAATCTATGTGATGTATCTTTGGATTCAAAAAATTAATCAATATAGGTCTGGTAATTATCTATACTCACCTTGGCAATTTTCTTTCCTTCATAATTGAGACTTGTGGCTTTGGCTATCAGCTTATAATCAACTATAAAATGGATCCTACCCAGCTCGACCTCACCATCATTCTATGCAATAGAAAATTATAGCTAAGCTCCTTGTTATAGCCCTCCATGGCTTCAAAGTATGGGGTAAATCTATCACATTCAAAGAGGCTCCATAGGTCCACATTCTACTTTAGGGAGTCATGTTTTATTGGCTTAGTTCTCTTTCTAGGACCTCCCATTGTTTCTTCCCTAGTAAGATATTCCTTGTGCATAATTAGATAATCCACACTTAGACCCTTCTCATCCTCAACAAAAACCACCAAGAGTTCAAAATTTTGAACTTTGATAGTAACTTGGGGGTTTTCATTTGGAATAGTGGCAAATCAAATAATTTTGCAATAATTTTAAAAAGATTGTGATGTTCACACAAAAATAATTCACATCTTCCAAACAAACCTTTATTGGAAAGGAAAGCACCCTAGCCAATAAGACACATAACTAATCTTTCTTGATTATCCTCCATTTTGTCAGCACTAACACATGTGAAAACGTCCCATTGATAATCCTTTACAATATTTTTATGGGTTTAGATAGTTAATGTCATTACATGATGTATATCAAGCTCCTTTTATTTTTGAATATTACAAGAGACTTCTAAAAGTTCATTAATTTTTGTCTTATTTTTTTTATATTGCTGAAGATTTAACATCTTTCATTATTAGAGTACCCCAAATCCCAATTCACCAAATTACCTTTCTCCATTATGAATAGGGTAATGATTATCATGACAACTTGGTAACTATCTGAGTGCTCCATCATCAAAAAACTATTTCCATGATCCATATAGTATTACTTAAAAGCCCAGATTTATCTTTGTATATAATCTCCTTGATCTAACTTGGAAATTGGTATAAGTTCCAAAATTTCCACTTCGATTGTCTAAGGAAAATATTTTCCATTGCATCTACAACCATATTACCCTCCCTAAAAACATGTTCAATCTTATACTTTTGAATTTTTTTTTATCATATTTCTACAATAATCTAGGATATCCTTCACATAAACTATTAAAATAATTGGAGGTGATCTCACCACCTCTATCATACCATAAGCACTATATTTTCAAATTCATTTCATTCTTAACCATAGATTTGAATTCTTTAAACTTATCTAGAGCTTTTGATTTTTCTATGAGAAATGTCATCCAAGTCATTCTAGAATAATCTCCAATAAATAACATGGAGTACCTATCACCATGTGAGCTTGGGTATGTGCAGGATCATCATGGAAAAAATAGGCTTAAGTGGCAAAAAATTCAAAAAAATCAGAGTTAGGCAACTTGATGTAAAAATTTGAATAAGTTATCTATATTATTTCATAAATATGTAAGAATAGAATATGCAGAAAATTGAATGTAGTTTCTAAACTACTAGGTTTATTTTAAAAAACAAAAATCTATTTGGTGAAAATTTGAAATTTTAATGCAGTAGTACTTAAATTTCAAGGAAAAATAAGAAGTAGGTGTTTGTCTGACCACCCTAACCACAATAAAATGATAATTATTTTTATAATATTTTATATAACTAGAGGACTCATGTTCGGATGTGATGCATATTTTTTTCTATTTTTTTAAGTAAATAATTAATTATGATTTTTTATTACAATTTTAAAAAATATAAAAACTCGATGTCTAACCACCTTAACTTGGTCAAAACTTCATGAAATTTATTTTTCTTTTTAATCCTATAGTATGTGAAGCATAGAATGTGATGCATGTTTTGGATTAAAAAATGTGATACCATTTGAAAGCTATAGATTTCTTTCAATCAGCCTATCAATCAACACTTTAGTCATAATTCAAATAGAAAATGAATAATAATTATTTATTAAATTCAAATAAAGCATAATTTATATTGGTGGAAAGCTGAGAATCGTTTAAAAACCCTTTGATTTATCATCAATTTTGGGTAAAAAAAGTCGTCAACCACATACCCTACAAATACCCATCATATTGCCACTTTTTGGCCCATCATGATCCCTGCACATAGGGTGTGTGCAAGAAGTTGAGTCCACTTTTTGGCCAAAAAGTGGAAGTGTTTTTCCTAATTTTCAAAATTTGACACATTTGACCTTAAAATTTAAGCACTTAGAGATGAAATCTTTAAAAAAGTCACTAATCATAAAATGCAGTGCTCAGAGTCTAGTTTCCAAATATGTAATTTATTTCAATACCTAGATTGTACAAATTGAGTTTTAATAGGCATTTCTAGAAACCACTTTTTAAAAGTCATTTTTTTACCATACCATGCACGTGTACGACATCCATATTTTGACTTAAATTATCGTATTTTTCTAAATCCTTTTGGGAAAAGTTTTATGACTCACTGAAACTTGTTCTTGATATTTTTTTGTAATTTTTTATTGAATTTTTTTTGTTAAATTTTTATTAGGCAGATTTGTTGTTTTGAAAAATCGTCATGTACAACATGCATAAGATGACCTAAACTTATCATTTTTTGATTTTTTTTTTAAATTGAAAATAATTGTTTGAAGTTTGTTCTTGTGCAATCTGTTTGTCAAAATGTTATGTTGATCAAAAGTTATTAAAATAGTAAAAAACCCTGATATTTAAAGTTTATGGACCAATTTTATTAGAAATTAATTGAAAAATAGAAAAAATAATCCAATTGCAAAACAAATTACATATTTAGAATCTGCATTGTTTCATCTAAAATGGGTTTTAATTTTATCAGAAAATTTTGCAACAAAGGTCGTCAGCCATATGTCCAAAGTCAGTATTTTTCTTTGATATTGTTAGGACCTTCAAATTGCACGTCAAACCAGGTTAAAGGCTTAGGTTCAGACTTCCAATGCTTTTCTCGAACCAAAAACCCAGGAAAAAACCCGACCACAATGCAAAAAAAACATTCAAATTTTAAAAAACGGGATCGCGACTATAAAATGGGATCTCGTTTATGAATAAACAGGATCCCGTCTTATAATTGGGATTCCATTTCCTAATCAACAATATTCGGACTATTGTGAAGGAAATAGGATCCCATTTTATAAATGGGATCCCGTTTCCTGACCAACGGTCCCAACATTCAATGCCGACGAACGGGATCCCACTTCTTATAAACGGGATCCCATTTTATACTAAGTAGGATCCCATTTATTTTATTTAAATACACTACAAAAAATTATTGTGAAGTTTGCAACTTCACATGTACGACCGAGAGAAGTAAAAGTATTTTTTTTAATAAGTTATTCTATTTACAGGTGGTGAACTTGATTTTTAGTTGATTTTATCAAACGGGGCATCATCTATACCATTTTTCAAGTGGAATTGTGTTATTTTTGTGCTTGTTTGGAAGAAAAAAAGGTTTCAATTTGCAATATGGATTGAATTTTTCAAAGGGGGCATGAAGAAAACAATTTGTAAAGTGGAATTGTGGTAGTTTTCTACTTGTTTTGAGGAACACAAGATGAAGAATTTTTTCCTAATAGGTATTCAACTTCCAATTTGGATTGAATATTTTGAAGTATTTCACTATTAACATTCATTTGTGCTTGAGAATTTTATAATTATGGGAGATAAAGCTCGTAATAAGAGAAGGAAGACATTGACTCCTCAAGAACTTGAAGCAAATAGAGAAAAAGAGAGACAAAGACAAAGAGAAAGAAAAATGAGAATGAAATCAATGAATGATGGTGGAGCAACCAATTCAACAACTATTGAAGATGAAAACATTGAGGATACCATGGTTGTAGATGAAGCTAATTTTCAAGGATTCAATTTAGAGAAGAATATGATTATACCAACAAGTCCTACTATGTCTTCAAATCCCTCTTTGAATGCTATGGAGAATGTTTCAATATGCACAAATCCAGGTACAACTTCAAATCTGTAAGAGTTGTTGATGAACTTGAGCACCCAGGATCACCTGTAAAACCAAGATAAACCTTCCACATGAGAGCAGCAAGAGATAAAATGTTGGAATATAGTGCAATAACAAAAGGATGTTATTATCACACACTAAATGATACAATATGCCTCAACTCTCCCTTGAATTGATTGAGCTATTATGCACTCATCTAGGCTAGACTTGGACTAGATTTGAACTAGATAGGAGGGAGAGGTGAATGCTAATTATATAGCACAATATGGTGTCACGTCTCAGACTTTGATGTTGTTTTGTCCATGGCTTTGTGTGGATTTATTTTATGAATGATGGTGTGTGTTAGAATAATATGATATATTACGATGCTTTGGTGTGTGGAAATGTGAAAAGTATTTACTTTTGAAATTATGAATGCATTTTATTTTGAAAATATGCAAGATAGAACAAAATAGAAGTATTGATTTAATTATTACTTTGATTTATATCTCTATATCGATTACTGATACAATTTCGTTGTTGCGTGCCTGAGTGCACTTGAGTTGCAGGTGGTCGAAGACCAAGAGTGTGATTGAGGAAAGAAGGCTAGCTTCTCGATAGGGTAAAAGAGGAAGAACTCTCGGTCACACACACAACACCTAGAATCATATAGTTGCATTTAGGCAATGTCTATTCTAAATGGATTGCTTTGAAATTATTTGCAAAATAAATAGTAAATGGATAAAATAAATAAATAATAAAATAATAACATAAATGTAATTTAATTATTAATTGTAGTTTTAAAGGATTTATGGTTTTAATTCTATTTAAATTGTGATATTTAAATAATGAATTAATTACAAATTAGATGGAATACTTATTTAAGGAGTGAGTATTTTTAAGTTACTCTCTAAATCTTTTGTGCAAGAAATTGTGAATGATTTCCTATATTTTTCCTATTTATAAATTTGAAATTTTAAATGCATATATTTCTTAACTATATTTATTTTAAATTACAAGATTAGGGTTAAGTGAGAGAAAGGAAATTAATATTAAATAGGAAAAGGCATTCCCAGAAGGAAAAAAAATGGTTCTTGAAATGGTTTCTTGAAAACACTTTCCTCTGCAAGTTTGTTTTGGTTATTTTAATGGCTGCCAAGAAGATGTTTCATCTGTCAATTTCGAAGGATTGGAAGAAATCTTTGGAGAATTAAGAAGGAAATTAAGCAATTAGGAAGGCAGTGAAGGAGGAGAACTTTTCCAGAAAACTCAGCTAGGAGGAGGCAGGAAGGAATTCTGAGCATCTTCAGCTGGAGGATTTTAACCAGGTTTTTCATTATCTTTTTCTTTTGTTGAGTTACAGAAAATAGTTTAAGAAATTGACTGCAAGAATTTGTGGAATTGCATGCAAACCGTATTTTAAATTTGGGAAAAACTCTTTTGTCTGCTCAGCTAAATGTTGTCCAATTTGTCCATATAAGTCTGAGGTTTTACCTCTTTTGCATTCTGAACATTGAGATTCTGCTCCTTATTATTGATGAAATTTCTGGGAATAACGAAATATAAACTCAAATTTTCATATATATATATATATATATATATATATATATTTAAACACAGAAAGATTCTATGTGTATTTTTTTTTCCTGAAACGTATCAAAGTCTGATTGAAATTTACAGTACCTCGTAGTTTTCACTGAAAAGTTTTGTGAGCTTTCATTTGTTTCATTGAATGGGGGAGAGGATATACCTAGCCCCGTCCCAAGGGAAGGGACAGAGCTGTGGGGAGGTCGGCACCCTCCATAGGCCGCGGCCTGTGGAGGAGGCATGGTCTCCTCACAGCCCACGCCCTCCCCTTTGTGAGAGGCGTGGCCTCCAAACTCTAAAATGATCTTCGTTATATGTTTCAAACTTTGGATTTATATTTCAATAGCATACTGTGTATTCTGTGCGGCAGAGTTACATGGAATGATAAGTATATAAATACAGTTATATATATATATATATATGCACACACAGAGCTGTGTAAATATATATATATATAAATGTGAACTTACACAGATATATCCATCTGCAGATTATGATATATTTCAGACAAACATATTTATATAAACATCTCAGTATCCTTGAAGCTGGAAATATGAAAATGTAGTTCTTGGAAACATGCAAAATTGGTGATTTCTTTTTGGTCACATATTCTTATGTTGCATATAGATGTAGATTTTTGAATATTTGCATACAATAGAAAACATAGATACAAATATGCAAACCTCTGTCTTTCTGAGAGAATTATCCTGTTTCTGAATATTATTTAACCAGAAATTTGTAGCAAATTGGAAATTTTACTTTCAAATCAACTTGAATCTTGAAGATATAGAAATATACATAAATCTGAGAACACTGTTTTTAAATAGAAAATTATTACTTCTACTTGTGGTAATACACTGAAAGTACCATGATGTACATACAATTCTTTACATTTAAAAAAAAACCAAACTTGAGCAAAGAACACTCAAGAGGGTAGCTTGAACTGAAAACAAATCTTTTATCAAATAGAAGGAAACTTGTTGACATTGTGATTTTGCTGAGAAAAAGAACAGATTTTATTTTAAATTTTGTAACTTTAAATCTACTTATTTGATTCAAACAATTAGAGAATGAACTCAAGAGATGCTTGAAAACTCTCTTTTACACTTTAAAGATAGATGATTTTCACTGCAAATGTGAAAGGGAATTAGTTTGTTAATCATATTATGAATATGGAATATGAAAGAATTATTTTTAGAATAAATGAAATGCATGAAGCATATAAGAAAAATGCATAATTTTCTATTTTTGCACCTTATATTGTATTTTGGTAACTTCCGGGACAGGATGTCGAAGGTGGGTCCATAGAGACAGTAGTTTTACCTTTTCTGAAACTACCACTTGTTTTTATTTATGCTTGGCCAAGCACTTGTACCATTGAAATAGATGGATTTGTTTTAAAAGCCTAGAAATATATGTATTTAAGTCTTTGCCACCTCCTATTGCAAGAAATATGTTTTCTCATGTTAGAAATGCATATAGGCACCAGGCATGCATCGAGAGTTCCCTCCTGTTTTATTGTTTCAGTTTGCTAGACTCCTTATGCAGGGCTGGGGATTTCTTTGAGTTAGGAAGGAACCCGGGGAAGTCATGTACTTTGTGGTTGGGCGGAAAAGGTGCCTCAATCACACTCTTGGCCCCAACTCGCAAGAAGACCAATGGTGTCACGGCGGTTGGAGGATCCGAGTTTTTATTTTACTATTGATGTACTTGTGTATCCTACTGGAATGGCTTGTAAAGCCCATTGTAAAATGTAATTGTATTTGACACTTGATACTGCAACATTGAAATAGATGTGTTATTAAGATTTTGATGTAGCATTGATACAAATGTATTTATTGAAGTTATTGATCTCACTTGAATGTCAATAATTATTTATTGGTTTATTGATCACTTTTGAGCATGGTTGAATGTTTATGTGAAAATGCATTGATATACTTGGCCATGTGCTTAATCATGATGAAATGTAATTGCTATATTTAATATACAAGAAAAGCAATTTAGTTAGCTCTTTTGCATTGAGTTTACTTTGGAAACTCCTATTAATGGCATTATTTACTTGTAAACCTTTTAAAGCGAAATGGACTTTTTAAAATGCTTTTGCTCATCTCGTAAGTGTTACATACGGGAAAATAATTCCAAGAGGGGTAATAACTCCCAAATAACCAAATTAGGTGGGAGTTATGCCTACTTGAAAAATTCCAAACATGTGGGATAACCTACTCAGAAAGAGATAGATGAGTGGTTTTGTGAGGTGGCATATAAGGCCAAAAGAGGGTGTGAAACTCAACCACCCAAGTGTGAGTGGGAGCAACACATGTAATCAATGGATTACGTCATGTGTCCTCACATAAACCACATCTCCTATAACCTAAGGTATGCTTAATAATGTGTAGGAAAAATAATATTAAAAAACCTACACTAACACCCCCCCTTAAGCATAGCTTAGGTGGGTGAAAGGATGAAATAATGCAAAGATGGGTCCTGACGACAAGGCCATGTTAGGTACCCATGTACATTGATGAAACCTCTCAAAACATGAGAAAGAGAAAACCTGTAGGACAAAACTCTCCCCCAAGAGAGAAGAAGAGAGACCATGTAGTCCCCCAATGTAGAATCTCTTGCATTGTTGGTGAATGCTCCACACAAGAAGCTAAAGATGATCCAAGATCGCTGAACAATATTCCTCCCCTTAGGAAGAAAGAAAACCAAGGATGTATGTAGGATATCTTCCCATTCCTGAAAGGAATATGAAGGAAGAATGATGAAAATGTATGATGTCTTTGAACTTTTCTCAGGTGTCCCCATGTCGATGCTAAAAGTTGTCACCATCAAATCAAGTGTTCTAGGCCACACTGCAGAAGATGACAATCCAGAACCTAGTGGAGATGGATGTAGAACAAAATCTAAAGACAAATGTGCCTCCTCCAAATGCTACTCAAAAGTATCCACAATCATGCCAAACTGTGATGAATGATCATGTAGAGAATGAACAAGAGGATCCAACATTTCCTCCACAACAATTGAAGAAGGATTAACTTCATGAAAGAGAAGATGAATGTCATGAATAGTGTCTCCCAAGTCTGAAACATGAGACTCCATAAATAAACCTGCAATGTCTGTCAAGTAGTCATCCGAAGTAGCTATATCTGGAAGAAAATGTGTATCCTATTGCATTGAATCACAAGAAGCCATGAATGTAGCAACACAAGTATCTTCAGATGCAACAATAGATGAGGATGTTATCTCAATAGGAGGAGGAGAAGCAAGAAGAGAAGTCTCTTTGTCAACTAGACATTCAAGACATTTGTTATCCTCAAGCTCCTCTAAAGTATCATCATCATAGGGTATATTATTAGCATCATCAAGGGGAATTAAACAATTTGCAATAGGATCATCTGGGAATAGAGAGATATGATGGTCTCCAAACATCTCCTAATTCTTGGTCCAAAGTGTGTGTGGGCACTCCATATGTGAGATCTCCACATAAATATCAACACCAATATATGTACCAATTAATCCTATAATGTGATCATTATTATTACCCCAAAATGATTGCTTCCAAGGTGTGTTTGGTTCAGGTATGAGCCCATAAAGGTATGGCAAGAGCTTAAGCAACCTGAGATGTGTCAGGATACCATTCTTCCAAGACTCATAATTATCCTTATTCAACATTACCATAGAAGGATGAATAGAAAAAGCCATGATACCTCCTCAACTGGTCAACACAAAAGAATCAACTACAAGATTACCCCCCTAAATTCACTCAATCATGATCCCCCCCCAGAGAAAATTTAATGGTGGCACTTTATAATTAGTGAATTTACAATTCTGGAGTAATTTTCCAGAGTTTTACAATGTCCAAAATTAGACCCAAATACTGAAAGTACAAAATAATCTCAAAATCAGAACCTCAAAATAGCACCAATGCATAGTGCTCAAAAAAATATCAACTTTCAAAAAAAGAATCACCTTGATCCGAGGTCATATGTGAAAGTTATAGCCGTTTGAAGTTCCAAAAACGAGAACTGTCCTTCAGATCTACTGATAAAACTGATTTTCTGGAAAATTCGGATCACTTGAGAAAAAATGGATCATACCACTGCAAAATTTACAAAATTCTACCCAAAATAAAAAATAATTGCTTTGAAAAAAGAGCTCGTATGACTGAATTATGGCCCTCCAAAGATTGACTGCAAAATAAAAAATGCAATTGGAGAGGGGGTCTGCTAAAATGTTCCGATTTAGTTTTTGCCAAATATACAACCTGTATGTAGAAACTCGCAATGACCCAGATGGTTTTTTTCTGCTACAAACGAAACCCATATTGCGGATTTCTTTAAAATATAAAAAAAATATGGATCTAGTGTTAAAAAAACACCTTTAGCAACATAAAATGACCCCAACAACCAAAAAATAGCATGAAAAGGTAGAATCAGCTACTTAAGACAAGTAAAGGCATGCTAAAACCTGCAATACTGATTAAAACACTCAAAAATCTCTCAAATTTGAGAAGGGGCTTGCAGATCTGACGCTCTGATACCATGTAAGGGTTGTTGATGAACTCGAGCACCCAGGATCACCTGCAAAACCAAGATAAACCTTCCACATGAGAGCAACAAGAGATAAAATTTTGGAATATAGCGCAATAACAAAATGATGTTATTATCACACACTAAATGGTACAATATGACTCAACTCTCCCTTGAATTGATTGAGCTATTATGAACTCAGCTAGGCTAGACTTGGACTAGATTTGAACTAGATAGGAGGGAGAGGTGAATGCTGATTATATAGCACAATATGGGAAAATAATTCCAAGAGGGGTAATAACTCCCAAATAACCAAATTAGGTGGGAGTTATGCCTACTTGGAAAATGCCAAACATGTGGCATAACCTACTAAAAAAGAGACAGATAAGTGGTTTTGTGAGGTGGCATATAAGGCCAAAAGAGGGTGTGAAACTCAACCACCCAAGTGTGAGTGGGAGCAACACATGTAATCGATGGATTACACCATGTTTCCTCACATAAACCACATCTCCTATAACCTAAGGTATGCTTAATAATGTGTAGGAAAAATAATATTAAAAAACCTACACTAACAAAATCCACATGTTAGTGAAATGGTAAATTTGCATGTAGAAGTTTTACAAGATGCTATACTTAATTATGTTGACATTGATTATATTCAAAGAGATGAAAATTTTATAGAATTAGTTAAAAACAAAAAATAAAAATCTTTTGTTGCAAATGAAAACGAAACATGTAGTTTTGATGAAAATTAAAATGAAAATGAAAACCGTTTTGTTGATGAAAATGAAGATTAAAATGAAAATGAAAACCATTTTGTTGATGAAAATGAAAATAAAAATAAAAATGAAAATGAAAACCATTTTGTTGATGAAAATGAAGACGAAAATGAAAATGAAAACTGTTTTGTTGATGAAAATGAAGATTGAAATGTAAATGAAGATGAAGATGAAGATGAAAATGAAGATGAAAATCTAGAATGTGATGTTGAATTTAATGAAAATACTTTTTTTTTAAAATTGGAAGTGGTGTTTTCGATAATCTTCCTGGTCAAATTTCTTGGAGGCAAATAAGAACACATGTGAATAGAATATACACCTAATTCTTTTATCATAAAAAAATTGCATTTCATTGTCAAATAATGATGCAATTGATGAGAATGCAAAAAATGAGGAAAGTAATGAAAAGGTTATTCTTTTATGTTAAACTAAAAAGAAAAGATCAATCATTAAAACATGTTATGTCTATTGTTGCTAGTGCCATTCAATCTATTGGGAAAAATAGTTGATCTAAAGATAAAAACGTAGCAAGAAGAGATATAACTACTGCTATAGTTAATAAAGAAACTTTGAATAAAAGAATGGTAAGCAATATTAGTGAATTTTAAAAAATACATCCTCAAACATTACTAAGAGCGGAAAAAAGAAGAGAAAGTATATAAAATGATCCTATCAATCAATGTTGGAGTTTTAGTGGATGACTATCGAGGTCTGATATAAAATTGAATGTTGAAATTAAATCTTTGATCAAAAAATATTGGCATGATAATACTAGGGTTTCATCTAATGCTAGAGATGTTTTAAAATTAAGGGAGGGGTCCAAAGTTCACAATCCTCACCCAAAACACCTATTAGATACAACACAAACTAAATTTTATAGAAAATTTTGTAGCGATTCAGTGTTACCTGGTAATATTAAAATAATTCAAAGGTCTTTTAAAAAATGTAAACCCTGGTATGTAAAAATTAATAAGCAACAAATATCTTGTTGTTCTAAAATACATTTTCATTTTCATTATTTTTATGATGTTTTTCGATATATATGTTGTACCTTGCATACTAGCATGATTATACAAGATTGTGGTATTGATATACCACCTGAAGCAATAAGAGATTTTATTTCAAGTTTGTTTTGTAAAAAATATAATGATAAATTATTTTATTTAAGTTCTTGTATTTCTAGACAATGCATTAAGTGTGGAAATCTTTCATTTTTAAGAATTTGTTTGCATGAAAGTGTTGATCATGATTTTGGACAACAATTAGTAGATGTCAAAAGATTTAGGAATTTTCACTATTCTTTAAAAGATGGAAAAGTAGGAAAGCATTGTGATTTAGTTACAGAAAAAGTTAGTGTGCATGCATGTATGAGTGAATTTAATAATAAAATTGTACCAAAATATGTCATGCACTCTGAACATGCTCAATGGATTGATGGCCAATTTTACACATGTAGAAACACATTTCCAATTGGTACTATACTTTCAGTGGTTGATTTTGTAGATAATTATACTCTCGCTCTGCAAAAGGAAATTCAATCTCAATATTATAATTCAGTGCAAGTAGCTATATTTGTCCATATTGTTTATAGACATGTAGATGATAGCACTAAGGATGATAGAATTTTTTTGAGGGAGTATCATTTTTATTTGAGTGACAATCGGTTACACTCATCAAAGTTTGTTCAATATTGTTTTAGTATATTTTATAGAAATTTAAGAGAAAGAGGAATCCATATGAAAGAACACCTCATATGGTCAGATAATTGTAAGGGGCAGTTAAAAAATGCTAGAATGTTCTATTGGTTAAGTAGGGTTCACAAGGAACTTAATGTCCAGCATATATGGAGTTTTTTTTAAGCTGGGCATGGTAAAGGAGAACATGATGGAGCTCATGCATGTCAAAAGAATTCTTGCTAGAGAACAATTAAAATTTGAGGATTCAGTAAAATTTGAAAATGCACATGAGATTGTGGATTGGTGTAGTATAAGATTATTTGTACCTGGTTTGAGTGATTACTCTATAGTTCATCGATTCTTTTGGTTGGTGGAAGAAGAGAACATTGTATCTAGAGTTGATTGTGAGACAATTAGTGGATCTAATAAATGGCATTCATTTAGGAGTGCGATAGCAAGCACATGGACAATTTGGACAAGGGAGCTTGCATGCTTTTTCCAGTTTTGTATCTCAGGAGATTGGGAAGCTTGAGAAAATACATAATGGGTTGAACATTGGGAACAAAGATCATTGACACTTGAAGAAGCACATAATCAATATGAAAGAACTATTGAAAAAAATGATCAATTGTTTGCATCTGAAGATTCTGACCGTGTTTCAGACCTTGTACAAGAAGGTAATTTTAATTCAATTTATTTCATTTTATTTCACTTTATTAAGTTATTTTGTAATACTAAATTTTTTATATGGATATGCACAAGTTATTAAATTGAATTTTGTTGGGAGGACATGTGTATGTTATTATTGCACCTAAGGGGAATGAAGAGCAAACCAAATATTGGTTGGCTTGTTGTGTTGAAACTATACATAAGTTGATAACACCTCGAGAAGATGATGACGGCTTTCATTATCCAACAGGTACGATGATCCCCTTAAGACACCTCCTTAAGCAAATTTTGATAACAAGTTTTAGATCCCCTTAAGCATTTTTTTAGAACAAGTCTTTGATCCCCTTAAGAAAATTTTGAGAACTTATTTGATGATGGTTTTTGAACATGTTTTCCAATAGGATTGGTGGTGGTTGTTGGCACTTGGCTAGGAAAAATACTTGAGAAGAAAGAATGGTCTACCTACATTCGAAGACTATGAAACACATAAAAAGATTATGCATTATTCACATTTGGTGGTGGCAACAAATATAAAACTAGAGTGGTATCATGGTATACCTTCAAAAAAATTGCTATGGTTAATTTCTATGGAAGAGCATGAGGCAATCATAGATGCATTGCAAAAAAGAGAGGATGCAAATGGTACAATGGAACCTAATGTTGATCAATGTCTTGTGCGAGTGTACTAAGGGAACCTAATGTTGAGACCAAAGCTTGATGATGTACAGGTGCAGGAATGGGAGGACCAAGAGCAACAACAAGGGGTTTCACATGCACGGGGCATTAGGGATCAACCCTTGCCCCTAATCTCTATTGTGGCATGCTGCCACCAACACCCTGAAATGATCTAAAATCAAAATAATTAGGCTTTTGCCCCAAAACAAACTCTAAATATAGTTTTCTCAAAAAATACAATGGGAACTCCCAAAAAGCATGTGGGGGACTATCAAAAACCATTTACCATCGATCCCAAAAATTTACACTCATCTGCAGATGTATGCACCACCTCATGGATATTCTAGATTTGTTGGCTAGAATGGGTTGTCAAGTAACGGGGTCAAGAAAGTAGGGGGCTAGATAGGATTTCATTATTTTAAGGTCTAATATTTGTTTGTAAGAGATACCATCAGAATTAAATTGTCTCATTTTTTCTCTGTCTCGTCGATGCCTATCAAGATCAGAATCGATCATCCTGATGGCATCAACAACGTTTTGCATTGCAGATGCAAAATGTCTCACATGTGGAGGAATCAATGCTTTACTTTGCATAACATTGATTTGATTTTGAAAGGATGCAACTTGATCATTTATTCATGCTCTCAAGTGAGCCTCGTCAGATGCGATAGGTGTTGGATGTGGCATATTAGGTGGAGGGGGAGGTGGAGGTGGATGTGGTTGTGGTTGTGGCTGAGGTGGTGGATTGATGATATGATCAATGTTAAAATCATCCATGATATGCTCGATATAAATGTGCACCTGCATTAAATGATAGAAAATAGTCCATGTGCATACATATATTAAGATCATATATTTAATTGAAATAGGATGAGCAACATATATATTAAGATCATATATTTAATTGAAATGCACATATATATACATTAATTGTTCAACTCAAGAGCAGGTCCATACAAAATTCAAAATTAAATGTATGTACATGTACATTTAAAATAAAAAATATGATGCATAATTTGCATGCGTACAAATCATTAAACTAAACTACATGTACATACATAGAAATTTCAAAATTTAAAAACTATATATGCAAATTTTTAATACATGCACATACATACTAAACAATAAAATTGAAACATTCACAAAATCTCATTTTATGTCTAACACACACACACATATATATTACAATTTTTCAGTAGGAGAAATCATGATCTAGTAGATAGTCATAAAATATATACTATTATATACTATTCATTATAAGATCATAAATTCCACCAAATTCATAAATCCATGTCACTAAAAATATCCATGTAGAACCAAAATCATAAATTCATGTCACTAAAAATATCCATTTGGAACCAAATTTATAAATTCATCACACGAAATATCCATCATTCACCAAATTTATAAATTCATAACTATTTAAGACCATTGTTTTAATTTATAAACTATTATGGCTCTCTACTGCATAGATCTTCATTTCTTTGTGTTTTCCTTTTCAAAATCAAGAGTTTTCCTCTCCTCTAGCCATTGTCGATGATCATCTATGATCCCATCCATATCCTTGACAACATCAACAAGGGTTTGCATCCTAGATTCAAACATCCTCACAGGAGGTGCGACACATTCTTCATTTTGAATAATGTTGATTTGATCTTAGATGGTTCTAACAGAAGCATTGATTTGTGCTTGCAAACGAGCATGTTCATTGATTTCAGGTGGTGGAGGTGGGGGGTTATGAGGTTGAGTGGGTGGAGGTGGAGGTGAAGGTGTTGGAGATGGATGGCGTGGAGGTGGATTGTGAATATTATTGAATGGATCCATGTGATCTTTAAGATATGAGTGAACCTGCATTAGATTTGTAATTTCAAGATGTAAGATACATGTTTAGGATATACCTTTAAACCATTCAATATAAATGGCCTTAAATAATTGAATAAAAATGATAAAATTATATGTAAGCCTCATGTATATGTCTAAGGCACATGTTACTTGAATGAAAATACAATTAACTATTGATATTGTATAATCTTGCAGGATCTTATTTGGTTGGGCCTTGGACAAATTTGATCACCAAATTTTAAGAACTTCTTTGATCCCCTTAAGAAATGTCATATTGGAACCCCTTAAGAAATCAAATTATTATTTAGGGTGATAGGATGGCTTAAGGGGATCTACATCTAGTGAGGTCCTAGGAGAAAATGACATGGCTCAAGTGAATAAAATTTGGTGAAGTTTCCCAAGGAAACCAAAATTCATTAAGAACCTTTAAAGAAAAAATGATGCCTTTAGGGTTTAGGGTTTAGAATTTATAGTTTAGGGTTTAGGGTAATAGGATAGCTTAAGGGGATCTACATGTAGTAAGATCCTAGGAAAAAATTACATGGCATAAGGGAATGAAATTTGGTGGAGTTTCCTAAGGCAACCAAATTTCATTAAGAGCCTAAGAAAAAATGATGGCTTTAGGGTTTAGGGTTTAGACTTTAGAGCTTAGGGTTTAGGGCAATAGGATAGCTTAAGGGGATATATGTAGTAAGATCCTAGGAAAAAAATACATGGCATAAGGGAATGAAATTTGGTGGAGCTGCCTAAGGCAACCAAATTTCATTAAGAGCCTAAGAAAAAATTATGGCTTTAGGGTTTAGGGTAATAGGATAACTTAAGGGGATATATGTAGTAAGATCCTAGGAAAAAATTACATGGCATAAAGGAATAAAATTTTGTGGAGTTTCCTAAGGCAACCAAATTTCATTAAGAGGTTAAGAAAAATGATGTCTTGCGGGTTTAGGGCTTAGACTTTAGATTTTAGGGTTTAGGGTAATAGGATAACTTAAGGGGATATATGTAGTAAGATCCTAGGACAAAATTACATAGCATAAGGGAATGAAATTTGGTGAATTTTCGTAAGACAACCAAATTTCACTTTAAGATCCTAGGTAGGACAAAATGAATGGTTTAGTGTTTAGGGTTTAGAATTTGGAGTATTTAATGAACTTGCAAGTTAGTGAAGAACATTTTCTTGTGGAATAGTTGATTGAGATCTACTCTTGTTTCAACTAACCAGCCTAGAGCATGATGGCAACTTTGATCACAAATTTTAAGAAATTCTTTGATCCCCTTAAGAAATCAAATTATGATTTAGGGTGACAGGATGGCTTAAGGGGATTTACGTCTGGTGAAGTCCTAGGAGAAAATTACATGGCTCAAGTGAATAAAATTTGGTGAAGTTTCCCAAGGCAACCAAATTTCATTAAGAGCCTTTAAAGAAAAAATGATGGCTTTAGGGTTTAGAATTTAGACTTTAGAGTTTAGGGTTTAGGGTAATAGGATAACTTAAGGGGATGTACATGTAGTAAGATCCTAGGACAAAATTAAATGGCATAAAGGAATGAAATATGGTGGATTTTCCTAAGAAAACCAAATTTCACTTTAAGGTGTTGGGTAGGACAAAATGAATCATGGTTTAGTGTTTAGGGTTTAGATTTTATAGTTTAGGGTTTAGGGTTTACAAAACTTAGGGTAAATTTTTGGTGCCCCTTGGAATATTTAATGAAATTGCAAGTTAGTGAAGAACATTTTATTGTGGAATCATTGATTGAGATCTACTCTTGTTTCAACTGACCAACCTAGATCATGAAATCTCATTCATATTATAATCTTACATAATCTTATTATTGTTAAATTTGGTTGCCTTGGGAAACTTCACCAAATTTTAAGAACTTCTTTGATCCCCTTAAGAAAATTTTCATACTGGGACCCCCTAACAAATCTATTTACAATTTAGGGTGATAGGATGGCTTAAGGGGATCTAGATGTCTAGTGAGGTCCAAATTTAGTCATACTATAGCCTCATTGGTTCCATCTAGCTTTGGGTCAAAAGTGTTTACCCCTTTAATTAAAAAAATATCATGTTAAAAATGAATTATTCTATACATATCACAAAAATAACAATAATCTTAAATTTAACCCATACTCTAACCATAATAGAATGCTAAATGATCCCCACCCCTAACCATATCCGAATTGAATTGTAAACCTAATTAAAACTTAATTGAATTATGACATTTACCTAATCTTAAATGTATTCCTATATTATATTATATTAAATTATATTATATTAAATTATATTATATTTAAATTAATTTATATTTGTATTATAATTATATTAATATTTATTATATATTCCTAATTGTAACCTAACTATTTACTACAAACCTAATTGAATCTTAAGCCTAATCCTCATTAAAACCCCAAGTAAATTGTACCATTACCTATCCTTAATTGTAATCTTATATTATATTTTATGATATTAAATATATATATTATTTAATATATTATATTAAATATAATATATTAAATAATATAAATATTTAATTATATTTCTTTTATATGAATCATCCTCCTATCTCTAAATTGTAATAATAACATGTAGTTCCTCCAACCTATCATCATGTACCTCCTCCATTTACCATGTAATAGGTGTACCTTGTAGGTGTTAAATGGTTCCATCTTGGTCTCCTTATTGATGCATTTCTATCCTTCCACATAAATCTATATAGTATCAAAATATAGGTAATTTTATGGCTACTGAATCTCTCTTAATTGCTAAAAATTCCATTATGATTGAGGATAGGTGGATTATTATCTAGGATCACATCTTAAAAATCCTATAGAGGTCATGTGGTATGTGTTTCTTAATACAATTATTCCTATACAAACCTCTTTCCATGTATTATCAACTCTCCTATATAATAGACACCTTCCTAGATTTAAATTTCATATGATATATATGTACCCAAGTGTTTCCAATTGGAATTGCTATAATTATACTTTTATGGCATTCTAGATATTCAAAATAGTTTTCATAAATCTACCAAATAGACCCATTCTTGACATTGAACCTACATAATTTTAAGTATGTCCAATGAAAGAAACTTTACCCATAGCACTCTCACTCATGCTCTCAGTTTTCTTCCAATTCAATTTAGAACCCTAATGATCATGTCTAATTGTCATAGAGAGTGAGTGAAGAACATTTTCTTGTAGAATTAAGCAATGCAAATGATTTTTTTTGAGCTCAAAATTATCTAGTTTTCAAAATCAAAATGATTTGTTCGATTTCAATTTAGGGTTTTAACAGTTTTTTTTGTTGTAATTCAATTTAGGGTTTCAATTTCTAAACAATTAGGGTTTTTAATGCAATTTTTTTTGTTTCAATTCAAACTAAGGTTTTCAAATTCAATTTTTTTCGTTTGATTTGAATTCAAGGTTTCAAAAAACTTGATTAGGGTTTGTAAATGCAATGTTTTTATTTCATTTCAATTTCTAGGGTTTTGAAATGCATTTTTTTTTGTTTTGTTTCAATTAGGGTTTTCAAATTCAATTTTTTTTGGTTTAATCAAACAATTTAGGTTTCAAAAGTTAAATTTTGTTTGTAAAACACAATTCAAGGTTTATTAAAAAACCTTTAGGTTTCATTGCATTTTTTCATCTATTTTTACAATTATTCATTTCTACTATAAAAATTTAAAAAAATCTCAAAACATAAAATAAATTTAAAAAAAAATGCTAAATACACTTCTTTTCTTCAAAATTTCAATTCAAAATAGAAAAATGCAAAAAAATGGGATCTAGGCAGGCACCTATAGTTGATTGTGGGGGTCGTTGTTGCCCGTACTCAGGGTCCCGTCTGCTATGAAGTGAACTATGTTTTTTTTTATAAAAAAATAGCAATATAAAATGGGATCCCGATTTCTACCAAACGAGATCCCGATTTGTACAAATCGGGATCCTGTTTCGTAGTAATCGGGATCCCGTTTTGTGGCAATCGAGATCTTGTGCCTTTTCCATTGGTTTTGGATCCTATGTGAAACGTGATTGCGATTTTTAAAAATTAGGATCCCGTTTCGTGTTAGGCTCGGGATCTTGAAGCTGAACGGGATCCCCATTTTTAAAAATTGGGATCCCGTTTCCTCGAAGCCGATTTCAATTTTTTGGTTAAGGAAAAAACTTCCACGTTTCTTGGACTCAACTTTGTACACTTACCCCATACCTGCTTCTTAGTATAGTAGGTCCACATAGGTCTATATGCACCAACTCCAAAGGATCTACAGTAGAATAATATTTAAATTCTTGAACCTCTTCTTTGTTTTCTTTCAAAATTGACATTCCTTGCAAATTACATTGATAAGCTTTGTAATTATTGCTATAGCTCTCACAACATTAGTAGAACTAATCTTTTCTAGGCTATCAAAATTAATGTGACTCATTCTTCTATTCCATAGGAAACTTTAATTTATCTTGAGACATAAAGTATTTAAAAGCACCACCTTTGAGCTAATAAACATTACCTTTTTTCCTTATCCCAGCAACTACCAAAGCTTTAGATCTTCCTTTTTTTATTTCACAACCATCATCCTAAAAAACCAAATTGTATCCTCTACTACATATTTATCCTACATTGACAAGATTATACTAGAGACCCTTAACATAAAGAATGCCATATATTTTATTCTTGTCAGGTGGGTGCATGAAGTTGGGTTACACTTTTGTGGAAAACTTCAAAAAAAGATTGAAAATTCCATAACACGAGCGTGTTATAATGTGCTCGCGTTATATCATTTTACAAGAAAAAAAAAAGGTGAAAGCTATTCATTTCTCTTCTCTATTTTTCTGCTCTTCCCATGGCCAAAAATCCTCATGCTACGTGCTTGCATTCTAGGAGGAGGCATTCTACAAAATTCATCAACAATAGTTTCTTTTTCTTTGCAAAGATAGCGCCACGACGATGAAGAGGTGCAGGAGGTAAGTATTGTTTTCTATTTGTTTTGAATCTCTTAGTTTCAAGTTTTTTTTTTGTTTTAGGTTAGATTTGATTTTTTTTTAAATTTGTAGGAGATGCAAATAATCCTACAAATCTTGAAAAATCATCAACAAGAACAACAAGCAAATCCTTCTCAGCAAAATCAACCTCCCCCGCCAATCACTCAACACCCTCCTGACACTAAAAAAAATTTGAGGAGTGAAATTGAAAACAACAAGAAAAATTTGAGGATCTTATTAGTAGGTTGAGTGATCCAAATGCTTCAACTACAAAAAGAATGACACTAGCAAATTCAATGAAAGAGATATTAAAAAATGTAGATTAAATAACCCAAAAACTAACGAGATGGAAAGATAGGAGGCATGCAACTAGGGAATATTATGCAGATAAACTATCATATAAACAAGTAAAAGATTTAAAAATTACTAAAGTTGATTTGTGTTCTTTATTCACTGACCCTAGAAAAAATAAAAATCTTAGCCTTAATGCGAAGAATTTTCCTATTCATTGGTGCCACCACCAAGAGATTAGGAACTGTTTTTATGATAGGTGGTACTTGGTCTTTGATTACCCACCGTGCAACAATTGTGAAGTCCCCCAATATTTTCTTAGGAAACTATACAATGAGTTTGTATTGAAACAAATCCAAAATTATTTTGATATGAGGGAGTTCTAGGGGAGAGGTGGGGGGTCGGCTCAGGATAGGCCCAGTGTACAACTAGATCCTATGTGGAAAGGGAGATGACCTCTTGCTAGGACACCTCGTGAGCACATTGTTATGCCTATCATTGCAAATGAAAGTGCCAATGTAGAGACATTGTAGGTGATCAACACTTTGACTTGGAGTGTCATCCATCATACTAGCCCTATTGTACAACACCATCTAGGGGAGTCTTCAGGTGGTGGCCTTCGAACCCATGTGTGTCAATATTGCAAGGAAACTTGTTCATATGACCCCACCAACACTCAAGAGGTTGCTACGCATGACCCGTAAGTTGTTACGTAGGATCTGTATGCTACTATGGGGATGGAGAGGATGGCTGAAATTTTGCATCGTGCATATCGCATTGATAGTTGGGTAAAATTCAACATGTTCATTGAATTTAATTTATTAAATTTTGATTCTAAAATGCATGAATAACTAATTTAGTTTTATTATTTTAATAAAAATGTAGGGTCACAGTGTTGAAACTAGATACACCGGTCCTCCACCTACTTATTTCTGCAATACACCTATCAGTGGGGTATGTAACTAGTAAAAAATTATAAATTTATTACATGTTAATAGCATTGTTTTACGAAAGGTATTTTAATACATGTGATTTTGGATGTTGAACAGGATAATATTGGCAGTTTCAAGCAAACACCTCCTAGTGCCAGTGGATTCACTCAAATGTACACAACGGTGATAGAATAAAGAGAAATTAACTAATGAATTCTACTTAATAGATTTGTGTAGTTCATATTCATATTCTCGGTTACATTGCATTACACATCATTCAAACTCAATGCATTACTTCAAATTCCATAACTAATAACTACATGTTGATAGATGACAAAATTTCAACTATACAATATAGTTGTTTAGAAATTCAACATAAGCAACATGATACAATTACTTCACATGGAGGCATGTGCTTGCAAAGGTGCACCATCATGACAAACTATGGATGCTTGGAAAAAATCTCTAAAACCATAATAGTAAGCAATAACATAGACAAGGTAGTTAGTGATGCAAAGCATCATATCAAAACACTCAATCATCAGGGTACATCTGATGCAGAGCATCCAAAAAACACCATCAACATCATTTCTTCAAGGTATTTCAATCCCAAATAGAATCAAGAGAAGATCAAATATAATTTCATCATAAATCTACTTTTCATTCAACCAAAATCCACTCAAATTCTCTTAGGCATTCCATAGGCCATCATTCATCATTCCACTAATCAATATTCCAATAAACTCATTCAAAGAAAAAAGTGGATATTAAAGAAAACTTCGACTTAATTAGATTTATATCATTCTCAACCACCATAAAAAACAACATAAACCTGATTATTGACACTTGAACAATTCATCCTTTCATTTATTCACCAAGGAAACAAATCAACTAAACCATACATCACTGTTATCATTCCATTATCAAGCACTGCACTCACCATATTTTGACTGCAGTAGTCTATTTATAGGTTACAAACTCATGCTACAATAGAATCTTGATTATCATCTTGTGGTTAATCACAAATTTGCTCAAAAGGCTTCATAATACTCACCCATCCAACCATCAAAGTCACCAAACCTATCTTATACACCTTAAAAAAATTTAGTAACATAAATAATATCATTAGTTTGATAGTAACCAAGCACTCAATATCATCCTTTCCACTGTTTAAACAAACATCTGTGTTTTGATCAGACAATATCATATTCCTCTAGTAGGTCTTTCAACCATTGAATTAGGTAGTTACATTCCTATCTCAAAGCTTATTAAAAAGCTCAATTCACATTTAGAAACAATTTCCAGCACATCACAACATATCAAAGTTCTTAGACATTTGACATAAATAAAATCATCAGATTTCAGACTGTCCTCTAAAGAAAGGCTAGTAGATTAGGCCTGTTTTACAAAGGAGACCCCTTCAAAACCATTCCAAATCACTCAAAACCTCAAAAAATTCTTCAATCATATCTTATAACTCAATATTTCACCATTTATATAGATTGAAAACCATGAAAATGTTCTGATCCAATAAACCCTCATTTATAGGGTGTAAAAGCACAAATCAAGCAGGTTTTGTGAAAAATACTCTTGCAAACCTCTATTTATCTAGCCACCACCTGGAACATGATTTTTTATGTCTTCCAGGACCTTCTACATCATTTCTAAGCCTCTGCACACTTTATTTATTCATGACCCATGACTATAGCATCACTTTGTGTAGGAAAATCCTCTATTTTCTAGTGTAGCAGCAACTCCGCCATGGTATTCTTGATTTTCGTTGCACTTAAAATAATCAAAACATGAAAAACATCCTAACATTGACCTACTCCACCAATTTACTTGACCTACATTGGTGGAGTAGTGAAGAAACACCCTATTGGACTCTCAAACTTGCTTCTAAAAGGACTCTATCAGGCATTGAAAATTGCCTCTTATTCTTTTATTTCCTAAAACTAACCAAGTTGAACTCTTGAAATTGGAAACTAACTCCTCTTTACATGTATTCACACTATGATTTAACTTTGGGTGTTCCTGAATTACCAACACAAGAAAAGAAAACAATCCAGAGTAATGTTGCAAACTTAGAGACACGGAATTTTTATTTCAAAATCTAATTACAAGAACACAAACTTCTACTTTTTCTAGCCTTTACATGCCTTTTAAAGATATTTAATTTTCTATAATTGTCTTTCCATAGGTTTAAACTACCCCTTTTAACCCTTAATATGCTTGATTTCATTGTTTTTGTCAATTTAACAACTTTTAACAATATTACATTATTGCATTGTTTGCATTTTTCCACTTTGACCACCTAGAACTTACCCATAACCTTAAATACATTCAAATAAGACCTCATATGACTTTGAACATGCTTTACATCATTTTTCCATGACCTTTTGTGATTCACTAAATACAAATTTGAACACTCATCCCTTTTGAAAAATTGAAAAGTATTTGATGACCTAGGTGCTCTTGCACCAACATCTGACCCAATTGAATTAGGAGAAGATCAAATTGAATAAGTAACTAAACTTTCTCTCTTTTCATCAAAAATCACATTGTTTCATTTGCAAACCAGAAGGTAACAATAGGCCAACTCATTTGAATACTTCTTATCATCCTCAAGCTTCAAACATCTTATTTATCAACAAAAATGACTGATCCGTGCACAAGAAACCTAATTAGAGTCACTAAACAATCCACTCTTTCATTATTCACCAAGGCACCCTTCCACTCAATTTTCTTTACCTAGGAAAAATAACCAAAAACCAATCTTTCATGTTACAACATATATCCATTAGATCCGAACATACCTTTTTCATCATCAATTTATATGAATTCAAAGCAAAAATCTGATAAAGAGCTTTGAATCTTTCAATTCCTTAAACAACTCACCAAATTTTCAATTTTACCAATTAGTTCCTCAAGACCAAGATACTACAATCAACCATTTACACCTCAATAATTTCATCTGACTTCAAAGACATTATTCACATCATGTTTATTGACTAAGCTTATTCTATGCACAAATCAAGCCCTAGAAAGGAGGGTTTATTGCATAAGGTACTTACAAACCTTAAATACTCCTACCACCACCACAAACACCATGGAAATAGTGTGCATAATCTTTAGAAATGATGCAAAGTGGTAGGGAAGGAAAACTCACAATCACAAATGGAAAATTCACTCCACTGAATTGATGAGGGCACAGCCCGGGACTTAGAAAATAACCCACAAACAAGAGAATAATTTTATTATTCAGAAAATGGAGCTTCTTACATGTAGAGGATCTCAAATCCCCAAGTTCTACAACTCATGCAAGTTACAGAAAGCTATAGAATCACCCTTTCGCAATATGCGAGCTTGTCCCCCAAAAAAAGTTACCCAAAAATTAGAAACCCACCCATAAATAGATCTCCTCATTAGTTTGGAGCCAAAACAACATTCAAATTTGAGTTTAGGAGGTTTGGCGCCGAAAATTTACAACCTGAAGTTTAAATTTCAAAAGAACATTTGCAATTGTATCTTCAAGAAAGTGTGCCAACTTCTCGGGGCCATAACTTTTGATCCGAGGCTCCGATTCGCGAACCGTTTGAACCGTTGGAAAGGTCTCAAAGTCAATAATGCGCTCAAAACTTTCTATGCCAATTTTGGCAAGTTTCGGGGCTGATCCGGGAACTCTAAGTGTCTCAAATCTAACTCAAAAGATTTTCAGGTGCAAATCTGGGAAACTAAAACTGCAATATCTTTCAACCCAGGAACATAAAATAAAAACCGTAAATTGGGAATTTCATTATGATGAAAAGGGTATCCAAAAATGTAAAAACATCTAAATACCAAGAAACTTGAAATTTAACTATTTTTGGCTGATGCGAGATTGCCCTTACACCACTGGATGCTCCTGCATCAGACACCCAGGGTAATTTGAGAAGTGACCCTGTCATGGCTCAGATGGTGGAGGAAAAACCCAAACGGTCAACCTCTACCTTAGGCAACTAGGATGAATCTTCAACAAGCCTTCCTTTCCATTTCACTAGATATTCTTCATGTTTCCTGTTCCTAGTACTCCTTCCCACACGACTATCCAGGATTTCTTCAATCTCCTCTTTTTCTGAAGTAGGTGCTAGAATCCCACACTATTCCATCGTTGGTACTTCCTCTACGCCACCTTCATGATACTCTGTCAAATATGAAATGTTGAACATAGGGGAAATGTTGAATCCATCCGACAACTCTACCTCATATGCATTCCCTGAATCATGCCTCTTCAAAATTTTACAGGGGCCGAACTTCTTCATCTTCAATTTTTTATATGTTCCCACTCGAAACCTTTCTTTCCTCAAGTGGACCATCACTTCATCACCAATTTGAAACTCCTTATACCTCCTCTTCTGATCTGCCTTAGCTTTATCTGCATATTCATCTTGTTAATATGTTCTCTTACCTTCTCATGTATATCCTTGATGTGTTTGCAAAATCTTAGGCTTCAACACTTATTTTCTTCTCTTGGTCCATCTTCCTCAATTCTGGAGCTGTTCGGGGCTACCTCCATACACAATCTAGAATGGTGATCTACCGGTGCTTCTATTGGGTGTTGTAAGAAAATTCTTTGTGGGGTAAGATCAAGTCCCATCCCTTGGTTTATCTCCTACCAAACATCTTAGAAGGGTTACCCCAAACTCCTGTTAACAACCTCTGTCTGCCCATCTATTTGTGGATGGTGTGCAGAACTGAACTTCAACTTTGTCTTCAGCTTCTTCCACAAGGTCCTCCAAAAGTACCCACAAATTTGGTGTCACGATCTGAAACAATACTCTTTGGCAGACCATGTAGCCTCACCACCTCTTTGAAGAACAAGTCAGCAATGTGGACTGCATCATGGGTCTTCTGACATGGAATGAAATGTGCCATCTTCAAAACCTATCAACCACCACAAAGACTGAAGCATTCCCTACAGTATTGTCCTTGGCAAACCAAGAACAAAGTCCATACTTATATCCTCCCATGGCACTCTCTAAAAGATACCGGGTAGGGCTGATATAAGCTTGTATTCTGGCTCACTTCTTTAGCCATCTAACATACCTTGCAGCTTTGCACAAACTTCTTCACATCCTATGACAATTGAGGCCAATAATAATGCTCACTGATAATGGCAATGGTCTTATCCCAACCAAAATGTCCTGCCAATCCTCCACTATGCTTCTCCTTTATCAAGTTCTCCCTCATGGAACTCCTTAGGATACACAATTGACTTCCCTTAAATAACATGCCATCCTGGATTATGAAATCTAGCCACCTTGTCCTATCCACTGTAACAGGTTCCTTGCAAGCTTTCAGCCTCTAAAATCAGGATCTTCTACATACAGGTTTCTTAGTTCATTGAACCAACCGCTGTCACATATTTGTCATCAATGTATGCCTCCCTGCTTAAACATCGCAACCCTATTTATTTGACTTCCCCATATGTTTCAATATAAAGGGTATAACTTCTGCAAAAACTCTACCCATTTCATATGCCTCTAATTTAATTTTCGGAAGCTATTTAGATGCTGTAAGGCTGATGAGTCGTTATATAGGAATAAATTCCTTGACAACAAAAATGAAAATGTCCATTTCTTTAATGCTTGAACTATTGCATAAAATTTCCTGATCATTCTGAGAATACTTTCTCTTGGCATCATTTAACTTTTCACGCTAAAATAGGCAATGGAGCTTACTTTCCTTGGCTAAACTACTACTCAATGGCTTTAATATGGCATCACAATCCTGAAACACCTTATTTAAAATCAGGAGGGATAGAGCGAGGTTGCTCTGTCTGCTCTTCAATAGTTCAAAACTTTCTGCTCCGGTGTTCCACTTGAATTCTTTTCTATCCCTCTCATTGTTTTGATTCGGTCCTAAATACTACTGAAGTTTCTAATGAACTTTTTGTAAAAACTAACCAAACCATGGAAAGATCTCACCTTAGTAGTAGTTCTTGGGGTAGGCCATTCTAAAATAACCTTCACCTTCTCTGGGTCCGTCTTGAGACCTTCTGCTGAGACAACAAACCCCAAGTACACCTAACTCCCTCTTCACAAAGCTGCACTTCTTAGTTAATCCTTGGTTTCTCTTCTCTTAACTTCTCAAAGGTTATTAGAATATGTCAGGATACTTTCGTCCAACATCTTACTAAAATCAAAATATCATCTAAATACACAATATACAAAACTTCCCAAAATTCTTTTAGTACCTCATTCCTTGAGTCGAGATGAATGTGGTCGTGGTTAGCCCAAAGGCATGACCCAACCACTCGTCTGAGGCCACTCTTTGGTCTTGAGGCGGTCTTCATTCCTTATCCCTCTCAAATCCGGATAGCTGGTGATAATATCCACTCTTCGATAATCTTTAGCGAAGTCATGGAGCTCCACTCAAACCGGTCCATTAGGTCATCCATCCTTGGCGGTGTACTTGATTGTTATCTTGTTTATGGCTCGGGAATCTGTACACATCCTCCACTCCCCATCCTTCTTTGGTGCTAGTACTGCATGTACTGCACATGGACTCAAACTCTCCTGTATCAAGCCCTTTCTCAACAGCTCTTGAACTTGTCTGTTCAACTCCTCATTTTCTGTTGGAGTCATTCTATGAGCTGCCTTATTTGGTAAACTGGCTCTAGGAACCAAGTCAATTTGATGACCAATCTTCCTTATTGGTGGTAAACCCTCGGGTACATTATCAGAAACAATATCCTGAAACTCATCCAACATTCAAGAAACTTCTTCTGGAACCTTCTCACTATCCTCCTTACTCACTCTAGGAATCAATGCATAACACACACGCTCATGCTTCATACCTTCTAAAAAATTTCTTCCATCTACATAACAAATTCTAGCACTACTGCATACCTTTTCTTCAGTCTCCTTCAAGGGTTTCAACTTGTAACGAACCCCATCCTTTGTCAAGGAATAAGTGTTTGCATAGCCATCATGTATGCTTCGCTATCAGGCTTTAGCAATTCTCCCCAACAACATGTGACATGTGCATCCATGTGGATGATATCGCAATTACCTCACATCATGGTAGCTCTGATCTTGAACTTTACTAGGCACTACTCATTGACCAAACTTTGTGGTCTTTCTGGCAGTGTCGATGCGGTCGCGGTGCCTTTTCCTCTTCAGCTTCAACTTTGTGACCATCTCCTCGACGCAGTTATCGGTGATCCCACCGTCAATAATGACATCACAACCCGTTTTCCTTCACACTTGCCTTGTGTGAAATAGATTCTTCCTCCCCATTTGGTTCCTTTTCCTCAATCACCGGGCTCTCTATCACTAAGGGACTCTCCCCTTCAGCATCATCGAATGTTGAGTTGAGCCTCCTCATCTACATCACGCCAACCCTTCCATGACCTTCTGGCCTTTTGTCTGCCCTTCCTTGGTGTTGTGGACATTCATAGGCTCGATGCCCTTCTTCACCACACTGGAAACACATTCCTTTGAAACCACCTCTTCCAGATCCTTGTCCATATTTCCCTCGTCCTCTACCTCTTTGATCACCACTGTTTTGATCACGAGGGCGGTAGAAGTTGTCATTCCTTTGGTTTCAGCTGGTACCCACATCTTCACTTTTCTTTTTGTAAGGAAACTATGCAGCCATAGAATGACAATTTCCTCATAACCCAAATCTGAAACATGCAAGTAAAATTACTCAACATCGACATGCAAGAGAATAGACAACATACCCATCAAAGATGACACAAGATATATCCTGGGAAAACCCTCAAGAGGGAAAAACCCATTCTCCAAAAGCATCCACACTCCATGTATTATTCAGCAATGAAAACCCATTACAATACATCTGCAGAGACTCCATGAACACTTCTGAAGCACAAGCTATCCATGCATTCCATGTGACCGAGCATGAATCCACACATCCCATGCCATGCTTCAAACCATCACACATGCACAAGCTCAACCTTGACCAACTTTTGATCCAACACTTTATCCAACCCTAAACAACTACCCATGTGGTTGCTTTTATAGAAACAAGCTCCCACAAAACCACCAAGTGGTATTACATAAACCATGTGCCCAAAAATACTACATCATGTGACCCCACATTTAATATTGGGTACTTTATTATATTTTATTATTCCCCAATATTAAATAATTACATTTTACAATTAAGTCCCAATGTTACATACAACAAAGTGGCCCCAACATTATAACTCCTTGTGATGCACGTTCACCTAGAAACCCCTAGGTGCACCACACACATAATAAATAAATAAAATATTACAAACATTATGCAAGGTGTACAACACCTAATTCTAACAATCTCCCACTTGTTGTATACATTGCATAAGGGGTAACAAATAAACTCCATAGGCAACATGTACCATCCTAGAATCCAAGTGCTCCATGTGCTCCATCAAGATACCTGTAACAAGAACCAAGGTGACCACCATCTCATCCATGAATGCTCCCATCCTCCACCATGCCAACTGCACTAAGATAAGAACACATCCAAAGAGACGTCACACTAACTGTCACAAAGAAGCATAAACCTGCCTCAACCTGATATCTCAAAACACAAACACTGAATCCAATATGCACCAGTAGCTATCAAGAATAAATTACCATAGCTGAAATGACATCCACAGCAAATGCCAACACATCCAACTATCCATACCTCCAAGGTATACATATATAACATAGTAAACTCATGCCAACAACATATCCACCCATAAACCACAATGACAAACTCCATATGCAAACCTGTCAAAGCATGACATACACATCCAAGAGCTCCCACTACATGGGCAATGTCAAGATGAATGCAAACCTGGAATGAGCGCATTCAATGCGTCGCTTCGTTAACATCCCAAAAAATGGCACCATCACAAAGGCATACCAAGTCTACTACCAGCATCTCATAGAAGTAAACATGTAGTACCAAGGAACATCCACAATGATAAGCAAAACCTGCAAACCAAACCCTGTAGCATGTCCTCCTACACACACACCTCTAAATGCCAACTGTGTCAAGTATGATCTCCTCCATAACACCCCATAACAAAATCCATAACCACATCCATCCATCCAATCACCAAGATCAAAGATAACGTATGTAACTAACATGGATGTAAACATCTCAAAAACAAGAAGATCAAACTCAATGTAACCATTCCCAAACCAAAGAAATCAGCCCAATAAACCATCTCCTAAACTCATCATATACAAGGAGATAAACATGCCAACACTCCTTAAATGAACCCTCCAGAACCAAATATCCATGGCTCAAGATCCATATCCATGAGAAGACAAAGCATAAACATAATGCACCTGAAAGAGTAATGGGCAATACCTCTCAAGTGAACCACCGAGTAGACCAAGAGTGGGGAATGAGAATGCTCCTCCAGGATATCCAAGTCATCATGACTCAACCAAGAACACTCTCCTCTTCAGTCCATGTTGAACTCACGTCCAACCAAGGTGTAGGCTCCCTCGGACTTCCTGCTAAAACCTCATCAAGAGTAACCATCTCAAAAATGTGTCCCTAACAATAAGAGAACACCAAGCCTCACCTAAGTCTCCAAGTATCCATGAGCACCTGTAACCGATCAATCCATGCTAAACACCAAGCAAATGATCAATGTACTCAATACAAAGAGAACCAACCAAGATCAAAATCATAGTTCCAACTGTAGAATCAGGAACATAAACATAACACCATGATCTCACATCCTCTCAAAAGAAGATCACATGAATAAATCATCATAACATGTACCATGCCATAACTCTAAACTAGTAATCAAGAGTATACCATGACATAATAACAAAACCATCCTACAACCAAGGATCACCTGTCAAAACCAACAAGTCATAAATAATACCTCAACATCTCCAACACCTAATGTCAAATAACTCTCACTGTAGCACACAGAATCCAAGAGCTCCTCCATGACACCAAAGATCACCTGCTGAAGACAACCATCCATAATCAACAATGGATCCACATCATTGCCAAATGCTCCCACTGAACCGTGATACCGAGCAATCCCATGGCACCATGATGCACCCAATCAATACCATATCACTGTCATAAGCTCACACAAAACCTATGAATCCAAGCTCTCAATGACAACATGATAACCATCCTCTAAAGCAAGAAGATACACCGCCAAACCATCACTGTCACAAGCTCCCACTGAACTGTGTAACCAAGCTATCCATGACATCGTGATACCAATCTCCTAAACCCAAGAAGATACACCACCACAACCATAATCAGGAACCAATCCAATACCACCAATCAATGCACCTAGATAAAACCATCATAACATGCCAAAGTATCTAATGCACAAGAAACATCCATGACATCATGATCACCACCAAATGTACCAACAAATCAACCCAACCGTGTCCACATATCTGCATAATCATAGTCAACTACATAGGTCTCATATCATGACTGTACCTGGTAATACCATCTCATCTCCTCAACATGACAACCAAATCAACAAACCAAGTGACTAAACCAAGCCACTAAAACTGATCATGCATCAACACTGAAATATCAATGGGCAAAGACAACCCATATCCAAGTCATAGGTGCAACAAGTAAGTATAGACCGCCTACAACATTGCACAACTTGTAGATACAACAATGAAACATACATGTTGATAACCATATAAAAAATATAATAATCTGAGATGTACAACTAAGCATACAATGAATCCATCATCAAATATCCCAAATCCGACAATCCATAAGCTCATAATAACACCATAGTCAAAGAGACCCATAAACAACTCAGATAAAGAAAACAGAAAATAAACCATGCCAAAATAACTCCAAACCTGATCCACTGTAAATTTCTCTGAACAAGCTTTCCGTTGACTATTCGAAGTCCAAAATCCGACTCCGTATGCACCCGATATGCCCTCTCAAAGCTCAAAGTAAATATCTGACTTCAACCAAGAAAAACACTATCAAAACTATAAAATCATGGAACAAAACCTGTACCACTGTGTAGTGCTCGGAAACCAGCTTTCCAACGACTATAAGAAGTCAAAAAACCGACACTCTGGGCAAAAGTTATATGCGTTTGAAAAAAACTGTTGTATTTTGTCCTCCTGGTGGTGCACGGGCGGCGCTCTGGTGGCGGGAGGGTGGCGGACTCCAAAATTTATCAAATCCGATTTAATTTTTCATTTTTTTAAAAAAAAACCTCTCCTCGCCCTTATGGCGGACCCGACGCCATCATTAAAACTGGTTTAATGTCCTTTTGAAATCCGGTGGTTTTAATAAACTGGCGGAATTTTAAAAAAATTTAAAATTTTATTAAAATTTTTTGAAGCAGAGTAAATTGTGGCTGAACGTATACAAAGAGGCAGCCCTTCGTATCAATTTGTAGTGAACTGACCGGTCCGTCTGATAAATGATAGTACCAAACCGGTCGATGCTAGAAATTGTCGGTACGAGGTCGAGAGATGGGACCCCCAAATACCCTAATTTTTTTGTTTTTCAATTTTCCCGAATTTTCCTAATGTTTTTTTGTTTTGATTTTGCAGGTATGAAAATTTCGACGGGGGTTTATTTTCCGGATTTTTAATTTTTTTTCTGAGACGACTGTACCGTCGATCCGTACGGCCGAATAGGGGTAGCAATTTTTTTTCTGTAATCAAAATAGGGCATGTTATATGTCAATTTTTCTCTCTCGGCCAACCTGAATCCAACCATAAGGTCCATTTTGTCCTAAGAGGTCATCTGTGAAAACTCACCCCCAAAACCCTCATTTAAATGCATGACCAAGAAACCCTAATTTTGCCAAAATTTTCTCACCCCAAATCTGCAAACAACCCATCATAACAGCAAACCCAAAACCCTTAGATCTGCAATAAAACACCTGCAAAACCCTATATCTTGCCATTGTCTTTCATTCTCTCATGCAACCTAGGGTTATCCAATCCAATAACCAAAGCTCTGATACCACTTGTAAGGAAACTATGCAGCCATGAAATGACAATTTCCACATAACCCAAATCTGAAAACATGCAAATAAAATACTCAACATCAACATGCAAGAGAATAGACAACATACCCATCAAAGATGACACAAGATATACCCTGGGAAAGCCCTCAAGAGGGAAAAACCCAGCCTCCAAAAGCATCCACACTCCATGTATTATTCAGCAATGAAAAACCCATTACAATACATCTGCAGAGACTCCATGAACACTTCTGAAGCACAAGCTATCCATGCATTCCATGTGACCAAGCATGAATCCACACATCCCATGCCATGCTTCAAACCCTCACACATGCACAAGCTCAACCTTGACCAACTTTTTGATCCAACCCTTAATCCAACCCTAAACAACTACCCTTGTGGTTGCTTTTATAGAAACAAGCTCCCACAAAACCACCAAGTGGTATTACATAAACCATGTGCCCAAAAATACTACATCATGTGACCCCACATTTAATATTGGGTACTTCATTATTTTATTATTCCCCCAATATTAAATAATTACATTTTACAATTAAGTCCCAATGTTACATACAACATAAAGTGGCCCCAACATTATAACTCCTAGTGAGGCACATCCATCTAGGTACCCCTAGGTGCACCACACACATAATAATAAATAAATAAAATATTACAAACATTATGCAAGGTGTACAACACCTAATTCCTAACACTTTTCATGTGTTTTGACTTCTGAAGGTCTACCATTGCCCCTTCGCTTTGACCTCCTGAGTCACTTTTTGCTTGCCTGTCAAATCTTTTGTTGACTTCTCTTCCACCTTTAGAACAGCCCATTACACACCCTCAATGGTGGTCATTTAACTAAATTTGAACTTCTCTAAATGCTTGGTCGCAACCCATTGGAATGTCGGGCTACCTTCTCCTTATTGGCCTGCAGTAGTGATCCATTGATGATTATCTTGTGAAAATCTTGATATATTCTTCCGCAGTTGCTTCCTTGCTTCAACCCTTGCAATTTCTTCCATGAGATCCTAACTTCATTAGTCCATTGGTATGGTACATATTGGTTTCTCTACCATGCGATCCCCATCTGTTGATCTTGACCCTTTCCTCTTCAATTTCTTTCCAGCTGGACCTCTTTCCACCAAATACTGGCATGGCCCTTTAGCTTCATTTTTGCAAACTTAACCCAATCAGGGTCCTCTATTTCCTCATACTCAAAATATTCTTCTAACTCATTGATCTAGTTGATCAACTCTTCAGTTCAGACTTCGAATAACTAGGGACTTCACATACGGGTCTTTTCCCGATCTTGAATGGCCCTTATTAAGTAGATATTGGTCTTGATCAATTGCTATTGTACCTCTTCTACTATCTGAACCTTCTTCCTCTCCTTCATCTCCTTTCCTCCCTCCGAGTTTAACCCTCTTCTCAACTGCTATTGTAACACATCAATCTATCTCTGGAGGACTGCTAGTGCATCTCTTCCAGCAACATTTCTTCTGTCTCGACCACCTCTGGCACCACCATACCTATGAGGCATCACTCTTGGAGGCATCTTTTCTTGACCACCGACCCACAACCACGGTCAGTGCGAAGGCGCCTCATGATGTGATCTGTCCACCGCCTTTCGAAAACCTGCTCTGATACCACTTGATGAGGGCACAACCCGAGACTTAGAAAATAACCCACAAACAAGAGAATAATTTTTATTATTCAGAAAATGGAGCTTCTTACATGCAGAGGATCTCAAATCCCCAAGTTCTACAACACATGCAAGTTACAGAAATCTACAAAATCACCCTTTCGCAATATGCGAGCTTGTCCCCAAAAAGTTACCCAAAAATTAGAAACCACCCATAAATAGAGCTCCTCTTTAGTTTGGAGCCAAACAACATTGAAATTTGAGTTTAGGCGGTTTGGCGCCGAAAAATTACAACTTGAAGTTCAAATTTCAAAAGAACATTTGCAATTGTATCTTCAAGAAAGTCGCCAACTTCACAGGGGCCATAACTTGTCCAGGAGACTCCGTTCACAAACCGTTTAAGACCATTTAGGAAAGGTCTCAAAAGTCAATAACGCGCTTGAAATCCACTACGCTGATTTCAAAATTTTTTGAGGCTGATTCGGGAACTATACGTGCTTCAAATCTAACTCAGAAGATTTTTAGGTGCAAATCTGGGAAACTAAAACTACAATATCTTTCAACCCAGGAACAAAAAATAAAAACCATAAATTGGGAATTTTATTATGACGAAAAGGGTATCCAAAAATGTAAAAACATCTAAAAACTGAGAAACTTGAAATTTAACTATTTTGGGGTGATGCAAGATTGCCCTTACACCACTGGATGCTCCTGCATCATGAATCTTCTCTCAAATACTCTCATGAGTCCTAAACTCCACTATTCTTTAAGAGATCAACCCCACACACATAGTGTTCACAACTCACACCACTCAAAAAAATTTAAAACATTTGGATCATGTCTCATTAATTCAAAACAAGGTTTAACAACCCTCTAGCATTTAGGTTTCAAAAAACACCCATCACTATGGTGACTTAGACCTCACTCTCTCTTAAGGCTTGTAGCCCTTCCCCGGTAGGACAATCAGAATAAAAAACACAAGGAAGAATGTTAAGACACCAAAATTATGGATTCAGACCCCTAAGATGGATCCATGCTACAAGGTTCCAAAACCCTTCCTCTTGACTGTCAAAACATCACTCACAATGGCCCTTTCTACTGCTGCTCCAAAAGGCCTAATTCACAGACCTACACCTAGGTCTTGACTATCTAGGCTCTCCACTTCACCCCAAAGCCCAAATTTAAACTCCTACAGGTTCTCCACACCTTTTTCCACCATTCCTAAGTGCCTCTTAAATATATTCTTCAAAATCAAGAAAATACTCATTTTTTTTGCTTGTCAATTATGCTTGCCACATAGAGATGTCAAGCCAAAATTCATGCACAACTTCCAAAAATGAGCCTTTATTTCTCCAAAAAGTGAGTAGATGATATTAAAGCTTTATATCTTCCATCCCACTAAGATTTAACAATTTTACAATGTGGGAATGGAAGAAATATACATTTTTCACCCAAAACCCTTATTTTAAGGGTTTTCAGACCACTCGATAGAGAAATTGGAATATTTCCCTTGATACTCATTGAAATATCAAAACTCCAATTCCAAAGTAAATATTATTCAATTACTTATCCAACCATTATGGGCTTGGAGCATGAAAGTGAACATAGAGTCCGTACCAAGTACGAGATCAACAAATTCTTCACAAAAACACAAGAAAAACAACAAAATTCTTATTGAAACTTCTTCAAAAAATAAACATCAACCTTGCCTTGAAAAAGAGAGGCATATTTTAAGTCTTACAAACTCTCTCAAACTTCTTGCAACTATCTTTTGAAAAGAGAGACATTGGAAAACAACTAATCTCATGCTTTGACTTCTAATTGCCTAGTTAAGGAAAGGTGAGCAACTTCTACCAACTCGACCACAAAGAGCCTTCCAAAATGTTTCAAAGACATTTAAAACCTTTTCAAAAATTAAGGTGACTCCCCTCAAGTGTCTAGATATAGAAAGGAATCATTTTCCTTATTTTTCTGAGATGCACTAGACTTACAAAGGAGGATGGAGACCTTGTTGTACAAAGAAGTTGGTTACCAAGACAAAAAACCTAGAAAACCTACTACAAAGCATTGAAATGGTACATAAGACCTTATTCCATCCATAAACCAAGAAAAAAAACATAAAAAATTATTCTAGGTCCCTTAGACCCATGGGTGCTCCTACACCATACTCCCAAGCAAGAAAAAGATCTCAAGTCCTCTTTGAGATCAGGTGTTCTATAGTAGTTCCATGTTGTTTAATATCATTTTTTGACATCCATGTTGCATCATCATTAGGTAGACCTTGGAATTTGACCAAGTATTCCTTGTAAACCTTCCTTCTAGTCTTCTTTGTCTCCTTGGTGTCTAGGATGCATTCAAGAGTCATAGGTTGGCTGGGGGGTAGTTCCTTCACCCAATATTCATCCTCCATTGTTGTTGTACCTACTCCATCACCTACATTCACAAAATCTTTGAAAGGATACAAGTCAGAAATGTTGAAGATAGGAGAGATTGCCACCCCAAGAGGTAGCTCTATTTCATAAGCATTTTGGCCAAACTTGTGGACCACCTTGCAAGGTCCTATCTTCTTCATCATGAGTTTGGTATACTTTCCTTTTGGAAGTATCTCCTTCTTCAAGTGTGCCATCACCAAGTCTCCAACCTTGAATTTGACATTCCTCTTTTTTAAATATGCCTTTTCCTTATACTTCTCAACATTCTTTTGAAGGGTTTCCTTCACTTTTTGATGAATATCCTTGATTGTAACATCAAATTCCTCACCTTGAGCACTTCTCTTAGCAACTCCTTGTAGATATCTTAGTTCATAGAACCCTCTAGGGTGCATTCCATAGAATACTTCAAAAGGGATTGTACCAATGCTACTATTCATGGATTCATTTTATGCAAATTCAGCCTAAGGTAAAATCAGATCCCAAGCTTGTCCATGCTCCTTGGTAAGGTATCTTAAGAGGTTTCCCAATGATCTATTCACCACTTCAGTTTGTGCATCCATTTCTGGATGGTATGTTGAACTAAAGGATAGATTTTTTCCTTGAGTTTCTTCCACAAGGTTCTCCAAAAGTGACCAATGAATTTAGAATCCCTATTAGAAACAATGCTTAAAAGTAGTCCATGCATCCTAACAACCTCCTTAAAGAAGAGAAATTCTATATGAGATTCATCATTGATGCATTTGCAAGGAAGAAAATGTGCCATCTTACTAAATCTATCAACTACCACAAAGATACTATGAAAACCTCTTTGGGTTCTAGGCAACCCCAAGACAAAGTCCATACTTACAGACTCCCAAGGCCTATTGGGGATGGGAAGTGGCTGATAGAGTCTTGCATTTGATGAAGTTACCTTTTCCATTTGAAATATTGTGTAGCCTTCCACATACCTTCTCAAATTCACCTGCAACTTTGGCCAAGGGTATGTGCAAGATCATCATGGAAAAAGCAGGCCCTTAAGTGGCAAAAAATTTAGGAAAATTAGAGTTAGAAAACTTTATGTAAAAATTTGAATAAGTTATCTATATTATTTCAAAAATATGTAAGAATAAAATCTGTAGCAAATTGAATGTAGTTTCTAAAATACTAGGTTTGTTTAAAAAAGAAAAAAATCTATTTGGTGAAAATTTGAAATTTCAATGCAATAGTACTTAAATTTCAGAGAGAAAATAAGGTGTTTGTCTGACCACCCTAACCTCAATAAAATGATAATATTTTTTCATAATATTTTAGATATAAGTAGATGACTCATGTATCAATGTGATGCATATTCTTTTTTGTATTTTTTTTCCAAGTAAATAATTAATTATGAATTTTTAATTCCAACTTTTAAAAATATGAAAACTCGTATGTTTGACCACCTTAACTTGGTCAAAAATTTATGAAATTATTTTTTTCTTTTTTTAATCCTATAGTATGCGAAGCATAGAATGTGATGCATATTTTGAATTCAAAAAATGTGATACCATTTGAAAACTATAATTTTTTTTCAATCAACCTCTTAATCAGGACTTTAGTTGTAATTCGAATAGAAAATTAATAATAATTACTTATTAAATTCAAAGTAAGGCATAATTTATATTGGTGGAAAGATGAGAATCTCCTTTAAAAACCCTTTTCATTTTATCAATTTTGGGTAAAAACAAATTCATCAGCCACATACCCATGATATTGCCACTTTTTGGTCCATCATGATCCTGTACATACCCCCAATAGTAAAATCTCCTAACTTGTTCCAAGGTCGTGTCAAGGCCAAAGTGACCTCCAATACTCCCACTATGTTTCTCCTTTATGATGTGCTCCCTCATTGAGCATTTATGCACACACAATTGGATTCCTTTGAAGAGAAAACCATTCTGCAATAAAAAGTTAGAGAATTCACCATGAAAATAATGCAAATGCTACTCACAAACATTGTATACCTCTTTGAAATCTGAATCTTCATGATACATATCCTTCAATGCTTCGAACCCCATGCTTTGGAGTTGGATCTCTTGCACTAAAAGTTCCCTTCTATTGAGAGCATCTACCACCTTATTTTCTTGGCCCTTCTTATACTTTATTGTGAAAGTATAGGCTTGCAAAGACTCTACCCACTTCATGTACCTATGACTAAGTTTCTCCTGTGCATTCAAAAAAATCAAGGCATGATTATTAGTATAAACAAAAAATTCTTTAGGTAACAAGTAGTGCCTCCAATTTTTGAGGGCTTGGACCATAGCATACAATTCCAAATCATAGGAAGAATACTTCCTCTTTGCTTCATTCAGCCTCTCACTATAAAATTCAACTAGTCTACCTTCTTGGCTCAAAACAACCCCTATAGCTTGATTGCTAGCATCACAGTCAATGGTAAAAACTTTATCAAGATTAGGGAGCACAAGTATAGGCTGTTGTGCTACTCTCATTTTCAGATATTGAAACCCTTTATCAGCCCCATTGGTCCAAGAAAACTTACCTTTGTTACCTCCTTTGATGGTGTCCAAGATTGGTGCACAAATTTGGCTAAAGTTCTTGATGAAATTTCTATAAAATCTTTTAATTCCATCGAAGCTTCTCACATATCCCATGGATTTTGGTGTTGACCAAGTAAGAATAGAATCCACCTTTGAAGGATCCATCTTCAAACTTCCCTTGGAGATGACAAAACCAAGGTAGACTAGTTCTTCCTTCATGAATTCAGACTTTTCCATGTTGATCAACAACTTCTCTTGTAACCTCCTAAGTACCATGTCAAGGTGCTTCAAATGTTCTTATTTAGACTTGATAAACACAAGGATGCCATTTAAATAAACTACAAAAAAAATTCCAATGAAATGTCTCAATACCTCATTCATAAGGCGCATAAATGTACTAGGGGAATTTGATAACCCAAAGGGCATCACCAACCACTCATACAACCCTTCATTAGTCTTAAAAGATGTATTACATTCATCCCCCTCTCTGATCCTTATCTGATGGTGCCCACTCTTTAGATCAATCTTGGAAAAGTAAGATGCTCCCGATAGACAATCCATGAGGTCCTCCATTCTTAGCATCGAGAACTTATATCTAATTGTGATCCTATTAATGGATCTTGAATCAGTGCAAAGCCTCCAATTCCCATCCTTCCTTGGTGCTAGGACATTAGGAACAACACATGGGATCAAAATCTTCCTCACTAGCCCTTTATCCATCAACTCTTGCACTTGTCTTGCAATTTCCTCATTTTAAGCAGGTGTCATCTTGTATGCAACCTTATTGGGAAATGTAGACCCTGGAATCAGATCAATATGGTGGCTTATATCCCTAAGGAGAGGTAGAGAATTAGATAATTAATTCACTGTTTTGTCCTTGTACCTTTCGAACAACTCTTGGACTTCCTTTGGTGCACCTTCCTTCTCCTTTTTGGGCAAATCTGCTTCACTTTTTTGGCTTCATAATCAGGAAGAATCCTCTTCCTCCTTCCTTCAAGGTCTTCATGAACTCCTCACCCATAGTCAAAACACTAGGCCCTTCATTCTTTTCCTTGTCTTCTTCTAGGAGAGGTGAAAGTTTGTAAGTCTTCCCATCCTTCACAATGGAGTATGTGTTCTTCTCCCCATCATGCTTGGTCTTCCTATCAAACTGTGAGGGCCTACCAAAAATATATAGTTTAATACTTGTACTCAAAAAAAATTTCATTAGATTTCATACATTATAAGTCATGACATGGATCACTATTGTAACTTTTTTGTGATTGAATAATTTTTTGTTTTATTTTCAGCTGTTGGTTGTGGAAACACGTCCAAATGTTACAAGGGCAATGGATATCATTTTTTCATCCACTATTCTCC